>CM031242.1:1011524896-1012027180 GCA_018340775.1 Taxus wallichiana var. yunnanensis
CATTTATTACTATATCTAACATAACTTTTGATGAAAGTGTTGTTAGTCCTCATGGAGAGCCAATCACTTCAAATGAGCTCCCATAATCATTCTCGCACTGGGTTACTCTTATTTTTCTCGCGCTTTGCAAGTATGTTGGAAAAGGTGACTAATTAGGTTGAGTATTTGTGTGTTAAATTTGGTGAAATAGTCATAAAGACTCTTGATGACAACCATGTATAAATATTTCTAACATCATCTATCACTGATTCATAAGAAACTTACAATAAAAGTTTTGAAATTATTAATTATTTAACCTTTAAGAAACCATATGGTCCGGAACCAATAAAAATACATGTTATTATGATTAAATAATTAAAAAAACATAGAACATGGGAAGAATAAAAACATTAACAATAATGGGATTAATTTCCCTTATGAATTCAATGTTCCATAACACTCCATTGACATGTGTAATGTGGTTTGGGTAGGGAGGAGGTCATGCAAGAGAAAGTGTGGAGCTACTACTCTCGAAAAACTATTAGGGTTGTTAATAATTATTAAATATTTTAAGCCTTCACTTTTATTTACATTTATATTCGAATAAGCCTCCTTTGGCCATACTCAATATTTTTTTCCTATGTAGTTTTGTTTTATTTTTCCTCGACTTTTAAAAGTTATTTTGGGACTCCACTAAAAATTGAAGAAGTAACATGAAACAATCCACTTCCACCATAGTTAGATGCTAGATCTCTTGTAACTCAATTTTAAATAAATTTCCAATACGGATTTCTATGAAAATTTGTAAATATAATCAAATAAGTTAAAAAGTAACTCGCTACAATATTAATATCACTCTATACACTATACAAAGTTGACCTACTTTCTTTAGTGTAAACTCTTTGTTCTCCAAATACATCGATAAGGTGCCAATCGTAATTCCTAATTTTCTATTTTGGAAAATACATTTTAATATTCGCTAACTCGGATACATCATATGTGTATGTCACCCTCAATTAAGTCACCAAGTTTATTAATCTAATGAAATTACATTTTCGACCATATATCAAGTGCAAACTACGCTAGAGAGGATAACAATGTTAAGTTTGTTGGAGTTGTAATTTGTGATGAATTTTAAGCTATCTTAAATTATTTTAACTTCGTTTGAAGAACAACTACAACATCCGAAAAAACACACTTCCCAATTTGTCTTACTAGATGTGCATGCCCTACTACAAAACTCTTATTTTGTCATTCCTTATGAATATGCTAGAAAAGGTGAGCTAATTGGGTTGAGTATTTGTGGGTTGTATATAGTGAGTCGCAATGGATCTTGATGAAGACCGTGTCTACATCTTCCTAACATCATTTTTCATTGATTCATAAGAAACATGCAATGAAAGCTTTGATAATCTTAATCACTTAAACTTTAAGAAAACCAAACCAGAAACAATACGAATACATCTTATTAGGATTGAATAATTACAAAAAAATAACACACAATATGGGAAAAAGAAACACATTAACATTAACGAGATTAATTCCCGTTCTGAATGCAATGTTCCTATTATTACAGATTTTAAGCCTTGTGAATGCTGAGGGGTGAATGTTGCTGTATTGTTGGTAATAGAGACCATGAGTACCCTGAATTTTTTTGAAGCCCTCTATTTTTACCGGATGGGTTGCTGATCTGGGTGAGGGCTATGCGAATGGGGGTACTATGGACGTTAGCGGTGCAACATCAGTGCTCGGAGGCAATACAAAACAAGTGTTGGTAATACCTTATGTATTCAACTCCATCAGTTATCCTGTGGGATGGATTTGAAACACATTATTACTCATAAAGTAGGTCATAAAACAAATACATATAGCCTCATTTTTTCTGGTAAACCATTAATTGATAACGCCTGCTCATCTTCCTATGAGGTTGTGCAGGACTCAACGATTTTTATGACTCTAGGTTTATTGGGTGGAGTGAAGGAGCGTAACTCGTACACTTTTAAACAGGTACTTTTAAAAATTTCTCGGCTTAAAAATTGCCTACAACTACAACTCCTGCCTCTGCTTACATTATGGAGTAAGCTGTTAAATCCCATACCGTGGAGATTAATGATGAAGAATATATGAATCTTCTCGAAGAGTTAAGATAAAAATCCCTAATTTTCATTGTTAATGGTGTTTGGTTTTCTTCAAACACTTCGATTCACTGGATCCATACCCCGTGGATGGAAAATTGCAAATACTTTCTTTGTGCTAGGGTTTTTTCATTGTCCTCTTTGATGAACTGGAGGATTATCAGAGGGTTTCGGAAGAGGGTCCTTGGTTTTGGGGATTTGCGGGTCTTTCCACCACCCCATGGTTTCCAAAATTTGATCGGAATACCTTCTCCATCACTCGTGTTCCAGTATGGGTGAGGTTACCTAATCTTCCCCTTCAATTTTTTTTTGCAATGGAGAAAATCGGGGACCTTCTAGGCGGCTTATTAACGAAGACAACAAAAGGTTGAGAGCAGTCTACACATATATTCCAGGTTTCGTGTAGAAATAGACCTCAGCAAGGGACTCCTAGATAGGATGGCCCTCAAGATAGGGGATGCTAGCCATACTCAGATTATTGATTATGAAAATACAACTTTCAGATGTCGGAACTCACAGGACTCCGTGTCAACTCCAAGCCGCCTATCTCTTAAAAAAATCCCAAGATCCTCAGAAGAAAGAATCTTTTCCTAAGTTTTGGAGCCCATCAGATATGGTGGACGATGAAAATATTGACTCGAATAACAATATGTTGCAGCTACAACTCCTTCACGGTAGCACAACTTGATACAACACTTGTTAAGGAGGTAGGGCAACCATCAGTTATCCTCTCCTCATTGGACATGCCTTCTCCTGGAATAAAGCGACCTCATGAATCAGATCATTCCGAATCGGATAAGGAGGGATCCCATCTTCTTGTTAATGAGTCACTCATTACCACTCCCTTAGACTTATTGGAATATAATCATCTTATTTTAGAGATGATTTCGCAGACAAATGGTAGATAGTGCACTTGAAAAAAGAAAGAAGGGAAAGCATTGATTTTCCTCTTTCTTTTTTTTTTCTCCTTTCTATCCCGCTTCGATTTTGCTTCTCGGTCTTGTAGCCTTTTCAGGATGCATATCCCCTTCCTCCTTTTTCCCCCTCAATTATGTCTAGACACAATTGTTGTTATGGGGCTACTTTCTTTCCTTCGTTCCATTTGCATTTTTATATTGTATCTAAATTGTTTGTTGCTCCTCGTGTTCCTTTCTAGAGCTTCCTTTCATCTTTTTTTTGGTGGGTCGGGCCTTCTTGGTATTTTGTTCCATTGACCTTTGGTATTTTTCTTTGCACTTCTTCATTGTTATATCTATCCTTAGGGGCTTATTGTAAAAGGACACTGGTCCTTTCAAAACCCCCAACTTTTACAAATTTCCAAAAAAAAAACCTCCTTTGGCCATACTCGTAAAGTTGTTTCCTATGTCTTTCTTGTTTTCCATTTTTGCCTTGGCTTTTTAGAATATAGTTTGAGTTGCCACTAAAACCCAAAGAAGCAGATAAAACAATCCACTTCCACCATAGTTAGATGTTAAATATTTTGTAACTCAATTTTAAGTAAATTCCAATAAGGGTTTCTATGAAATGTGTACATATAATATAATAACTTATTATCCAATGATGTAAATGATGGTATACAAGGTGCTCAATATGTATCTATCCAAAATACAAATCTAACATATGCAATTGAAGAAAAAAACTTAATTAAACTACCTATTCTATATTTAATACTTGTAAGTAGTAATATGTTGAAACAATATCTCATAAAATCAATTATTTCCCTACATGAAAGGATATTTGTGGATAAGGTAAGGCTTTTCGAAAAGCTCATAATTGATTTTCCAAAGAAGATTGTTGATCTTATTTTTCTTAAAAGATGTAGAGATAATTCGCTCTTCTTAACTATTGCTATGTTGAGTAGGTAAACTGAAAATATGAAACAAAAATTTAATAAAACTTGGATAAAAATTCATGGCCGTAAAATAAAACATTCGACCAAGCAGCAGAGCATTCGTGGCTTGCAGATCTCTCGTTTATAAACTACCCTTTACACACTACTCTACTTAATAACTAATTGCACTGTGCCCATTTCTTGTGATACTTTAATTTTTGTGGTCCGCTTGCTCCTATTGATCCACCGGTCTATCACCCGCGTACTAGTATTTATGTGCATCCTCCACCTTTGGTTGAAAATTATTTCCAGTCTCCTCGTGGTTTCTCGCCCAATCCTCTTCTTTGTTTCTCCTTGGTGCTTCACATTCTAACCCAACAACACATGAACCTCGTAAGAAAGTTTGATGTTTTTATTTGCTTTCCAAACATGGTGGTTTTTGGTAATAAGAATGTTGTACCTTGTTCATCCTCTCCTCCACTCGGTTTGAATATTTCTTCCTTCACCGTGTCCGATCCTTCGTTAAACTTAGTTTCTTCCAACTCTCGAGCATCTTTCGAGAAAATTAATTCTCGCTTGCCCTTCCTCTTGTAAAATTGTGTCTTCTCTTTCTAATTAGAGCATGTCTCCTAATGTTTTAACTTCCCAATCCACTTATTTGACTATCCCTGGGTAAGTGCATGGAAATGGGGGGCCAAAAGGGGGTAAAAAAGGGACACATTTTTCTTGAAATCAGCAAAACCTGAACTTCATCGAATAATTCAAAGCATGCATATGCTCAAAATTTGACAAAGTGATAAGAATAAGTACCATAGAGCTCGAAATCTAGTTTCTAAACTACTAGATTTTTTAAAAATGGTTGATATTAAGAGGGTCAAATGTGGTGTACACACAAAGTATGCCTATTTTTGTGTCAAAAATAAGAACCTATTATGTGTGTGCCCCCCCATTTTTTTAGTTCTATAAATTATTTTTCAAATCCCTTCAATAAAAAGTTAGCTAAGACCATGTACAAGGTCCCACTATTTTTCATAATTTTTGGATGAATATATAATTTTTTATTAATTTTCAAAGTGCACATATCCCGAAAATGAAATATTTCGTGTGCATCCCCATAACTTTGAGAAAAAAAAATCAATTTTTTAGTATGTGTAGAATGGAGTTTAGAAAAAACCATTTTTTATATAATTTGGATGAAAAATCATAAATTGTGCACCAAAACGTATGCATAGGTTTTTGCAAGAAAAGAAGGTACTAGTAAGAGAAATTATGGATGAAAGCCTTAAACTAATCGATTTTAGAAAGAATTATATCATCATCAAGGTAAAACCGAGCTTGACATCGTAGTATAATTTATTTTTGAATATTATGTTATAATGCATGAGATATGGGGTGCACATGTGAGATTTTGATGTTTTTTCTCAAACATAGTTTCATTCACGGATTACATAGTCCAAACCTTTGGTTTGGATATCCAAGGAAAATCCAAGCCTATGGATTGGGTATTCCAAACCCCAATAAGATGAAACATGAGCGCGTTATAACACACTTAAAACTAAAATTCAAACACAACAAGACAAAAATAATATGTGATATTGGTCCCACTGGTCATGGGTTGTCTGCAAATTCCTGCACATTTTGATTCTTGTTAACAATTTTGTATATTTTATGTTATATAGAGATTGTTTTGTGAAATATTTAAGCATTATTTGATATATTTAAGTGTGTTTCTACTGTTTATTATATTCCTAACAGTCATTAATATTTTTGTCAATTGTTTTGTGGTGGTAAAGATATTTTTGAGAATTATGGGGAGGAAACCACGAAGGAAAACACTCGAGCAATGGAAAAAAAAGGGAACGGATGAAAAAAGGGCGTGAAAAAAAGAAATTGAATACATCTTTAACAAAGATTGGAGATGTTGCCAAAAATTATATATCATCCAACAAAGCCAAGAAAGAAGAAATAAAAAAGAAAACAAGGGAGCGAATGCAAAAATACGTGAAAAAAAGAAATCAACACATGGAGATGAAGGTATGTCATCTCTTCCAAATGAAATTGATGGTGCAACATATCCTCAAACACCAATTGAGTCAATAAATAATGAATATTCAATGAATGACGATGCAATTCCAAGTTTAAACATAGATGTTACACCGATGACCAACCTATTGAAAACACACACTCTTTACCGAATTATGAAGATGAACGACAAATAGAAAATGAACAATGTTTAGATGATATTCAACAATCATTTCCATTGAAATCACTGATTAAAATTTTGTGGAAAACACCCAAAATTTTACTTGAGATTGATGAAAATATTTTAAATCCAATGCCTAATAAGATTTGTCAACGCACTTGTAGAAGAAAAGCTAATCAAATATGGAAAACATATTTTAATGACTTAAATGAAACATGTAGATGTCAATTATTTGTTGAAATGATGAAAAATATTAATTATAGACCTACAATGAAAACCCTTGGTCTAAGAACATCTAAGACCGACAAAGTGAAAAATCTATTGTAAAAATCTAATGAATGCATACCAATTAGTAGGTTCAACCTCACGTACCAAAGGTAGTAATGTTACTCGATCGTGTTATTACATCGACTATAGTAAGTAAAGCAACAAAAAAACTTGTTTAATTAGAAAAACAAGTAGTGCACTAAAAATAAATAGGAAAACACTATACAAATCTCTCGAGCATCGTGAAAGAATTGAAGATACAAATAACAATGAATTATGGGCATTCTCTAGTAGACTACCACGAAAAGACAAAGACATAGTTGATGAGTTAAAATAAAATAAAAATTATAATTTTGGAAAAATAATACAAGGGTTTCACCTAATGAAAAATATGTTTTAAAAAGAAGAATTGGTTCTAGAAACTATGAATCACATCCTAAACATTTTTTGGATATGACACAAACAAATTTTTAATAAGTTTAAAGAGACTCATCTCAAAATACAAATTATTCAAAGGTATTTTGAAATGTCAAAACCTTTTTATGTTAAAATAAATCACTCACGGACTACTTGTTGTTGTAGGATCCATATTGAATTTGTTATGCATTATGATATTTTCTGATATATGTGTTAATTTGCATACTGAGAATATTTTGCAGGAGTGTATGATAAATGTTCCACCTAAATCAACAAGATATTTCATCTCAAAGTGTTTTTTACAAGTATAAGAGGACAATTTTTTTATATAAGAAATCATGTTTAGAAGGAACTTGTGATAGTTGTGGTGGTTTGTAACATTTGCAAAGATGTATACACATAGAGAATACACATGTAATCGGAAATGAACTAGTTAGTTTTGGAAAATACAAGTCAATGACATACACTTCAAAAGATGGTAATGAAGCCAAGAGGTGTGAATTAGTGAGTAAAGAAATAAGTGTATCAAATTTTATCACTATATTTTGAGAGAAGCTAGTGTATGAGTATGCATGACATACACACAAAGCTCAATGGTTAGATGAACAATTCAGGTTATGCAAGGACACATTTCCTCTTGGTACCATTATTTCAATTGTTGATTTTGCAGAGAACTATACTCTATAGCCACAAAATGAAGTGTAATTGCAATACTACAACTCTATTTAGGTTTCCATATTTGTACATATAGTATTCACTCATGCTCTCAACAATATAGAGGAAGAGAAAAAGATTTTGAGGGAGTACCATTTCTATATTAGTGATGATTGTGGACATTCATCAGAGTTCGTGTAAGGTTGTTTGAGATCTTCTATGGAAATTTGAATAACAGAAACATCATATTTGATAAACACATCATATGGTCAGATAATTGTACATCACAATTCAAGAATGCATGAATGTTCTATTGGTTGAGCAGGATGCATAGGATAAGCGGTGTTCAACATTTTTGGAATTTCACTGAGGCTTGAACATGGAAAAGGAGAACATGATGGTGCAGGAGCATGTGTTAAAAGAGCCCTAACAAGAGAAGAATTGAAGTACAAAGATGGTGCCAAGTTGATCGATGCAAAATCCATCATGGAATGGTGTAACTCAACAATGGGTCCAGGTAATGAGGGTAATTCTACAGTTTGTAGGTTTTTTTGGTTGGTAGAAGAAGCTAATTTTGCAAAATATGAAGATTGTTGTACACTAACGGGATCTAGTGAGTTGCACTCTTTTAGAAGTTCAAATGCAGATTCATGGACTATTTATATAAGGAAAATGGCATGTTTTTTCTCTTCATGTATGTATTCATTTTGGGATGAATGTGAGTCAAAAGAGTGGGTTGATGAATGGTGTTGTAGACAATTATATCCACTCGACACCTATCAACCTCCATGAGCTCTACAACTCACAAAGTGAGAGAAGCATCAATTGACTTTGACCATATATCAGATCTAGTGCAACCAGGTATTATATATCTGCATTATTTTGTAAAAATTTATAGTTTTTCTCATGTTATGGAACTTATAATGAATCAATTATTGAAACTAACGATTTTGTGTACAATGTGATGTAGGTCATGTTTTTGCGGTTGTTGCAAAAGAAAATAATAAAGAAGGAACATCTTATTATTTGTGTCGTTGTGTTGAGGAAAAAAATAAATTGATAGCCCCAATCATAGATGGAGAAGGCCTAGAATATCCTATGGGGTTTGTGGTTATTACTAGAACATGGCTAAGAAGATACCCAATGAAGAAATCCAATGTGTGGTTGTTTGAGGACTTTGAAACTCATAGAAAGATTCTTCATTATTCTCACCTAGTTGTTGCATCTAATGTTCAATTGATTAAATATGGAGGTAGACCACACAATAAGGTCTTGTGGAAATTTCATGAGTCTGACCATGAAGCAATACTTGACACCCTAAAAATTAGATCGGACCCAGATGGTTCACTGGATTGAATTTGTACAAATGAAGATACACAAAACTGCCCTTAAGCTTGCCAAGTGGCTTACTTTCTCAAGTCAAAGGTATGTTCACTTAAGATTAGATATGTACATCTACATGAATTTAATTTGAATATTTACTTTAATGATTTTGTTTTTAAATTGTGTAGGTTTTAAAATTCTATTTAATTGTTTACTAACATGTTTATGTAGGTTAGTGGTGCCAAAAAAGCTTCCACCTTCATGTGGTTGGAATTATTAATAGAAAATTTATTATTCTGAAGCTAAGAGAATATAAGGAAAATTAAATATTGGAAATGAAAACAAGAATAAATTATCATTTCACCATCTATATTGTATGAAAAATTTCTTCTTCAAATTCTCATTTCACAACCTATATCAGTATGAACAATATCTTCTTAACATGTTTCCTAGTACTTGTTTCGAATCAAAGGATTTTATGCTAAAATGAATCACCACCTAAAATTGACCAAGACACCTAATGTAACGACATAGGTGGTTTGGTGCTAGGAACATGTGTTTGCAAAATATTACGTTGGACAACTTTACATTCAATCACACTACAGAGATTGGTCACTTTTTCAAACAATAGACAACAAGAGAACCAAATTGATATAGATTAAAATGTGACAAGATTTTTACATGAGGGTCCCAACTTAGAGGTGTAGGATCATATGAGACATCCTACAGTGCCATGAGAGACCGAGATATCACCTATCGAAGTTATATCCTTTTCGGTCTTTGTGCTTTTAAGGGACTACTCGAGGAAGTGAAGTAGCCCGAAGAACATCACCGTCCGACACAAAAATGAAGCCTCCATAAGCATTTCCCATGCCACATGGATGTGTTGGCGTAGTCGGTTCAGTTCTACAAGCTTCTATTTGCACAATAATGCATTGGACAACCTTACATTGACTTAAATTGGACTATTTGGCACTTTTACAAACAATAGGACAACGTGAAGAACAAATGGAGATGGAGAAAACTAAGGGAGAATTTTGTAGAGGGTCCCGACATGAGGTGTAGAATTAAATGAGACCTTCCAAGTGCTTGTTAGGTAAGACCGAGATATCAAAAGTCAAAGTTATATAATTTTTTTGTCTCATGGATCTTAAGGGACTATGCCCGAATGAAGTATCCTTGGAAGCAACGAAACACAAAAATCCGACAAAAAAAACCTCCAACAAGCATTTTTGTGCCCTGCCACAATATGTTTTTGGAGTAATTTTTGGTGTCCAACATGTTAAATTAGATTTGCAAAATAATGCATTGGACAGGTGATTGGGAGTAAGCTACAAGTTCAAGATAGAGGACTATTTGGCACTTTTGCAAACAATAGGACAATGCGAGGACTAAATGGAGATGGGGAAAACCGAGACATGAACCCATAGAGGGTATGGACATAGAGGTATAGAATAAAAAGATACCTCTCCGGAGTTCATGATGATGCGAGATATCATGTAACCATCAAAGTTATAAAATTTTTTTTAGTCCCTAGGATCTTAAGGGACTATGCACAAATGAAGTAGCTCGGAAGAAACAACACCATCCAACACAAAAAAGAATCCTCCAAGAGCATTTAAAAGGCCACCTAGATGTGTTGGTGTAATAATCTTTGGTGCCATAGACATTTTGCCATTTGTAAAATAATGCATTGGAAAACCTTACACAACGACTCAAACTAGACTATTGACATTGATTTTGCAAACAATAAGACAACAAGAGGATCGAATGATGGAAATGGAGAAAACTGAGATATAACTTTGTAGAGGGTCCTAACGTGGAGGTGCAAGATCAAATGGGACCTTTCCAAGTGCCACAAAGACCAAGAAATCACTCATCGAAATTATAGCATTTTTGATCTCGGGGATCTTAAAACTTGCCTAGATGAAGTAGCTCGAAAAGAACGACTATAACACTCTTGGGAACCAAAATGAAGCCTCCACAAGCATTTACCGAGTCATTCGGAACATGTTGACATAATTGGTTTGGTGCCACAACTTTCTGTTTGTAAAATAATGCGTTGGATAACCTTACATTGACTCAAACTGGACTATTTGGTGCTTTTGTAAATAATAGGACAACGAGAGGACCAAATGGATATGGAGAAAACCAATACAACATTTTATAAAGGGTCTCTACGTGGAGGTGTAGGGTTAGAAAACACCTCTATAGGTGCCACAAAGACAGAGATATCACCCGTTGAAGTTATAACCTTTTTTGGTCTTTGGGATCATGGGATTACGTTTGGAAATCACATCACACAAAGTAAAATTGAAGCAACGTCACCATTTGACACAAAAAAAGCCTCCAAAATAATTTACTAGGCCATCCCAAGGAAATGGAAGGTCTAATCGGTTTGGTGCCACAACCTTCTGTTTGTAAAATAATGTGTTGGGAAACCTTACACTGGCTCAAACTGGATTATTTGGCATTTGTGCTGTGCCAATAATTGACAATGAGAGGATTTTTAATGGAGATGGAGAAAACCGAAATAGGATTTTTTAGAGGGTCTAACAGGTGTAATTTTTTTCCATCTCCATCCAGTCCTCTCGCCATCCTATTATTTGCAAAAGCACCAAATTGTCTAATTTGAATCAGTGTAAGGTTGTCCAACGCATTATTTTACAAACAAAAAGTTGTGGCACCAAACCGATTGACACCAATAAGTGCTGGTAGCTTGGTAAACACTTTGGGAGGCTTTGTTTTGGTGTTAGATGGTGTCATTTCTTATAGTGGCTACTTCGTCCATAATAACTTCAGGACGTGTTCCTTAAGATCCGGAGACCTAAAAAAAGGTTAGGCTATAAATTGATGGGTGATATCTCAGTCTTATGTGGCACTTGGAGAGGTATCGTCTAATCCTACACCTCCACGTTTGGAACCTCTACAAAATTATGTCTCAGTTTTCTCCATCTCCATTTGGTTCTCTCATTGTCCTATTATTTGCAAAAGTGCCAAATAGTCTAGTTTGAGTCAGTGTAAGGTTGTCCAACGCATTATTTTGCAAAAATAATCTCATGACACCAAACCAATTGTGCCAATACCTCGGGGTGGCTAGGTAAACACTTGAGAGAGGATTATTTTTGGTGTTAGGTGGTGTCGTTGCTTTCAGGCTACTTTGTTAGGGTGTAGTACGTTAAGAGCGCCGAGACTCAAAAAGGTTATAACTTCGATAGGTGATATCTTGGTATCTTTGGCACTTGGAGAGGTCTCATATGATCCTACACCTCCATGTGTGACCCTCTACAAAATTATATCTCATTTTCTCCATCTCGTATTTGGTTCTCTTGTTGTCTTATTGTTTTGCAAAGTGCACCAAATAGTCTAGTTTGAGTAAGTGTAAGGTTATCAACATAATATTTTGCAAAAAAAAGCTCTTGGCACCAAACCGACTGCAATAACACGTCAAGGTGGCTAGGTAAATGCTTTTGGATGATTTTTTTCAATGTTAGATGGTGTTGTTGCTTTGAAGCTACTTACTTCATCTGGGCGTAGTCCCTTAAGAGCCCAGAGACCAAAAATGGCTATAACTTCAACGAGTGATTTCTTAATCTCCATGGCACCTGGAGAGGTCTCATCTGATCCTAAACCTCCACATCGAGACCCTCTACAAAATTTTATCTTACTTTTCTCCATCTCCATTTGTTCCTCTAGTTGTCCTATTGTTTACAAAAGTGTAAAATATTGTAGTTTGAGTCAGTGTAAGGTTGTCAAACACAATATTTTTCAAATGGAAGCTCTTCGTGGTAGCAGAAAAATTATGCTAACACTTATGGGTGGCCTAGTAAACACTTGTGGAGGCATCATTTTGGTTCTGGATGGTGTTGTTGCTTCAGGATACTTCATCTAGGCATAGTCCCTTAAGAACCCTGAGACAAAAAAGGTTATAACTTTGACGAAGTGATTTCTCGGTCTCGTGGCACTGAGAGGTCTTCATCTCGATCCTATACCTCCATGTTGGACCCTATAAAAATAATATCTAAGTTTTCTTCATCTCATATTCGGTTCTCTTGTTGTCCTATTTTTGGAAAAAGTGTCAAATAGTCCAATTTGAGTCAGTGTAAGGTTGTCCAACACAATATTTTGCAAATGGAAGCTCATGGCACCAAAAATACTATGCCAACATATCTAAATTGCTTGGTAAATTTTGTGGAGGATTATTTTTGGTGTCGAACGTGTCATTGCTTTCGGCTACTTTCTTAAATGTCAGGCGTAGTCCCTTAAGATCCTAGGAGACCAAAAAGGTTATAACTTCGACGGGTGATATCTTGGTCTCTGTGGCACCTGGAAAAGTCTCGTCTAATCCTACACCTCTGTGTTGGGACCCTCTATGAAACCATGTCATAGTTTACTCCATTTTATCTTCAATTACTAATATAAAAAAATTTAACTATAAATTACGTAGCTTAAAATTTTAATGAGCATTTTGTCATATAAACTATTAAGGAACAACATTGACTCCCTTCCTCATCTTAAGATGCTGAATTTTGTCCTGAATGCTAGAAATGATCACAATCTTTCTTTTTATCATCTTCTCTTTCTTTCTCTCTCTCTCTCTCTCACACACTATATCTCTCTCTCTCTCTCTCTATATTCTCTCTCTCTCTCTCTCTCTCTCTCTCTCTCTCTCTCTCTCTCTCTCTTATCTCATATTTTGGCTCTACTGGGTACATTACTACGAGTTTTATCTTTTTTTTTTAAGTGCAAAAAAATAAATAAAACATGAGGGCTTTGACTTGAATTGAACTTTTGAAATTTTTTGTTAGATTCAATATTCCAATAGGCTCCAAAGGGTCAAGAGAGATGAAAAGGAATTCATTTGGTTGACTTACTATTTGGGGGATT
The DNA here is from genome assembly GCA_018340775.1 of Taxus wallichiana var. yunnanensis. Classification (NCBI taxonomy): domain Eukaryota; kingdom Viridiplantae; phylum Streptophyta; class Pinopsida; order Cupressales; family Taxaceae; genus Taxus; species Taxus wallichiana. The sequence goes on from CM031242.1 coordinate 1,011,538,593, forward strand.
TCTTGTTTCTCTTCATGGGTCCTTTATTCTTTAGTCAATTTGGAAGGCATGGGAACAAGTGAAGCACTTGGTGGTTGGGCAGCCTATCTTCTCTTCATTTGACATTAGGTGCTAAGCCTACAAATCAATTTCATTAAATATGAAATATAATGACAAGATCCTTGCCTTGACAAGAGGCTTTTTTCCCTCCTTTGGTTTGAGAAAGGAATTAAAATATTTCATGACTTGTACAGATTTGGGAAGTGATGGAATGGACAAACCTTAAATATTTCTATAAGCTTCCTCAATCTTAGTTTAGAATGTATAAAATGCTTAGAAATTCTTTCACAACTCCCTCTACTGGACTAATTATGGAGGATGAGAATGAATTTTGGGATACTATGAGGTGGCTCAAAGGGCCCCCTCTCTAAGAGGCTACTTCCAAACAACTCTATGAAAATATTGCCTTCTCCCCAAACCTTTCCCGAGCCTTAACAATAAGTGGAATGTTTGTGAGACCATTAGTAGATGGACTCATAGATTTAATGTTTTGTGGTCTTCTTGTATTCAGTCAAAGAAATCTTGCTTTAGATGGCTTCTAATTCATAATAAGCTTGTTGTTGGCTTCTAATATTTTATAGGTTGCTAAGACTATAAGCTTGTTGTTTTCTTTAAAATTTTTATATATATTTATATTTCTTTAAAGTGGATGGCATTGACATTGACATTATATTATTATAATTGATGGCATTGAATGATTATAGTACAATGGAAAATTTGTAAATTAGTTACACATATATTTTAATTCCCATGTTAAAACATAAAAAAATTAACACTAATAATACATATTAACATAACATACATATGATATCATATTAATATGGACTTAGATACATGTATAAAGCATGTTTCATCCACTATACAAGTTTTAAAACAATTTTTTTCTCATATATTATATTGATTCAAAAATCCTCGATAGCATACAAAATTTGATCAAAATCAATGTCTTAACAAAGCCATGTAGGCATATACAATGATATACATCGAAAAATATAAATCTACACCAATATGCCACGAAGGAAGACAACAAAATATGTATACATCTAAGCTATGGGGTATCATCAAATAATCTAGTTCTCTTCGCCCATCATCGGGAAGAGGACTCAGGCACATCAGTGGAACATCCCTTATTGCATTCAAACCTCCTACGCTCAAAGGATGCTTGTAGATCCATCTGTTAATACAAATAAACAACATACCCATTAGTATACAATTAGTAACATATAAAATGACACTACTTAAAAATAAATACTTACTGCAATTTGATGATCACTATCAATCATCCTCTGCCTCTCAAGATCATCAACAACATCAAGTACGAGGTGCATGCACTGGTGTAGTCAACTCCTCTTATTGGAAATCATGATGATGAAAATTAGAATACACATGAATGTTATTTAGTTATACTAAATGATGTTATTTAATACAATCTCTTCATTATGAAAATTAATTTACTAGCACATACCTGTGTAAGAGGCAACAAAAGCTATGCCCATAATAACTCCAATATCTAAAGAGCATCAAATCTCATCAGAGACTATAATGATGTCATCAACTAAAATAATAATAAAATTCACATTAGTAAATTCATACGTTAACTATAGTACATTCTCTTCATGTATATATGATGAATAAAAATAATTATAAAACACACATTAGTGAATTCACCAACATGCGAGCTCATACCAACATTCACTATTCAACATCAAAATGTAATTTTAGGATCTAACATCTCTATACATGGAAAACAAAATAACACAATAAATTTAGTAATTTATTACCAATTTATACTGAGGGGATGAAGTGCCCACAAACAACTGTGAAGTTGTGGAATGTGATACAAGATGTATAGTTTGACCCTGTAATTTTATAAAAACACACATGATTAATTTTCATTCACAATTGATTAACATTCTAAATTATAAGATTTTGTAATATATATATATATATATATATATATATATATATATATATATATATATATATATATATATATATAATTGCAACTCATTTCATGTAAAATTACCTATTGGTCAATACCAAAGGCCACATGCAATATATCATCTGTGATGATGATATTCTCCAACACTGAATCATGATGAGCCTCCTCAGTAGACACTCTCTTAGCATTGGTCTGGAAGTTGCCTCACGAGGCTTGTGAAGTTTCCACATCAACCACGTAGGTCCCTCTACATCCCACAAGCATGACACTCTATGGTATATGATGTCTGCTTACCTAGAAGGACCAGGCTCGTTAGTCTAGGGAGAGATGAGTGTCATGTTGAAGCACTGACTGTGTCAATGATCTGATAGAACCAAGGGTCTGAACCTCCATAGTCTCCTTCATACAGTAGGGATTGAAACATGATGAACATGTGGGTGGGAAATGGGTCTAGCCATCTTGTTCTGCAACCGTTGTGCCCCCTCTCTATCCTGAGTAAGAGCCCTTGTTCTTCCCTAAAAATCTCGAATGTCATAATAATTAGGTATTTCATTGAGGACAAACTCGTAGTAGAGTTTCCTCAAGAAATAATGTGGCACCTCAAAATTATTACAAGGTGGTTGGTCAAAAACCATCCACCACCTATCCCTAAAATTTATTTTTATCCCCTCGTGATTACACTAGTGGATGGGGAATCTTTTACAATCTAATCATAATGGTGCATTTGTTTTAGGATCAATAAATAATGCACAATTTGTCTTTTGTTATTTTTTTCTTCTTCACTGCATCATATGACAACTTGTTGGCATAAAAATTACGGTAGTTGGTTTTAAAACTCTCCCATGTGTTAATTTTTCAACCACACTGTCAATATTAGATACCAATGATCCTAAATATGCAACTAGGTTTTGATGATGTGCATTTGTGGCATTAGGGTTTCTTAACATTTCTATAAAACCCTCAATTTGAGATTTATTGTTTTCAATCTCCCCAAATTTTGTTGTTGGGTGTTAGGAGGATATCATGCCATAGAAGGGGGTGTTTGAGGGATGTTTTCTTCTTCATCTTGGTGTGGAGGTGAATGTGGGGTTGAATAGAAGATACAGATACATCTGAAAATGAAAATAAATAACAAATCAAAACTATTCAAAAATTAGATTAATAAGGAAAATAAACCTAAAAGTTTAGGAATGTAACATTAAGATAGAAGCTTAAAAAAATTCCTAAGTAGTAAGGAAATAATGAAAAAACTAACTAAACATGCATACTAATATGATCAATTACCTAACATGGGCCTAAATAGACCTAAGGGGAAATCAAATGGTTATCGTTGTTACTCAAACAATGGTGAAATGAGCTCTCCAAATGACTTGTTAAGTCACATTCGATTATTCATCTACTAATCTTTTGAAGGTATTAAGCAAGGATTGGACTTGGCTTAGAAATCATATGTATTATATGAGATGCAAATTAAAGCATGGTGTGTGTGTGTGTGTAAAATATAAAGGAATGAGGTGTACTCTTTTTATAGTTTTCCTTTGGGAGAAACATGTATTTTGGTGCATGTGGGACTAAAAGCCCCAAATTAGATTAGAATTGATAATCATGATTAATCTTTTTAAATCACGATTAGTGAATTAATAAGTGATTAAGAGGTGTGGAGCCTTAATCAACCACTTAGGGTCAACTAGAGGCTAGGATAAGATTTTGAAGCTTGTTGAGATGGTTTGGAGGTGAATGTGGTGATTTTGAGTGGTTGGAAGAGGGGTTTTAGTCAATACTATGGCATATTGACCAAATCAAGGGAAAAATAGGCTTAATTAGCTTATAATCACTAATTATCTGTTTTGAAGAGGATTTTGGCTTACGATTCATCGTAAAGTGGCATCCTAAATGCGAAAGGGGTTACACAATCAACAACGTGGTGTTAATTGGATAATTTGGTAAGGAACATTAGTTAATTAGCAAAGATCACTAATTATAATGAAATTGGCAAGAATGAGAGTGATTTGTGTGCATTTTGGCAATAAGATTGCAAAAGTGGAATTTAGGTGTCTACATTTGCCCCTGTTTGAGGTGAAGTTAGTGACTTTACTTAAAATATAGTAGAAAAACATAAACAAGTAAATTTTTGAAGAAAAATTAGTAGAATGAAAGATGCCCCATTGAGTGTCGATGGTGTGATAGGAGAACTTAATCGACGATTGAAAAATATGATTTGAAATGGATAGAATAAAATGGGTTAGGACGGGTGCAAAACCCTCGGGTATTGAGAAGGAATAAGGATAGGGATAAACATGGTTGTTTATTGCCCCTAGGTGATTTGGAAGAAAAATTAGTAGTGGTGATAAATGATAATGGATAAGAAATTATTAATGGAGAAATATAGGACAAGTCCAATCTTTGCATCCAACCTTTCCATAAACAACATGTTTATATCATTTTGCCCCTAGGTCTACATCATTGACCTTTATTGAAACAAACAAAAATGTAAGATAACATGAAAGTTAAATTACTTAACATTTGTCCATTTCTATAGAAATCCATGCAACATACATAGTGCAAATGTAAAATGAGAAAGTAAAATGATATCTAACTCAATGCAACATACATAATGCAATGCAATATGAGAAAGTAAACTAGCTAACCTAACAGAGAAACTAGTACAATCACACATACTCAAACAAACAACATTCAAGACAATTGCACTAATGTTTTTGCTATCAAGCTATAGTTCCCAAAAGTTTGTGTTGTATCGACAAGGGTTAAAAATGATGCCACAAACAATAACACATGCGAAGGAAAAACGTAGGAAATAAGTAGTCCCATGGAAATCATTCATGCATTATGAAATAGTTCCTAACAACTCACTATTGCACGGGAGTACCAACATAATAAGTAGACCCATATTTATTAATGAAGGTAGATCATGATTATCCACATGTCATTTGAGACAAGAATAAGCAATAACATCAATAAGATGATTTTGTAGGACTAATTTCGATGTTGAGGATAATGCAGTGATATAAAGCTTCAATCAGATGCAAGCCATTTAAAAAAGAAAACCATATTTTTTTGGTATATCCAAAGCTAAAATTATTGTTACCATTATGTAGCTTGCTTCAATACCTTTCCAATGTAAAAAACATGGAGTTATTTCAAGGCCGGGAGCAAACGTTATGGCCTCCAGAATGTTGGGTGCGCCTATGCACCTGTGGGAGCGCCCGCTAACCTCCTTTTTGGATTTTTGGGTTTTGTTGTGGCACCATCGGCACTGGGTGCCTGTATTGACTCAATTTGAGGTTTTTTTAACTTTTGTTGGCTAGCATGGGTGCCTGGGTGCATGTGCTAAGCTACTTTTACATTTTCTTGATTTTGGTTAGCCAAAGATAGGCACTCCGTGCACTGTGTCTGAGCCAGTTTGGTGAATTTTGCATGCTAGTTGGCTGCATGGGCACCTAGGCGCATGTGATGAGCCAATTTGGTGATTTTTGATTTTGGTTGGCCAACATGGGCGCTTAGGCACTGCTTCGAGCCAGTTTGGTGATTTTTTCATTATAGTTGGCCAACATGGGTGCTTGGCTGCTGTGCAACACTGAATGCACTACCTATCTTGAGAGGCCATAACTTTTGCTCCCAACCTCGAAATGACTCCATTGTTTTTTTGCATTGGAAAGGTATCAAAGTGAAATACACAATGGTAAGATAAATTTGGATTTTTGAATTAATATTTTATAAGATAAATTTGGATTTTTGAATTAATATTTTATGAAATTGGGAACAATCAATATCAATATGTGTGATAAGGAGCTCATGTGGAGAAAAGGAGAAATACAAGGGCACCAGGCGCGTGTATGATGATGCAAGGGTGCTTGGGTGCCTGTGTGCATGATGCAAGGGCACTGGGTGCATGTGTTGGTAGTGTTTAGCTCATTTTTGAAGTTTTTGACTACAGCATGGGCACTGGGTGCCTGTGCAACACTAAATGCACTACCTATCTTTCGAAGGCCATAACATTTTCTCCCGACCTTGAAACGACTCCATTTTTTTGTGTTAGAAAAATATCGAAGCGAACTACACAATGCCAACATAAATTTGGGGTTTTGAATTTTTTTACCAATTTGTTGGGATTTTTAATTTGTCTCACTAATTTGGATGTTTTGACTTTTCCGACTAACATATTTGAATGTTTTGGGAGTTTTTGAAACATATTTGAATGTTTTTGATTTGCTATAAGTTTTCCAAAGATACGTATAGGAAACGAAGAAACTTGGATGCCACCAATGATAGATGGAATGTATAAGGGCATAATGCCACACACATGCGTAAGAAAGTGAAGATGTGAAAATGCTCCCAGTATTAGCTAGGAATATACAAATTAAAACTATTCACACGTAGAATATTTATCAAGGAAAATATAGATCGGCTCAACACGATGATGAATGTAACCCAATGACGTGCTAGGAAGGAGCAAGAATTCCCCCAACATAAGCTGGCCAAGAAGCACATGATAGAAAGAAGTAGAAAATTGTTTTTGTGAAAGGGAAAAAGGTACCTGTAAACATGGCAAAAAGGAAATATTATACACATGGATGTTCCAAATGAAGTAGAAGAACAACATGAATTTTTTGAATGTATCTTAGAAGCCTCATGCAATGAAGAAGTGATTAGCCAAAGGCACGAATCATGAGACAAGATACAAACTAGAGTAAGAGTCAAAAAGGTCCAAAAAAAGACACTTGGTAACATACTAATCATGTTTTCTCATAGAGATCCAACATGTGCACGTGGAAATTTATTACCTCTTGTATGGAAGATTTGATAGACAACAAGTGAAGAAACCCTAGCCAATGCGTAGGAATGATTTATTTTTCAAAGTTGATTTTTATGAATAGATTGCGAAAGGAAAGTTGTACATTCCTCCGTTGCCAGCCATGCATCCATATCCCTGACGGAGATGCATTTGATTCTAATCGCAACATTACTCTACTGTCAATCAAGCATCCATAGCCCTGGTAGAGATTATTGGAAATACCCCAAGAGAGATTTATATATCAATTTACTTTTACTTTTAGCTTTTGCTTTCAACTTTGTGCTTTTTGATTTGATTGATTCTTTTTCTTTCTAAAAATTATTTCAGCTCTCTTGTTTGACAAGGGGTTAAGAACCACTGATGACTTGATGGAAGGAGGTGGAAGTGATTGTGATGACAACATTGGCTAGAGTCAACAAATATGTCCAAAATTTCTTCGCAACAAGTTTTCTAGATGTTGATTGTGATAAGATCTCTAAGAGGTCAGTCTTTCTTTAATTTACCAAGGTGATAGAAGACCAAGGCCAAATGGATACCATAGAGATACATGTCGTAAAATATGTGTGAATTATATAACCAAAATATCATCGAAGGGATGAAAATGGTAGGAATATTTGTCTAAGAATAGCAAGGAAGGGAAGAAAGAACATCCATGTGTATGTAAGACCTGATTGTAACGTGTGTTTATTTACCTTTGATTTTTTGAAATTTTTTCTTTTTTTTTTTTTTAATCTTTTTTGAAATATGGGACCAACAAGGTCATTCGGTGTGATAATATCCAACAACAATGTTAGCGATTTCCTTGATAAGGAAGACTATGCATGTTTACTTATCAAGAGTCATATTATCCCCAATCTCAATTATAATGGTGAGCCCATACTCAATAGAAGATTGTGTTTTATCATGAAACATGCATTTTGTATGTGGGATATTGAGGTCCCTTTCCAAAGGTTTTTGCACTTTACACCATACTTGATGGGTGCGTTGATGTGCATTTTTGAAGCACGTTTGATTCTGAAATTTAAGATTGTTTAAATTGTTGTGAGCTTTGGAGATCTTGGAATTATTGATCTGAGCCTGATGAAGGAACCATTTTGGTTTCTTATAAGCTATAATGTGACTTTTTTGATCTCGAGAAGTGGGAGAAGAAAGTGGATGAATAGAATTGGTGTGAGAAATGATGGTGGGTTTGCCACAATCATTGATAGAAGAACAATATGATGGATGTAAAGGATATGGTCCAAGAATTGAAGAGGATGGGCTACCAAGAGGTGTCCCATAGAATGAAGATAAAGGACTACAAGGATGTGGCCCTAAGATTGAAGATGAAGGACTTCCTGGAGGTGTCCCATATATAGAAGAAGATGGGATACTAGGACGTGGCCCAAGAATCGAAGATGAGGGAATTCTAGGATGTGCCCCTATATAGATGAAGATGGGATATCGGAGGTGAGCCACATATAGAAGAAAATGGGATACCAGGGGGTGAGCCACACATAGATGATGAAGGGCTACTTGGAGGTGCCCCACATATAGAAGTAGATGATGGGCTACCAAGTGGTGACCTAAGGTGGGATTGCAATGGAGGAATCCTGATAGATAAAGAATGATGTGAAGAAAAGATAAGATCTTCCTCAATGGTCTTAGGATCTTCCTTAGTATTCTGACAAAAGGAATCAATTTCTTCTTCCCAATACACAAGTGTATCAAAGTCAAGATTAAATCCTTGATTGTAATCCTCTAGGGGAATGCCATCGTGTGACCCCAGGAATTTTGTGATCATCTCCTCATCTTGAGATGAATAGAATGGTAGGGGTATTTTTCTTCAATCATAGGAGGTTGATTGGATGAATGCAACATGGGAGTCAACTTGGATGATTGATTAGAAGGAATTTGTGTCAGATAACTCTTTAATGGAAGAAGGGGTTATCGAGGCAATGAATAAGGGAGGTCCTACAAAGTAAGGGAGGACCGTGGCTCAAGAACCAAATTAGATGTTTGAGTAGTGAGACTTGGGGCCACATGGATCTTCAAAGGAGGAAGATTCCATTTAGGTGACTGATAAGGGGAGTCCTGCGAAGAAAGGGAGGACTGTGACTTAAGATTCGAATGAAGTGAATAACTCTAATGAGAATTTTCAGAAGATCAAGGTGAATCTAAAGAATCAAAATAAGAGTTTGGGTCGGGCGTCAAGAAGAAGAGTGGGAGGAACTCGAATAATAATTTGGATTAGAAGTGTCCAAACCATACCACCGACTATGAGATGAAGGTGGGGAACATGGTACCCGAATGGGCTCTCTAGCGTGAAGAACCAAACGAGGTCTAGTTGTGATAGGAATCCTTTGATGGGAATGTTGAAACCTAGGTTCCTTACTATCATAAGTATGTGGAACTGCATGATAATCAATCTTTTTTTGGCACATGCCTAGACATAAATAGTCCAGGGTTATCACAGGGGTTATCGTGTTGACATGTTCAACAGGTATATCTACACAACTAGTGAGAGCATCAAAATGATTCTCCTCATTAGACACATAATTAGCATTCTTGTCCTAATTATGTTTAGGAAAAGTATTCGTATTGGGGGATTTGTCGGGGAGTGGATGAATCCATATCCACATTGCCACTTTCGATTAAGTCTCAGATGTAGTGTAACAACTTCAAACACTTATTTGTTTTGTGACCTTTAATGCGGTGGAATTGGAAATATTCATTATCTCTAAACCATGATGGTTTAGGCGCATCATCCTCATAAGGCATAGTTTCATAATATCTAACCATATTAACTGCCTCTAGTTGTTTTGGTATTGATGACATCAAGTCAGATAAAGGAGTGAAAGTACAACGCTTATACTCCATAGGCGGAGCTCCCTTTGCAAGCTTCAAAGGAGTGTTATTTTGAACGACTTCTACTCACTTGGAGTCTATTATCCCATCACTAATGACGTGATTTTCCTTATTCTAAACAATTTTTCTTGTCGTTGGTCTTGGAATCATTCTGTTCTGCTCGGGAGAAAGGTTTTAGAGTCCCCCTAGCTAACAATGCCTTTTCAATTTGACTCTCTTTTTCTATTACCTCTTCGAATGTGTTGCCACAATGCATTTGTAAGTGGAACGTAATGTTTGGATGGATGTTGGGAATAAATATGTCTATAATTTTTTTCATGTATGGAGAAAGGAAAGTAGCTAACTAATCTCTCAATTGTTGTAAACGCGAAAAATTTTTCATTGTTTCATTACTTGACATTGTAAAGATCTAACATGGTAACATCATTTTCTATATTGAAAGAGATGTGTGTATGAAACTCTTTGATAGTTCTAGCCATGTTGATATGGATCTCTTAGGGATGTGCACAAACCATTCTAATGTTGTCTCTCCTAAACTTCATAGAAAGATGTACATAAGATAATTGTTGCTAAATGCCACCTCTTCGACATGACATATAAAAATATTTAATATGGTTGCGTGGGTCACCTTTTAGTTTATACTTGTCAAATTTTGGAATATCAAAGTGTCTTAGGAAAGGTACCTACAACATAGCTTTCTTAAAAGGGTAGGGACATAATTCATTGAACCTATATTTCTTGTTATTGTTACCGATTTGTCTATCTTGTTATGTTTCAAGGGCGTTCTTCATAGTTGACCACTCTTGATTAAAAATTGGATCTTGTGTGGGTGGCATAGGCCTATATGAAGGATTAAATCTAGGTGTATTCCTATCTCTATTTTTTGCGAGAATCTCTTCATAAGGATCTCTTTTTGCTCCTGTCGAGGAGTGTTTATTGGGAATTCATGAAACAAAGCCTTAGGTTTTTCCTTTGGTATGGCTTGTTTCAAAACTTTGGGTTGTTCCCTTTGTATATGGGATGCCAAACTTGCCAATTGGCGAGTGAGGGCTTGGACCTATTGCTCTAACGTCACCTCTTGAATAGGTATTTCATGATGATCTTCGTTAGGAGGAGGTTGTGCATGATGAACATGGTCTTCATCATCTTCACAATGAACCCTAACTGTAGGTATGTGATAATTCCTATCATTTTCAAAAGGTATTTCCTCATTATTTTCACGTCCAGAAGTAGAGGCATGACCTGGGTTCAATATTTCGTTAAGAGTGCGATGAGGGTGGTCTACTTCTTCTTCTCCCGAACCATGCCGATGATAAGAGAAGGGTCTACTGTGGAAGGTAATTTGGCCCCTAGTTCCACAACCCGCATAAGAACTTCATGTTTGTTATGAAAAATGTAGTCGTCAAAATGGGTGGAATGAATCTCTACATCCGCATGAGGAGAATCCTCCTCTCCACCACTATGGTCAACCATGAGATTATCCTCTAAAATAGGGTTTTCACCTCCAAATATATCGGCTTCTAATCTTTGGGATCCCATTCTCATAGTAGGCATTACTTAGACTAGAAGGTACAACATGAAATATCTCCACTAAGGTTTATCAACAATAGACCTTATTAAAATTTTGGAAGCGTAACGATGTTAATGTTATAAAAAAATGGTGACTATAAATAGCCACAAATCCACTAGCTCAACGTAACCTAAAACCAAAGAATAAATGCTTAACTCAACCTAGCAAGGTAATATACAATAAAATCCTATCTTGAACAATACAATGATATATAACACTCAAAATTTGTCACACCAAATAGTTTATTCCTCAAGATTTGTCTAGATAGGTTTTGAACTAAAAGTGACAACACAATATTACCAGTTAGGTCCAGTTTTCACAAACAACGCCTAAATGATAAGGAAATGTTGACACGATCTTCTAACAAGATATACTAAAAACCAATTTCTAAACACTAAAAAATTCTAAATCTTGTAAAATGGATGATAACAATGTGAGTGGCGTAACGACACTATCGAACACCGAACCGAGCTTTTGGGAAAACAAGATTTTTAGTGTCAAAATGATGTTATCAAGATGCTAAAGCAATGTATCCTCGACACTCACAAAAATCAAGACAAAGCTAGGATGTAAAAATATGTCTAAGTATAACAAGAAATTTTTAAGCGTGTGAAAGCAACATAACAATACAATATAGAGATTTAGGCTAAGTTTTACAATGGAAATAAGATGTAAATATCTCAATCAGATTGCTACAATGTGGGTAGCGTAATAACTCAAAAGAAGACAAGGATGAAATCACCTAACTACGATGATAATAAGTCTCAAATATGGGTCCTTAAGACAAGGGAGCCTACTATATCATAAGTAGGTACCATGCACACTTTCAACACTTACGTTATGGCATCGCAACCTAGTCACGCAAGTAGAATACAAAAGTGGTGGACAAGTGATATCTAGCGGTATCTGGTATATGTTGTTTCCTTTTTTCCAAAAAAGGGCAACAAGAAAATAAATGTGTAGAACAAATGGTGTTGAAATATGCTTGGTGTTATTTTGGCATAGTTTCACCTTGTCTTAGGACAAGTGAAAAACTAGGACAAAATGATACTAAGTAGATTTCATGATGAAATGTCACGTAGTTTCAACCTTTAAGAGATTATTTCCCTTGTTCAAAAAATAAGAGTTTGAATCAAACATTTTTTTCACTTTTTAAGAGCACTCAAGTATACTATCTAAGACAAAAACAATGGCTCCAAGCTGACAAGCTTCCTAGGTGGTTCTCTCTCTAGGTGTCACAAGATATTTATGGCGAGCTTGATTTACTCATAAAGTTGCATTGACTAATTTGGGAGTATCTCGACTTTACTTTACCACCTTCAAGTACAATGAGCACTTAAATGCATTTAGTTATACTTTCACAAAGTGGTGTAATACAAATATCTTTGACTCTAATCTCACCAAGGCGTACTAGAAAAGTTAGTAGTGTGGAGCACTTTCTTGTTTCATTCACTAGGTTACATCTTGCGTGGAATACTTTAGGATTCCTAGGACCACCCCCATTTTTGTATCTTAAGTCTTATGCCAAAGGGTTATGTCCTAGTTAAGTAGACGAGTCGTAGCTCTTAGCCGAAACCTGTAAATACTATGTGATGATTGTGGTGTATTTTTTTATCTTTTGGATTAAGTAATATGGTTTTTTCTGTACTCCTTTTGACAACCTACACTCACATGTGTATTTAGAAAAATGGTTTAGGCCCTCCTTGCTTTGACAAGTGTTAGGTCCTTCACAAAATGGTTAGTAGTTTCAAAAAAATTCACAATATCATAGGAAAATAGCAATGAAAAATGCTTGTAAATCAACTAACTACCATCAAATTTTGCAAAAACAAGGTTTATTCCCAATTAGCCCAAGTGCTTCTTAATGAAAAGACTAAAATTTCTTTGGTTCCCAAGATCACACTAGGTGCAAGGGAAGAGCATACAAAATTTTTAGTCTTGATTGTTTATCAAATGAAAAATATCTTAAAGTAAAAGTTCAAACACATGCAAAAAAATGAAGGCTTATTCTCTTAAGCAAAAAATGAATTATAATTGTTCCTACTTACTTCCAAGAAGAAAAAATAATGGTTTATAGGTGTTTTTGATTCTCAAGATCACACTAGGTGTAAGAGAAGAGCATATAAAACTCTATTCCAAACTTAATCAAAGTATGAAAACACAATCACTCCTTAAACTCTAACCCAATTTGCTCAAAAACCCTTTATCAAACCCTAGGAAAATTTTGTTAAGAATATTTCTCTAAAATCAATAATTTGACAAAAATAGTATCTAAAATTCTTAAAACTGATAGGAATAATAAAATTTAAGTTTTGGAATTTTGAGTAAATTTTACCTTGATGCACAGGCACTCCTACTAGTGCACATGCGCTCACAGTCATGCATAGGTGCTCACAATCATGCACATGTTATCACAGTCATGCACATGTGCTCGCATCATGCAAAGACACCTCTCTATCATTTTTCACAAGTCAATGATGCACATGCACTCAAAGTCATGCATGAGCACTCACATCATACACATATACTCACAGTCATGCACATGCGCCCCTCTGTCATTTTTCAAACAATCAATGATGAACATGCACTTCCAGTGAGGCAGGCACTCACAGTTATGCACATGTTCCTTTTTCTTGTAGATGGTCAAAAATTTGAGTTTTGAAGCAATTTTTTTGAAAAAAGGTCAAATCTTTGGGATTTCTTAGCAATTTTGACAGGCTCGCCTCCTTATATCCTGTAAAAAAGTAAGAAAACACAAATTATACCACTAATCTAGTTGAAACAACTTCTAAAAATGGAAATTGATCTAAAACTTTGAAAATTACTCTAAAACTTTGAAATTAATCTAAAAATCTTGAGAAAGTAATCTAAAATCTTGAAAGTACTATAGAAAGCTTGAAAGTAAACTAAAAACCTGAAATTTCTAGAAACTTGAAACTAATCTAAAACTTGAAATGAAAAACTTTGAAACAAAGTTTAAAAGCTTTAAAAATTAAATGCAATGGGGTATTGTCCCACCGACTGTGCCAAATGAAGGTACCCCAAACTTTACAAAGTAAATAACAAAGCTAAACAAGGAAGGATAACACCATTGCCACCTAATTAGCTAGGGCTCTAAGTCTAGGAATGTAACATTAAGATAGAAGCTTAAAAGAATGCCTAATTAGTATGGAAACAATGCAAAAACTAACTAAACATGCCTACTAATCCGATCAATTACCTAACGTGGGCCTAAATAGACCTAAGGGGAAATCAAATGGTTATGGTTGCTACTCAAACAATGGTGAAATGACCTCTCCAAATGACTTGTTAAGTCACTTTAGATTATTCATCTACTAACCTTGTTGAAGGTTTTAAGCAAGGATTGGACTTGGCTTAGAAATCATATGTATTATATGGGATGAGAAATTAAAGCATGTGTGTGTGTGTGTGTGTGTGTGTGTGTGTGTGTGTGTGTGTGTGTGTGTGTGTGTGTGTGTGTGTGTGTGTGTGTGTGTGTGTGTAAAATATAAAGGAATGAGGTGCACACTTTTTATAGTTTTCCTTTTGGGAGAAACTTGTATTTTGGTGCATGTGGGACTAAAAGCCCCAAATTAGATTAGAATTTCTAATCATGATTAAGCTTTACTAATCACGATTAGTGAATTAACAAGTGATTAAGAGGTGTGGAGCCTTAATCAACCGCTTAGGGTCAACTAGGAGGCTCGAGATAAAATTTTGAAGCTTGTTGAGACATTATGGAGGTGAATGGGGTGATTTTGAGTGGTTGGAAGAGGGTTTGAGTCAATACTAGGGCATATTGACCAAATCAAGGGAAAAATAGGCTTAATTAGCTTATAATCGCTAATTGTCTATTTTGAAGAGGATTTTGGCTTACGATTTGTCATAAAGTGGCATCCTGAATGTGAAAGGGGTTACACAATCAACAACGTGGTGTTAATTGGCTAATTTGGTAAGGAACGTTAGTTAATTAGCAAAGATAACTAAGTATAACGGAATGAAAAGAATGAGAATGATTTATGTGTGTTTTGTCAATAAGATTGTAAAATTGGAATTTAAGTGTCTACATAACGTGATTGAGCCATAACATGAGCGCATTATGGCCAAAATGAAAAGAAAATGGATTTGTGTCCGCTTTTGGCCCCCATTTCCATGCACTTACTCCTTGGCTATTCACATTCTTTCCCAATGACCCATGAACCTCTAGGTGAATTTGGCTCACAAAGGCGATTTGGTGGGGACAACGTGGCATTTGGTAATGATCGTATTTATTGTTCCTCCTCTCATTTGCTTAACGTGTCTCCTTCTTCCGCTTTGTTTGCTCCTTCCTTAGAAGTAGTAGTATCCTCCCACTCCCGGTATTCTTCCAAGATAATTAATATATATTGCCCTTCCTCTTGTGATATAATGTTTTCTATTTGTAATTATAAAAATAAAAAATAATCTTGGAAATATTATTAATCTTTCAAGTTTTGACCTTGATGCCTGTCTATTAAGTTACTTAATATAAGTCTTGGTTTTGTTATCTCCCAATTTTCATCCCCACTAAGGATATTATCATTAATGTTGAGCAAGCCCTATATGGTATGTTGGATTTGGTCACCGAAGACGTGCAAAAAGATCCCTATTATCAGGTTTGATGTAGTGTCTCTCTTTACCAAGACCCCTATTAATGAAGCCATTATTATCATTAGAGATCACCGATTCTCGAAACCACCAATCTTGTTGAAATTTGTTTACGATCCACTTTCTTTAGCTTTAATAGTGAAATTTATGAGCAAACCGAAGGAATCACAATGGGTTCCCAATTTTCCCTATTATTTCCAATTTCTACATGGAAAACTTTGAAAAGAAATCCATTGAGTCATTTTCACTCAAACCAAAATGGCGGAAACAATTTGTAGGCGACACTAATTTCAACATTATTCATGGCATGGATAAGCTAAATTATTTTCTCTCACCTTAATAGCATCCCTCCACATATCCAATTCACTATGGAAATTGAGGTTAAAGATTCCATTCCTTTCCTTGATATCGAACTAAAACAAAAGGAAAATGAAACTCTCACATATGGAGTTTTTCAAAAAAAAAAATTCACATATATTGTTACCTAAGGGTGGAATCCCACCATCACCTGTCTCAAAAAAGCTGGTGTATTGAAAACACCGACCGCCACTGACAGTTCAAATTTATGATAGCAAGCACCTAAGTCATGAATTTTCTCACCTTGCTAATGTTTTTAAGAATAATGGTTATAATGATACTATAATTGCTAACACTCTTAATAATGTTCTTAATCCCCCTCGTACCTCTCGAAAATATTATTAAATCAAATCGGAAATTTTTCCTGCCATATATTAAAAACACCGCTAATAAAATTGCAAATATTTTGAATAAAAAAAAGGCAACAACCTTAATCACTTAAAAGTAACAAGTAACCTAAATTTACTTAAAGATAAAATTGAAACCAATCTTAATAGTGGTGTCTATATGATTAAATGTTCGTGTGGAAAACCATACATTTGTGAAACAGAGAGATCAATTAAAACTTGAATCAATGAGCATGATAAGGACATAAAGTATGACAAAATTGAAAGATCTAAGTTGGTTGAACATTCACTTAATACTTAACATGCCATTTGTATGGATTCTACCTTAGTTATCGCCTCTGAAGAGAACAATGTAAAAAGGCATCTATCGAAGCCATTAAAATCATGCACCATGACAATAACATAAATATAGACAAAGGTTGGTTGTTGAGAAATACTTGGAAACCAATTTTTGTGGCCTCCTAAAATAAAAAATTGTGTTATTATATCTATTATTCGGGGTTTTTGTATTAATAATTTTTCCAATTTTTTCTCTCTTCTCTTTTATTTTTCTAGTTAAGAATTTGGTTTTGTGTTAATTTATGTGATCTACACTTGGTTTTAAATTATTTGTCTCTTTCATCTTTAAGATATAATAAATTTAATGTAAGTTCCCCTCTTAAAAAAAAATTCTCGTTTTTCTCTTTACCGTCCCCTTTTTATTTTAATGGTACTTGGATCCTTTATTTTCTCCTTTCTTCCTTTTTACTTTTTCTCCTTCTTGACTCTAATTTTTCCCTTCTTATTTTACATTAATCTATATTTATTAAGAAAATATTTCAGCAATCTTATCACTCATATTCTCCTTTTTGTCCTTAATGATGGGTCTAGATAAGTGACTGAAACTTTGGACTTCATTAAATATCCATACACAATTCTCCAAATAATTTATCACAATGTTTAGTTGTGAAAATATCGAAAATCAAGTATCACTTTGTGTACAATGTACAAATCCAATTATTTTGCATATGATATTAAACATGTGAAAAGCTTTTGTTATGTTTTAAGGAAATAATAGAAGCATATTCCTTGTGTATAAGATATATGGTATTGTACAATTGTTGATTGCATTTAATAAAACAAGGTCGAGTATTCCATTAAACCCACCATGAAATGGTTGTGAGAAACTAAGCTGCTAGAAACACATCATGGAAAAATAATGGTTCTTGTCTGTTGCTCTCTTCAACATACGAAAATAGATTGCATATGCATTTCCTTATTTTCCACTCTTTCTCGACATCTAAATTTGGTTTCCCCTTCCCTTACTCACAAACAGGCATGCACATTCAAAAAACAATTCAAAGCTCCACATCCATTAGAATATCAACAAAAATAAAATAAGTGAATGTAGTTCTTATCAACTAGCATCAAATTCCAAAAAATGAACATGATCAAGGGTCCATTCCCTCAACCCAACATGCGAGCCCTCTCTAGCCACGTACCCCTGGTCTTTCTCCTCTCAAGATGCACATGGAAAATTTTGTACAAGAAATTATTTTGTCCCCTCTCTATAAAAATACTTTATATGCAATTAGTTATATCTTGAACTACATATATATTTAGATAGGTCTACATAAATTTCCAAAAATATGGTTTTGGATTACATTTTATGGTCTTACCCTTCAAACATCCTTAAAAAAATTGATTTTCCATACATTTCCTAGAAAAAAAAATCAACATTCCCCTATTATCCTCTACGATGTAGTTTACAAGTCATGTGAAATCGCTAGTATAAGTTATGGAGAAAAACTATGACAGGTCTCATGTTATTAGTGAAGGAGACACGGAAATGGTTTTTACAATTAACCTAAAAAGATTTAGATTTTTTTTTCTTTTGCATTCTTCCTAATTCATCAATATTCAACCATCACCATTACAACATACAAAAACTAAAACCACCTTAGTAGATACATTACACAACAACTATCACATCAACATGAATTTCCAAAGTAACTTTACATTACATCCCTTTTGACATAACTTGCAACTCATGTGAATTGCTAGTTATTATACTAATATAGTATAATAATTATAACCACACAACAATGTTGGCGTAGAATTTTTGTGAAGTTGTAATGTCCATGAATTTGTAATGGTAACATGATTCATGATATTCAAATTTGACACCACCTATACTCGCCAAGTAATTTTTAGATAACGATGGTAAATCTTTAATATTTCCTTGGTATATACATAAAAATACTATGAATATAATATTAATAAAAATATAAAAGGAAACCTTTATTTATAACAATAATTCTTAACTTTTTTGTTATTATGGATAAACACTTTTGATAAGTTTGTAACATATATTTATGCATATCAATATAGTTTTATATACAATTATGTAAAAATGACTTTCATATTTTAAAAATACAAGTCAAAAGATATGGTGATGTGAAAGTTTGCAAGTATTTCATGAATAAGAAGATGAAAAACTTGTAAATGAATATCAAATATAAACCCTAAACATGGATATCATTAACACTTTCCCACAAAAACATAATTAACCGATAGAATTTTTAAATGGACATGCATGAGAAAAATATCCTAAAAAATTTCTCATGTTGGTAAACAAGCCATACCCATCGATAAATTATTGTCGGCCATTACTAAAAAAACCATAGAAAAATATTTTGAAAATATATATTTAAATTTATTTATTCTTTGATAACTTAGGGTATCGAAACAAACCTAGGATTGCCAACGTGTCTAACAAAGTGGGTGCACGACCAAGGAGGCCCGGTGTGGCCCCACTTATCCCTTGAGGGAGATGACTAGGTCCACACCAGCCAACCTCCCAAGGTACATCCAAGTAGAGAGAATCAACTTCAAGACCTATATGAGCAGAACCCAAAGCCCTTAGCCAACTATGCTTTACCCGTGCAGAGGCTAAATAATGTGGTTTAATTACAAAACAAGTTTCAATTGGTAATAGAAAAGATATTATTCATGATTAAATCATAGGTAAATTAAGCCATAGGTACTGATAGGCAAGCTCGCACTTTAGGTGCTTAACATTTAGGGGGTGCTAATTTATTTTATAAAATTATAGTTTTTATGAGGAGTAGATCAATTTGTTAATAATATATGCTAGTAATAGCTAAAGGTCAACCTTACATACCAATTGAATTCTCTTTATTGAAAATAAAAGTAATTTTAAATAATTATATTAATATTTCATTATATTTAGCAAGTTTTGAAACCTATGCAAGTGTCTTTCTTTCACAGGATTCTTAAATACGATTCATACTCGTTTATTTAAATAATAATTTGTATTATTTTGGTCTTGGAAGTTTTTTTTTTGGAGAAGAGATCAAGGTTGGTGAATATGTAAATAAATCGGAAAAAATAGTTGGAAAAGATATGAGAAAATGAGGATTACTGATAGACTATATGTTAGAAAATTCACTAGAGACTTTAAAAAGTGTTGACTACACAAAAACTATTAAGTTTTTATTAGATGGTAGAGGATAACATATCCAGTAATCCAATATTTGGTTACGGTTAATTATTTCATCTAATATAGAATGTTTTTAGATCTATAGAAGATACTAGCTCAATATTGCTTGTGGGGCTCATAGCCCTTAATCCGGCCTTGGATGATGTAGTTTTGGTTGTTTCACCTTTAAAATTGACAAATAAATTCTATTAATTGAAGTTTGACAAATATTTTCGTAATTTAAAAAATTTTAAGTCTTGAAAAAAATTATGTTAATCTTTTGTATATGTCATACTTGGCTCATGTCCTTTGTCTTCACTTAAATTTATCGATATTTTTGGCAAACAACCTTTGGACAAAAATATTATTATATGACATTGGACATAAAAGAGTTAAAAAGGTGTTAAAAATAATCTTACATATTAAAAAACAATGTTATGTTTTTATATACATTAAGTATAGACAATTGAGTCATCTTTCAATATTGAAAATATATTTAATATTTATCTAATATATAAATATGCACAAAACTAAGTAGAATGTCTATTTGTATAGATTATAACAAGTAGATGTAGCCAACTCATATACATAATTTATTTTATTTTAAATTGATTTTACACCTAGTATGAATATATCAAATACATTTACTTCAATATGTTGAGAGATATTAATCTTAGGAACCCATCTAGCTATGGTAGATATAATTACTTTTACACCGAGAGATATTAATCTTGACGCACCTATCTAGCTATGGTAGATATAATTATTTTTATTGATTTCTCAAAGAAAAAGGAAAAATACATATAAGTGAGAGTCGATGGAAGTTAAATTTATGGATAAATTGTCACATGACGATTAAATGGAAGTCAAATTTAATGTAAAAATAAGAATAAACAACTCACACCATTAGAACCGTAACTATCATTATAGGAACGTGTGTCAATATAATCACGACACTTTTATTTGTTAAATAAACTTAAAATAGATTGGATATATATTGTTATATACGTATTTAAATAAGATTAAAATACAATAGATAATATATATTTAATTAAAAAAATTATTTTAAAAAATTATAAATAAATCAAAGTCTCATGAATTTATTGTTGACAAATCACACCCCATAAAAGTGCAAGTGCTATATGATAAGCTTTTGACACTTGAACTAGTGACTGAGAAGAGTTTGGGTGGTGAAAGAAAAATGAAAATCAACGTGAACTCAAAAGAGAGGAAAATGAAAAATGTTTGAGTTGATTCATCACATGAAAAAAGATGGCAAAATATAAATGTGAGTAGTACATAATATTAACATACAAAATTTGTGAAATGAATCATCAAGGTATATATATAAAAGATTATAAAAGGAGGTGTGTGTATATATATATATATATATATATATATATATATATATATATATATATATATATATATATATATATATATATATATATATTTGGGCTATTGGAAAAATGCAAAGAAATTTGGATGAATTGATCCTTTTATGCTCATCTCTTATTTGTGGATAGAGTTATTCCTCATAAAGCTGCAAAGAGATGAGCATAAAAGGATGAAAGGTATATATATAAAAGATTATAAAAGAAGGTGTATATATATATATATATAGATATTTGGGGTATTGGAAAAATGCAAAGAAGATGAATTGCAATCCTTTTATACTCATCTCTTATTTGTGGATAGAGTTATTCCTCTAAAACTATAATTACTTATTATTTTTCAACTCTAAATAAAAGTGTGTGTGATGTCACGGAGAATTATTGTATGACAATTTTATTTTATATTTTATGTTTATTATTTTTTATATTCTGATTAATAATATTAAAACCCAAACTGGTGATAACTCAAATAAACACGAGTGTATTGATATTAGCAATGGCTTCATCTTCTTTCCGCTGTTAAGTAGGTACCCATGAATTTTCGTGTGTTACTTGTTATATGTTGTGACCTCATTTAAGGTAATACAATGTTGGGCACATCTTTCAATATTTAAAGTTTCAAATCAGGAATGTTTTTCTTTTCTACCGGGAGCATCTTTGTCCAGCATTGTTTAGTTTGTGGAATTTGGAATGATTATTTATTTATCTTTTTGGGGTTCCTAATCAATTTAATGGATTTCATTCCTTAATGAGGTGATATGCAAAATATACTTTAGAAGTCTGAGAATGAATGTGGTCTTAAGTACCGAATTCTTTTCTAAGAAATGATCTCGTGGTATGGCATGATCAAATGCTAGTATAAGTTATGGATAAATTAAGGTAGTGTTATGTTATTAGCGAAGGAAACAAGGAAATGGTTTTCACAATTAATCTAAATTTTTGTAGACATTTTTCTCTTTTAGATTCTTCCTAATTCATTAATATTCAATTTTCACCATCACAACATACAAAAAAACCACCTTAATAGAAACATTACACAACAACTATCACATCAACATGAATTTCCAAAGTAACTTTACACTACATCCCTTCCGACATAACTTATGACTCATATGAATTGCTAGTTATTATATTAAGATAACATACTAATTATAACCACACAACAATGTACATAGCAAGTAATTTTTTTATTGACGGTAAATTTTTAATATTTCCCTTCAAAACATACATAAAAATACTATAAGTATATGATATTAATAAAAATATAAAGGAAACCTTTATTTATAAGAATAGTTTTAACTTTTTTGTTATTATGGATAAACACTTTTGGTTTGTTTGTAACATATATTTATGGATACCAATATAGTTTTATATACAATTATGTAAAAATTGACTTTCATATTAAAAAATACAAGACGAAAGATATGGTGATTTGGAAATTTGCAAGTATTTCATGACTAAGAGCATGAAAAACTTATAAATGATCACAAATATAAACCCTAAACACGGATACCATCAACACTTTCCCACAAAAATAATAATAATTAACCGATAGACTTTTTAAATGGACATGCATGAGAAAAATATCCCTAAAAACATTCTCATGTTGGTAAACAAGCCATGCCCATCGATAAATTATTGTCAAGTAGTGAAAAACAACACACACACATGATATATATATATATATATATATATATATATATATATATATATATATATATATATATATATATATATATGATAACCTAGAGTATTGAAACCAACCCAGGACCGTTAATGTGTTTAACGAAGTGGGTGCCCGACACGAGGAGGCCCGGTTTGGCCCCACTAATCCTTCGAGGGAGACAACTAGGCACGCATCACCCAACCTCCCGGGGTACATTCGGGTAGAGAGAATCGACCTCTAGACCTATATGACGAGAACCCAAAGCCCTTAGCCTAACTATCTTTGCCGTGCGGGCTAAATAATGTGGTTTAATTACAAAACAAGTTTCAATTGGTAATAGAAAAGATATTATTCATGATGAAATCAGAGGTGAATTAAGCCATATGCATAGTAGGCAATTGCCAGGTGCCGACATTTTAGGGGCACTAATTTATTTTATATTATTATAGTTTTTATGAGGAGTAGATCGATTTATTAATCATATATGCTAGTAATAGTTAGAGCTCAACCTTACATTCCAATTGAATTCTCTTTATTGAAAATAAAAGTAATTTTAAATAATTCTATTAATATTTCATTATATTTAGCAAGTCCCGATACCTAGTGCCTTTGTTGTAGGATTCTTAAATACAGTTCATACTCATTTATTTTTAATAATTTGTATTGTTTGGAGTCTTGGAAGTTTGTTTGGAGAAGAGATCAAGATTGGTGAATATGTAAATAAATCGGGAAAAATAGTTGGCAAAGATATGAGAAAATGAGGATTACGATAGATTATATGTTAGAGAATTCACCAGAGAGTTTAAATAGTGTTGACTACAAAAAAATATTAAGTTTTTCTTAGATGATAGAGGGATAACATATCAAGTAATCCAATATTTGGTTACGGTTAATTATTTTATCTAATATAGAACGTTTTTAAGATTTATAGAACATATTAGCTCCAATATTTCCTAGGGGACTCATAACCCTTAATCCGGCCTTGGATGATGTAGTTTTGGTTGTTTCGCCTTTAAAATTGACCGAATAAATTCTATTAATTGAAGTTTGACAAATATTTTCGTAGTTTAAAAACTTTTAATTCTTTTCTTTTGTATATGTCATACCTAGCTCATGTCCTTTGTCTTCATTTAAATTTATCAATGCTTTTTTGGCAAACAACCATTGGACAAAAATATTATTATATGACATTGGACATAAGAGAGTACAAAAGGTGTTAAAAATAATCTTACCATATGAAAAAACAATGTTATATTTTTATACACAATAAGTATGGAAAATTGAGTCATCTTTCAATATTGAAAAAATATTTAATATTTATCTAATATATAAATATGCACAAAACTATGTCTAATGTCTATTTGTATAGATTATAATTAGTAGATGTAACCAACTCATATACATAATTTATTTTATTTAAAATTGATTTTACAATTAGTATAAATATATCAAATACATTTACTTAAAATATGTTGAGAGATATTAATCTTGAGGCACCCATCTAGCTATGGTAGATATAATTATTTTTGATTGATTTCTCTAAGAAAAAGGAAAAATACATATAAGTGAGAGTCTAATGGAAGTTAAATTTATGGATAAATTGTCACATGACGATTAAATGGAAGTCAAATTTAATGTAGAGAATAAGAGTGAACAACTCACACAATTAAAACAACTACGATTATAAGAACGTCTCTCAATATAATTAGGACACTTTTATTTGTTAAATAAACTTAACAATATATTAGAAATGGATTATTATATCGTAAATAATAATAAAATACAATAAATAATATATATTTAATTAAAATATTATTTTAAAAATTAGAAATAAATTTGTAAAGTCTCATAAATTTATTGTCTACAAATCGTACCTCATAAAAGTGCTACACAATAAGCTTTTGACCCTTGAACTAGTGACTAAGTTCGGGTGATGAAGGAAGAATGAATATCACGTGAAATGTATTAGGTACCTTCACCGTGATCCCAAAGGGAGGAAAATGAAAAATGTTTGAGTTTAATAATCACATGAAAAAGCACGGCATAATATAAATGTGAGGAGTCCCTTATATTACGTGGCGAGTAGAAGTGTGTGTGTGTGTGTGTGTGTGTGTGTGTGTGTGTGTGTGTGTGTGTGTGTGTGTGTGTGTGTGTATAGATTAAAATTTCATTTCAATATCTTAATTATGGTATATAGTTGTGATAAATCACACACACACACACACATATATGGGGTATTGGAAAAATGCATAGTGAATGGATACTACATAAAAAAATGATTGAAAAGCATAACCATATATTAAAGATGACATAAAAGTACAATGCTAATCATACAAAATAAGGTGGAAAGATCACACCCCATAAGCGAGATCAAAGTAGCCATAAAAAGGCTACGAGTAGCAGAAAGTGTCAAATTGATGATAGCATTTTCAATCAAAAAAATTTAAAACAAAGGTGCAGAGAACCAAAGAAAACTCCAAACATGGAACTAGGCAGCAACAGCAAACATGGAAGATGGTGGCGGTGGCGGTGGGCTCTTTGGACGGTCACAACCGCAACCACTAAGAGTAGTGTCGGGGGTGTCATCAGGTGGCTCCCAGCCATCTTTCTGTTGTTGCTCCTCCTTGTTCCTCGCTGGGAGGGTGAGATAGCCAAAGCGAGCCACGAAAACTTGATTGGTTGGGCGCCTGCCACCCGGAACCACCTGCTGCGCGAGCCAGACCCGACCAAACACCCCGGTAGCGGGTGGAGTCCAAGACGAAGGTGGAGAAGGGACCCGCCGGTGAGGAGAGGTGCTACACCACCATGAGCCGGACTCGAAATTGTGTCGCCCATGGGAAAGCGAGCGGCGACCTTGCGAGTGGGAGCGGCGGCAAGGGAATCTAGCGGAACGTGACTAACAACACAAGGGGAACTCCCCTAATGGTCCAAAAGAGTTTGCAAGTGCTCAACTTCAATGCGGACTTTCTCTACTGCACCTGGATCTGAAGCGAAACATTAGAGATGACAACAAGCTTGTTAGAAATAGCAAAAATTCTATCCACTGTCTCCTTATTAAAAATAACAACATTTCTAGATTTCCAAATTTTATATAAAATAGCCGCTCTGAAAGAATGTCAAATGTTGTAAAATTTTGCAGGAATAAAGGCCGAATCCCCTAGAAGAACCATTTTGCACGTGAAGAAGGTGGGAAAAAGGTTGAAAAAGGGTATGAATCAGCGCCTTGAGAAGATGAGCATGAGGGAAGAACCAAAAGATATGAAGAAGAGTCTCAATGTGGTTACAGAAAGGGTAGCGCAGAGCGGGGAGCTCCCGGAAGAACAAGGTGCTTGCCCACGGGGAAGCCCTTGATGAAGAATGCTTGAAAGAAAGTGCAACTTTGGGCTCTATAGGAATGGCCCAAACAATAGTGAAGCGTTGCTTCCACCTAAAACGAGTGGAATGTAGGCTCCAGTGAGCATTTAACTTATTGAGAGGAAGTTGCTTCTGGGTGAGAAGCTTGTAGCCCACCCAAGGTTTATAATTTCTGATGGGGGGTAGAGGGCCAATGCCAATCAAACCACCATGGGTGCTGCGTAGTGACACCAATTTTATGCAAACAATCACCAGGTATGAGATCTTGAATGATAGAAATGTCTTGTTTGTCATTGTCATTTAGAGAAAAATTAGCTTTTAGGCTATCCCATGGAAGCCAATCCCTGGTGATAGGACGAAAAAGGCCCTGAATATATTGAATCCATTTTTGAAAAGACACAAACCCTTGATTTGCAAGGAAAGAGCAAGGGGTTTGTCATGAAATTGAAACACGGATTCCACCACAAACTAAGAGAGTTAAGAGAGAGCACATTCAGGAAGCCATCACCCAACCATAGTAGATGGGGTTTGAGAAGTTCCCAAGCTTTCCATATGCTTTTGGCGCAAAAGAGCCACCTATTTTAATAGTAGTAGGGCATAAAAGTAAGGAGTAGTAGTTCAAACCCTGCCATGCCTTTCGATTAAGCGGAGACCCTTGAGATATACAATTTATGAGAAGAATTTTCCAAGATTCCTCACCTTCAAATTGTGAATAATCCATTTGGCTGGGTAAGAAGCAAACCCTTGCATATGAATGTTGATTAGGCCAAGACCACCAATGTCCTTGGGCGTACAACATATGTCCCAAGAAACTATGTGAAAACCATGGTTCCCTTGAGTTGGCCCACAGGAAATCATGCGAGAATTTCTCTAGTCTGTGGTAAGCGGCTTTAGAAGGTGCCCAACATGATGAGTAATAGACATGAGTGACAAGCTAGAACCTTGGAATAGACTTGGAATTTTCCAGTGAGACGAGATGCTTGGTAATCCAAAAGAGAATTTTTGCTCAACTTGCTTTGAATCACATAGTTCCAAAGGTTGTGGGGATGCCATAAAGGCAAAAGGAATTCCTAAAAATTTGAATTGAACACCAGGTTCAATCCAAAGCCTTTGGAATCCCTCCAACCAAGGAGGTTTGGGATCCATCACCTGTTTGTAACATTGGGTTTTCTTCCATTAGATAGCAAAACCAGAAGCAAGACAAAAAATATCAAGACATTTCATGGCATTAGTGATAGAGGCCTCTGTTTCAGCCAGAGTGAGAAAAGAGTCATCTGCAAAATGACCATTAATCAACTTCTTAGGAGAGGAAGGTAGTTGAATACCTTTAACCAAACCAAAGACATTAGCAAAAGCATTAACGAGAAAATAGCTTAGACCTTCAACAACAATGACATAAAGAGAAGAAGTAAGAGGGCAAACTTACCAGATGGAACGATGAAGAGAGAATCTCTCAGACTGTTGACCATTGATAGTAATACTAGGCACCCACATTTTGAAAGAGCATATTAACAGAGCGGATGAATCTAGGTCCAAAACCGATAGCTTGCAACATGGCCAGAATGAAAGGCCACTCAACTCTATCATAGGATTTTTCAAAATCAATTTTAACAAACATATTCGGTTGAGAAGTCTGGCGGGCATATTACATGCCCTCCAAACTGCAATAATGTTGTCAAAATATATTTGTTTTTGATAAAGCCGGTTTGTTCGCTCTTGATGATCGAAGGCGATAAATTAGTAAGCGATATAGGTAGAAGAGCTTTGGCAATAATTTTGTACGAGACATTGAGTAGAGTTATTGGCCACCAGTTGGTGATAAGCTTGGGATCTCTAGATTTAGGAATGAATTTGATGTTTCCTTGGTTAATCAGATTTCCCAGGGTGTTGGAGGACATAGCTTCCAGATAGACCTCATGAAGATCCAAACCAACAGTCATCCAAAGAGACTAGTAAAACTCATAGGGAAAACCATCAACACCGGGGGCTTTATCAGAGGCCTTTTGCAGAACAACTTCCTTTAAATCATCAAGAGTGAGAGGTCTATCACAAGCAATGCGCTGAATTTCAGAGAGCTTGTAGGGAACAGTTTCAATGCAGTAGAGGAGAGCAGCATCTCGAGCGAGTAGTAGGTTGAGAAACAAAAACAACATGATAGTGATGCACAAAAGCTTGCAAAATGTTAGGTAAGAGAGTAAGCCTTTGATTGCCATCCTTGATTGCTTTGATTTTGGTGAGAGTTTGATTAGATTTAAGGGAAGAAAAAAACTCCTTAGTAACTCTGTCACCAATGCGAAGCCAGTGCAGACGGGCTCGAACTTGGGCTCCTCTAGCCTTATAGTGCTCCTCAATTTGAAGCTTATGTTTCCAGCAAGTAGCTTGCACTTGCAGGTGGGTGTTGAAAGGAGACAGATTAAGCTCTTGAATAGCCCTTGAATATTCAATATGAGAGGCTTCATGAGCATTCTTGCAAAAAAAGAGCAGCTTATTTCCCATAGAATCGAAGGAAAGAAGTGGTATGAGTGATGGCATGAGACCACCAGTCAATCCAGCCAATCCCATCAACAAGCCTTGAGTCAAGATTCCAAATACGTCTTATATAATCCAAAGTTTTGGGATGAGAAGTTGGGACGTATTTAAATAGAAATGGGTGGACTTGGGCTTGGGACACTGAAAGTTCTATTAAATCCCAAATAAGATAGGCTTATGGTTAGAAACCAAAGCAGTGTCCACCACTGAGACCGGGAGGCTGTATGAAGAGTCAAAGGAAAACCATTGCTACTCTGAAAGAAGAGCTCTGTCAAGACGCTTATAAAATCTGTCATCGCCAGATCTAAAATTAGACCAAGTGAACCAAGGAGTGATAGTAGTAGAGTGCTTGTGGTGGTTTGGATAAAAATACAAAGTTTATTGTGCAAGTAAAACTAGGCTTCACGTTCACTAGCACACCAACGCATTGGAAGCCGGCCCAACTTGTCTTCGTGGGATTCAACCATGTTGAAATCACCACAAAAATCCAGGAAGCAGAGGGCATATGATCAGCCAACCACCACCAAAAAGAAGAACGCTCAGAGGCATCATTGGAAGCATAGATATTGGCCAACCCAAGAATGTGGACGTCAAAATCAAAAAGGGTCCACACCACCCGATGAGTGGGGTCAGAACCCCAAGATATGATATTGGAGGTGAGGTCAGGGCTTAAAAGAGTGACAACACCACCTCAACCATTATCATGAGTTGACATTTGGCAGAGAGAACCAGGCCAGATGGTACACATAACAGCAGAAAGATGGAAGCCAGAGATTTTGACTTCCTGCAAACATAACACCTGAAACTTTGTAAAATGCTTACAATTGTCTTTGACAAGATATCTGCGAGTCAGATCAGTAAGCCCCCTGACATTCCATGAGTAAAATAACATGGATAACTATCAAGGTGCATGATTTCCTCCTCGAGGCCGATAATAACGCTCCAAAGTGGTTAGAGAAAGCGACTTGCCGTGCATTCCCATGAATAAAATCGCCGAGCTCGAACTTCCAAAGTGAGGTCTTTGTGGGAAATCCTCCTTGGAAGGGGGGAAGGACTTGGGAGAAGCTGTAAGGCAACCTTTCTATCTGTCTAAGCAAGCTGAACCACCGATAGTGTTATCCAGAAAGCTTGAAGTCTCGGGAAATGAGGGGTGTGAAAGAGCAAGAGCTGAGGGGTGAGAGCTGATGACAATTGCAGCTTGCGGAGTCCAAGAGATGGTGGGCGCGGGCTTGGGAAGGGTGCAGTAGATGGCTTCAAATGAGCAGAAGCGGAAGTAACCACCGGTTTGTACGTAGCCAATTGGGGTTTATTAGGGTCCGAGGCTGAAGGTTTTCTGCCAGTGATAGTAGTCCATCCATCAGAGGAGGGAGTGTTGGATTTAGGGTCCATTAGGGTTTTCTCGAAACCGGCGGTGGGCTTGGAGTCATGAGAGGACAATCCTTGATCATATGGTTAGTAGATTGGCACCAAAAACAAGTGTTGGGCAGATTGATGTACAGAACTTTCTGCACAAAGCGTGTGTCTCCAACCTAGATATCGAGGGTATCTTTGAGGTCTTTTGAAAGATCAATTTCAACACAGACCTGTTTCTGGGGTCAAGCTGAGTAGAACTTATGTTGCACATGGCAGATGAGGCGACCCAATGGTTTGATAAGTTGATCAATGAATCCCCACAGAGGCAAAGGAAGGCTGGAAATTCGACCCAAACAAGAATTTTGAGTTTGGCTTGCTCAGAGACTTGAAAATCTCGAGTCTAGTGGGAGAAAACCACAAGAGTATTGTGAATAAACCAAGGACCGTGGTTAACAATGGCTTTGCAATGTTCAACATTGGTAAAGTGAAACAGAAAGAAACCCTTGGCCATGTTTTTCACTCCCTCTACCTTGACTCCATGAGGTTGCCAATGATTATGAATCCATTGGCGGAGAATACCTTTAGGGGAACTTGGCCTACAAAATAAGCAACAAAGAGAAAATGATTCAGCGATTCTGAGCTTTGTTAAAAGCTGGTAAATCAAGAACAATATTAGGGGAAGGAGTACGGTATCCTTACCTCGTCAAATACCTTCAGGAAAAACTTCCTCACTCGTTTGGCACCATTGTCAGAGCTCTTGCGATAAGACAAAGCATCATAGATCCATGGCACGAGGAGGTGGTCATTTTATAAGCATTTACCTTGCCCTTGGGGTGGGTGGTGATCGATACAAAACTAATGCATATAATCCTACTGGATCCGTAAATCGGCGGTGCAGGACGCGATTACGGTGTATGATAAGGCCAAGCATTCACTACAAAAATAACTCACTAAGCCAAAACCGAAAGAGAGCCAAAAAACCAAATTTTGTTATTTTTACTTCCAACAAAGAAACTTTTGAAAAAGATACTTCACAAATTTTGAATTGGTTGAGTAAAATTTTTTTAATAGATCACAATTATTACTATGATATAAAATATAATATCATTTTTATTTCATCACGGTTATTTTACCCCAAATTATATAATAGGTATTTCTAAAATTTTCAAACAACAAAAAAATTACAACCTTTCGTGTCCATACAAAATTTTTAGCACAATATTTTAAAATAAGAAAGCGAAAAATGCAAAATCCTCTCGAAATTAGTTAAAGCATGGTTTCTATTATGATGTAGAATCAAATGCACTTGCGCGAAAAATTTTACGGCGAAATTTGTGGTACAATTTTTTTATCAATCTATCTCCATCCTTTGACCACATATTTAGACAAATATGCGGTCTAAATATGTGGTCAAAGTATATTTAGACCCATTTGCCTAAACATCTAAATAAATAAATAAATAATTGTCCAATATCATTAATGTGTTTAATAAAAATATAATTATTTTAAATTTGTCATAACATAAGATGTTGGAGACTGATTAGATTATTTTCTTGATGTTACTGCAGACCAAGTGAATGTATATACCACAATGCATTGGTGACACTTTCCACGTCTAGTTTTATATATCACTTTCTTAAATAAAATCACTCTATATGAATTATATTTATTGAAATTATTTCAAAGAGTAATTCGTTGTTTTGGTATATCACTTGTAACTTGTAAATTTACATTTAATTGTCTTTGAATTAAAATGTAATGTCCATACTACGTTTATCACACATAGTTAAACATTTTCAAAATATAAATTGTTTTACCATTCCACGTGTCCTTGGCATTCATTGAGGCGTGAAAAATGTCATACTACGAGAATGTGAAAATCCACCGTCAAATCCTTCATGGTAACAAGGCCATGAATGGCATATCTTATAGAAAGCAATTGCAAACTGAAATTCAAGACATACATGCTTTTGAAATTGAAGATTTGGTTTATTCATTATGGAACAAGATAACCATGGGTTTTGTGTATGGTCACTCAAAAGCCTCACAATTCTAGATTCAAAACTTTAATAATCGTGACAACATGTATTTATGATTCAAACAGCCATGAATTTGACATTAAAACCTTAATGACATTGTTGTAAGATTTGAAAGGGGACTTCCTTGTCACACTTACAATTTTAAAGCCTCTAGGGGACATCAATCTAAAGCCATCATTTTACTTATGAATATCGTTTTTATTTATTCTTTGCATTGCAATCTCCTACTTGCACGAAGTGAGAGCTTCGTCTTTCTCCTTTTCACCATACTAATATCATGGCTCACCTCTTTCTTTGGCGCATGTTCAGAATATATCTATGATGACTATGTTCTCTCGTATCCTAAACCTGACATAAAAATTACCCAAAACAACATAAGCAAGACTCGATAAAAATTAATCTCTATATACATGGCATGGGCTTGTTTATGTTTTTACATACACATGGAAAGTTAACAAAAGAATGGAGTGGATAAGGATTACATACATGATTTAATATTTATATATCTAAAATATTACCACACAAACATAATTTAGTCTGTAATTGTTCCTGACCGCAAAGAATTATTAAGAGACAAAAACAAAGATTCACTCAAACCCATAGTGCAATGATAAAACCTGGGTAGAAAAAAATCATGACATACTTGATTCGGTTCATAATTTACAAGATCCCGCCAATTAGTTCCCGCTCAAGGCACCGGATCGGTATTGAAAGGAACCCTCGTTGTTATTACGAATACTATTTGTCTACCATTAAAAAGCATGGTTGTGGTTATTGTTGTTATTTTGTTCCGTAATAAGCAGCCACTGACGTAGGCGTTGCTTGAGAAACTGGATGCGATGGCTTCCCTATGCTAGTTATATCTTCTAACAGAGGCATCGAATCTTCTATTGCAGATCTCAAATGTAGCTCTTTCGTCCATTAGCAAGGATGCCAATGACTAATACTGCTTCGATTGGGGTTTATCCAAAACAATATGCCTTGCAATTTACTTATGTCATGGGAATAAGCGAAAACGCACTAAATGGATGCTTGTTATTCTTATATTCTCTCGCCATCAATGCATTGCGGGTTCAAATCCCACCATTGTGATGATAAGAAAACAATCGAGTGTGCTTGTTGAGAGCAACGTCTATTCTGAATTATGCTCTTGAACATCGATTGAAATGTTCCAAAGATGGGTTTGCAAGATGATGTTTTAAAACGACTGCTAAGACTCAAGAGCATAGTAGTAAAAAATCCCCAAATTTGCAATATCATTTATGCTTGCGGGACGTTAACAATAAACGGACTTGACTTGACAACAATTCCGGTGATCCGACTACACCTTCGCTCTGATGGTAGGAAAAATTGCACGACGCAGTTGCTGCGCGGCGTTGCCCACACCATTTAGTGCCCAACACTTCTGTTGAATCTCCTCGAACCGTTCCAGCGGAGATCTCTACTTAACGATGCCACTGAATACAGTGGGGTTTATCCCAAACAAAGGGTTTTCATAAGAGATAGAGCTTAAGTTGTAGAATTTAGTAGTTGCGGTTGTTGAAGATTCGTATTGAAAACCAAAGTTCACTTGCCTCTAATTTCAAAGATAGAGTGGAATCTGAATGGAATTCTTCGGAAAGGGTTTGAAATTAATTGGGAATTGATCAATAATTGCAATAATTGTGATCAGTAAGAGGAGCGATGTATATACGACCCAATAATCTCCCAACTGACCCATATCTTTTTATTAATTAACTCCATTTTCCAAGCGGTTAAAAATTTCCAAACCTATTGTTTCCTTCATTCATTACAAAGTAGTATTGTCAGAAAAATTGGAGTGAAAATTATTATTGTGACAGGAGGTTGCTCGAAAATACCGTCGGTTTAGCTTGATTAGCATTAATGACTTGTCAGAAATATTTGTGTTTAAACTATAGAAAAACCCAAAAATTGTTAGGTGTCACTTTGGTAGTGGATAAAAGAAAAATAGATATTTTTATTAATCATAAAATCTGTATATGCTTATAAAAATATTTCAACCAATCAGAAAATAAAAATAAACTTTTTCAAATAAAAATTAAATAAAAACTTTAGCTTATAAAATGAAAAAAGCATTTGGCATAAAAATCTTTATGGTCAAAAAAATGAAACTATTTAAAGGTGAAAGTTATAATACTCCGCCTTCAACATATATAATAAATGATATTAAACATTAATAAGGCGTTTTTAATTTTTTTATTTATTGATATTTTCATTTTATTATTTTAAAATTATATTTAATGAATGTATTTTGAAGTAAAAAAGAGTGTCTTGTATATTTAAGGGAATAGTATGAATTAGGTGAAAGTTTAGAAGGATAAGATTAGTTTTTATTGTTAATCTTATGATGAAATAAGATAGTATGGATCTCATAGTATACTCATTTCACAATCAATTGTTATACAACTTTAAAACTAGCAATTGTACGTGAAATGTACGATGGAAACATCGAAAGGTATCTTGTGAAGAAGTAAAAGAGGAGGGAGAGAACAATGGGAGAGCAAGAGGGTTTAAGAAGGAGGGTTTGAGAGTGGATAAGTGTAAGGGTGGGCATATCGGAATGAGAAAACAATCCGAACTCAACACTACAACAACCACATGAGTTTTTGTTAAACATTAGAAGTAGAAAAGGTTTTTTACAATGTAATGCTTGAGGGGATATATGAAAATGTAATGTTTGGACGAACAATATTGAAGAAACACAAAATATTTTACAATTCTAGTTGTTGCATATATTTGTTAGTCATAACATACGTAAATTTAATGGGAAATCAAGTGTAATCTAATAACACACGACATAGATAAGAAGACATGGATATAAATGCTTAAGGGGATATATGAAAATGTAATGTTTGGATGAAAATCTTGAAGAAACACAAAATATTTTACAATTCTAGTTATTGCATATATTTGTTAGTCATAACATACATAAATTTAATGGGAAATCAAGTGGAGTCTAATAACACACGACATAGAAAGGAAGATGTGTAGTGGGTGTAACATCAAAAGGTAGTGATTTTGACTCACTTGCTAGAGGAAATGATTTTTAGGGGTTCCTCTGCTTTGCATCCTTCTATATGTTGATGAATCAACAACTACTAATAGTCCGTCACATATATGGTTGATTTTTCCCTTACACAAGCATAATCCATGTACTTTCCTCTCATTGGTCCCCGCTTTGAGATCTACAATCCTCCTCTACTGCATCATTCATCGTTGGATTTTCAATGCACACCCTCCTTCATTGCCCATCGTTTGATTTTTGACTCGTTGGATTTTCCTTTTTAACGCCACAACTTATAATGGATCTTTATATCAGATGGTTGTTGTAGAGTTCGACACTTTCAAGAATCACTGGGATCCGGATGACAACCATGTTGGGATCAACATCAACAACATTGTTTCAAAGGTGAATATTTCACTGAGCAACGAAACTACAATCTCACGCCTTCACCGAGCACAATCTCAAGAACAATGCATATTGGGATGAATGGGTGGATTATGACGACGCACGGAAGGCATTCGAGTTTTCTATTATATAACCCCATTGATAATGCCAATAATATATCTAAACCCATAATCCCCATCTGTTGTATGATATAGATCTTTGTGACCATCTTTATGAGAACATCAAGGTTGGCCTCTCGACATCCATTGGATTCTCATAGAGACTCACACCGTGTCCACCTAGAAATTTTCTTGTGAATATTCGTAGGAGATTTTCTCTGAAGCAGCTCCATAGATGATGGTGGCGTCGGATATAATCCTTCTATTGAAAGAGCGAAAAGAGAAGGAACAATAATTTTGTAATGCTCATCGTAGCGGTCTTCCCTAGATTTTGGCTCTCTCCGAGTTTTGTATGTGTTTCTTTGGAGTTGGTATTTTAGAAAAGTCGGGGGTATGATGACGAAAATGAGAAGAACGATATGGAGTTGGACAAATGGTTTCTTCAGGGCCCTCACAAGTTTTCCTATACCGACTTCAAAGCGGCTACTAAAAACTTTAGCGAAGAAATTTTTTTGGAGAAGGAGGCTTTGGCGGCATCTACTGAGAGGTATCCTACCATGCCAATAGAGTCTAGCTTTTTACAAGCTAGAAGTTCGGAAGTTCGTTTCTTTCTAATTAAATTAATGCATTTTATTTTTTTAAGTTTATTTATTTAAGGTAAGTGGATCCTTTAAATATAATATAATATAACACTACGACATACAATTATAATATGTGATATATAATTTATATCATATGAAATATATAATATATTATATTATATATATATATATTTGGATTGAGGGTAAATTGAAGGCGTTTGAAAGGACCCACATCCTTGTACAATTGAGGATTTTTCTTGAGAGGAACCACAACCTAATTCTGATGAAGGGGACCACTATTTAGGAACCCAATTGGAGCAACCAAGAAACCATAGTGAAGATGCGGCGGCCAACAACAACGGCCACTAGCATCGGCGTAGAGGAGCAGACCACCGAGAATCAGCAACAAGCGGAAAAACCACCAATGACAACAACGAGAGCATCAATAGTGAGTAGAGAAGCCACCGGCGTCGGCGGTGAGAGGATAAGCAAGCGTCAACAGCGAGAGGAGCAACCACCAGCGTCAGCAGTGAGAGGAGAGCCACCGGCATTAGCAAGCGAGCGAGGAGTAACCACCGAAGCCACCTGTCGAAACCACCTCGAGGAGGATCGTGCCTCGGGGGATTTGAACATGGGTGGGCAAGCACACAACCATGTGACTTGACCACACCACTCCCACCCCATCGCTTATATATTATATATATTACACAACATAATAAATAAGATATATTAAATCATGTACATAATATATTATATATCATATATAACAAAATATTCAAAACTAGATTAATAATAATAATATTAAAAACAAATATAAAAGGGGGAGACATAATCCATTAAATTAAACATTGAGTTGAGAATGGATAAACAAAGGGTTTCACGCACATGAAGACTAAAGGAGACAAATCTTACAGAGACATAAGTGGGATAACAAGAAAGGGCACTTCGATTATTTCCCTTGAATGAAACTCCTCCCAATCCCCAATCTTCTTCTTCTTACTGCTGCATACAAAAAAACAAATCACTGATAGGCGGTATTTTCCTCCCAGAGATAAATGAACCCACTTAAATACAAACACAGATCCAGACCAATCAATTTGTATGTAGTAAAATGAGGAGATATTAGGCATAGATTTATCCGAGTGTGCAGGAAGATTTAACCCACAATGACACTTATTTTAGGGCCGTACATTGTTAGAAGAGCTCCATTTATCGCAATTCTCCATGACGTTCTCTTTATTTAATTGGAGAGTGCAGATTGTACTCACTACAACTATCCAATCACTACTAAATATCCAATGTTAACTTGGGTTCCAGCGTGGTTAACGCCTTAGCATATCAAATAAAGTGCTTGTTTATGATAGGTCGGAAATGTCGTGTAGGAGGGATTTTTGGATTTCTACGCAAATGGGAGTAGTAATCACATTCGCCCATTTTATGACATCTATCGAGAATCAACAAGGGGCATCCAACTAGGATACGCCTTAGGCGTAATGAGAAAAAAGCTGCATTAATATTGCGATGCCATTAATTTACTCTAAATTTATTGTTTAAAACCCTAATTAGAATATAGATCTTCAAAAATAATGTGCAATTAGATTAATAAATAAATACTCCAACATTCAAATAAAAAATTAGTGTGAGAAGCAGGATAAACCAAACACAAAAATTCTTCTTAATATTCATGCAAGATGATTATACATTTTAAATAGGCTTTCATACTCCTATATTTAAGGAGTGTTCCTCAACAAATTCTCCACAAATTTCTCTTTTACAAACAACTCTCTAATTTGTATGAGTTGTTATAACTTACAATAACCTATTCACATGTAGAACTAACAAAAAATTCCTAACATTCCCCTCCTTAGTGCGAACATGGTAGAAAAACATACACACACTCAATTGTAGTATGATAACCTCTATTAAACATGTCCTACCATGTGACTCATGATCTTGATCAAAAGAACGACTCTCTCCTTCCATGGTTTTAAGCAGGCTTACCACAAACCTTGAAGTGAACAAGCCCCTTCAATTGTCCACCTCGTGTGGTTTTCTGGATCCTCCCACAAACACTTTCAAGATCCATGAATTGACTTACTCTGGTGCTTTTGTTCGCCACTATCATACCGTAGTCACATAATATTGCACATTAGACATTATTTAGCCCAGTTTCATACTACTATTTAGAAGGTTCTCAAGTGACTAAAGTATTAATTAATCCCACCTTTTTGGCCACATTATTTTACTTTTATTTCGTCATTCCCACATATTTACTTATACATGCCTAGTCTGTTTCATCATTTTATGCCATTTTAGCCTAAAGCGGGGCTCAAAGGCGCCCCTTTCCATTTTTAACTTTCCCTCCACTTTTTGGGCTCTTTGTGACCATTTTTCATACTTATCTTTTTCCTAGTCGGCCTTGTCGGGGTTAATTACAAAATTAAAGCTTGAGAACCCTATAAATATAAAGTTATGAGACCATAATGAGGGTCCTAGCGTCACACACTACTATCACTCCATCTAGAGTTGCATCCATTAGTGTCA
Organism: Taxus wallichiana var. yunnanensis; assembly: GCA_018340775.1. Lineage (NCBI taxonomy): Eukaryota > Viridiplantae > Streptophyta > Pinopsida > Cupressales > Taxaceae > Taxus > Taxus wallichiana. The sequence goes on from CM031242.1 coordinate 1,011,577,603, forward strand.
TGCATCAAGGCTAGAGATCTGCATCACACATCACAACATAGGGGAGGATTGTATTCCATTATGTGCACACATTCTACTACATTTTCTATAGTTAATATTGCTCACTACTTCACAAAGTGCGATTGACACGAGAGCACCTAGTGCATGACATACACACACACACTAGAACTACATTCAGATACGAAATGTAGTGCAATGCTCAGTTATAAGTCCACTAGTTTGGCGGCTGAGGTCAATCTGAACTAATTTTCTACATATTTATTTCTTTCTAGGGTTTGATACTTCTTCTTCTCTTGCAGGTCATCATTTTACAATCTTGCGCATTCGGTGCTTACTCAGAAAATCCAGTGCGATAGACAAAGAGGGATTCGACCTATCTTGTGACCCTACAAAAACTAGTTTTCGAGCATTTGCAAAGACGAGGGCGTGCCAGTACACTTCCAGATGCCTCGATCCGCTTAGATTTCCCACATTTTTCCTTTGCAAAGCCTTTGAGTGATCTTCCTTGCTTTTGGAGTTTGCAATCGGACTCTGCGACAACCTACAAATGTCTTCATTAATCGGCTAAGTCATTTTTTCTTTACTCCTTTGCATATTTAGGGTTTAGTTTTAGTTGACATACTTATTTGCAATTATTCCATATTGTTTTAGTGCATTTATACAACGCATTAGTCCGCTTTAATTAGATTAACTAGGGTTCTTATTTCCTTCCATTTAGTCAATTTTAGTTAATCATTTTGGTGAACCCGACATCCTTCACACTTAGGATCATAATTGTTCTTTTACCATGGATCAAGTTTCTTTATTTCATTTACTTAAGAAACATCCCACTTGCTGAGCTATTTTCCAAAGCGCTTTAGACACCAAGTATTATCAAGATGATATTCATCCACATTAATTAAGTGCTCTTCTTCATTGTTTCTTTATCGACCACGACCTTAAAGACCCTCCATCTAACCAACCCATCTTAGACTCGATTCAATCTATGTCCGGTACATGTCATATAGTTGAGCCTTAAGTCACACCTTCACCACAACCTCTCATATTTGATCACAATGATACACCACATGAAATTCTAGCTCAACTTCTTAGTCGTCAATTGATTCTTCTACCGCCTACTCATTTTAATCCTCCTTATCACCAAACAAAACAACAAGATTTCCCATATTGCCATTATCATCAAATCAATGGGCATAATGACCACAAGCTGTTATGCTTTACAATGTAGAATTATAGTTATGTCAAATTTCATTTCAATATCTTAATTATGGTGTGTGTGTGTGTGTGTGTGTGTGTGTGTGTGTGTGTGTGTGTGTGTGTGTAATTTATTTTTGGGGGTATTGGAAAAATGCATAATGAATGAATACTACACAAAATTTTAATTGGTTAAGTAAGAAAAAGTTTTTTTAGATCACAATTATTACTATGATATGAAATAAAATATCATTTTTTATTTCATCACGAGTTATTTTACCCCAAATTATACAATAAGGATTTCTAAAATTTTCAACAAAAAATTTGCACAACTTTTGTGTCCATACAATTTTTTGAGCAAAATCCTCTCGAAATTAGTTAAAGATGGTTTCTACTATGATGTAGAATCAAATGCACTTGCGCAAATTTTTTGACGGTGACAAATATGTGGTACAATTTTTTTATCAATCTATCTCCATCCTATTCCTTGTATCAAAGTATATTTAGAGCATTGTCCCATGTTGGGGGCTATTGCTCCTATTTATTTGGGAAATATGGTCCCAAGCAAAAATATATATCACTTCTTTGCTAAAACCCTATATATATATATATATATATATATATATATATATATATATATATATATATATATATATATATATATATATATATATATATAAGTCAAATTTCTCAGTACCTATAACTTAGGGAGAGGATTTCGGCCCCATAAAGCGGTTGGGGGCACAAAAATAAATCTCTTTGCTTAAAATTTTTAGGGAGCTTTTTTTGACACTTGGCATTTAGTTTAAGTTTCCTTCTCAATTTTTCATCCAAAAGTTTATTTGATTCATGGGACCCTATTTTTGCTAGAGCTAAAGCTTCCTATTTTATCTATGCACGAGAAAAATAAAAAATCATGGGACCCTATTAATGCTAAAATATCCTAATTTTTCTCTCCCTGTCTGCTCAAAATTTTTAGCTTTCCCCTTGCATGGAACCATGCTCTTAGACCCATTTGCCTAAACATCTAAATAAATAAATAAAATATTGTGTGTGTTAATGTGTTTAATAAAAAATATAAATATTTTTAAGCTGTTATAACATAAGATGTTCGACCTGAATAGATTATTTTCTTGATGTTACGAATGTGTATACCACGACGAGTGAATGTGTATACCACAATGCATTGGTGACACTTTCCACATCTAGTTTTATGTTTCACTTTCTTAAATAAAATCACACTCTATATGAATTATATGTTTATTGAAATTATTCCAATGAGTAATTCGTTGTTTTGGTATATCACTTGTAACTTGTAAATTTACATTTAATTGTCTTTGAACTAAAATGTAATGTGCATACTACGTTTATCACACATAGTTAAACATTTTCAAAATATAAATTGTTTTACCATTCCACGTGTCCTTGGCATTCATTGAGGCGTGAAAAATCTGTCAACTACGAGAATGCAAAAATCCACCGTCAAATCCTTCATGGTAAAAAATAATATTAAACATTAATGTTTTTAAAAAAAAATAAATTATTGATATTTTCCTTTTATTATTTTAAAATTATATTTAATGAATGTATTTTGAAGTAAAGAGTGTCTTGTATATTTAAAAGAACCAAGTATGAATTAGTGGAAGTTTAGAAGGATAAGATTAGTTTTTATTGTAAATCTTAGATCCATAGTATACTCATTTCACAATCAATTGTTATACAACTTTAAAACTAGCAATCGTACGTGAAATGTATGATGGAAACGCCTTGAAAGGTATTTTGTGAAGAAGCGAAAGAGGAGGGAGAGAACAATGGGAGAGCAAGAGGGGTTAAGAAGAAGAGGTTTGAGGGTAGATGAGTGCAAGGGTGGGGAAATCGAAATGGGGAAGCAATCTAGAACTCAACACTACAACAACCACATGAATTTTTGTTAAGCATTAGAAGTAGAATTTTTTTGTGTAAGACGTGGATGCAAATGCTTGTGGAGATATATGAAAATGTAATGTTTGGACAAACAATACTGAAGAAACACAAAATATTTTACAATTCCAGTTGTTGCATATATTTGTTAGTCAGAACATACGTAAATTTAATGGGAAATCAAGTGCAGTCTAATGACACACGACATAGATAGGAAGATGTGTAGTGGGTGTAACATCGAAAGGTAGCGATTGCATGCAACCTTACCATTTCAAGCCACTACCTCATAGAAATGATTTTTTAGGGGTTTCCTCGCACTACATCCTTCCTATCTGTTGTTGAATCAACAACTACTAATAGTCCCTCACATCTATGGCTGATTTTTCCCATACACAAGCACAATCCATGTGCTTTCCTCTCATTGGTCCCTTCTTTGAGATCCACAATCCTCCTCTCTGTCGCATCATCCGTCGTTGGATTGTCAACACTCAGCCTCCTTCATTGCCCATCGTTTGATTTTTGACTCATTGGATCGGCCTTTTTAACGACACAACTTATAATGGATCTTTGTATCAGATGGTTGTTGTAGAGTTCGACACTTTCAAGAATCACTGGGATCCGGATGACAACCATGTTGGGATCGACGTCAACAACATTTTTTCAAAGGTGAATGTTTCGTTGAGCAACAAAACTTCAGTCTCACGCCTTACTGAGCACGATCTCAAGAACAATGCATATTGGGATGCATGGGTGGATTATGATGGCGCACAAAAGCAGATTCAAGTATTTCTATTATATAACCCCACTAGTAATGTCAATAATATATCTAAACCGGAAGCCCCATCCTGTCGTATGATATAGATCTCTGTGACCATCTTCCTGAGAACATCAAGGTTGGCATCTCGACATCCACTGGATTCTCAATAGAGACTCACATTGTATCGCCTCGAATTTTTCTTGTGAATATTCGTGGAGATCTTCTTCGTGGCATCCCCTATAGATGAAGGTGGCGTCGATACAATCCTTCTATTGAAACAGGACAAAGAGAAGGAACAATAATTTTGTAATACTCACTTCTGTAGCGGTCTTCCCCAAATTTTTGGCCCTCTATGATTTTGTATGCTTTCTTTGAGTTGGTATTTCGAGAAAAGTCGGGGGAAAGCAATGACGCAAATGAGAAGAACGATATGGAGTTGGACAAATGGTTTTCTCAGGGCCCTCACAAGTTTTCCTATGTCGACCTCAAAGCGGCTACTAAAAACTTCAGTAAAGACAAAAAGTTTGGACAAGGAGTCCATTTAACAAAGCATCTACTGAGAGGCATCCTTCAGAGGCATCCTACAACGAAGTTTGGCTTTTTACAACTAGAAATTCGGAAGTTCGTGGCTTTTAATTAAATTAATGCATTTTAGAAATTTATGAAGGTTGAATAATTATTATAATTAAATTAATGCATTTTATTTTTTAAGTTTATTTATTGAAGGTAAGTGAATAATATATATATATATATATATATATAATATAATATAATATAATATAACAAATAAGACATACAATTATAATATGTGATATATAATTTATACCATATGAAATATATAATATATTATATATTATATGTATTACACGACATAATAAATAAAATATATTATATCATATATATTATAACATATATAACAAAATATATAAAAGTAGATTAATAATAATAATAATAATAATAATAATAATAATATTAAAAAACAAATATAAAATGGGGGGACACATAATCCATTAAATTAAACATTGGGCTGAGAATGGATAAACAAAGGGTTTCATGCAGAGGAAGAGTGAAGGAGACAAATCTTGTAGAGACATAAGTGGGATAGCAAGAAAGGGCACTTCAATTATTTCTCTGAATGAAACGCCTCCCAATCCCCAATCTTCTTCTTCTTCTGCTGCATACAAAAAAACAAATTGATGATAGGTAGTATTTTCCTCTCAGAGACAAATGAACCCGCTTAAATACAGACACAGATCTAGACCAATCAATTTGTACATAGTAAAATGAGGAGATATTAGGCGCAGATTTATCTTGTGCAAGGTGGATTTAACCCAGAATGGCATTGATTTTAGGATGGTTGTTAGCGAGAGCTCCATTTATCGCACGGTTCTCAGGACATTCTATTTATTTAATTGGAGATTGCAGATTCGCACTCACTATAACTATCCATTCACTTGCTAAATATCCAATGTTAACTTGGGTTCTAGCGAGAATTAATGCCTTGGCATATCAAATAAAGTGCTTGTTTATGATAGGTCGGAAATTTCGTGTAGGAGAGGGGTCGTTTGATTTCAATGAAAATGGGAGCGGTAATCACATCCGCCCATTTTATGACATCTGTCGAGAATCGGTAATGAGGGCATCCAAGTGGGATATGCCTTACGACGTAATGAGAAAAAAAAGCTATTAATATTGCGATGCCATTAATTTACTTTAAATTTAGTGTTTAAAACCCTAATTAGAATATAGATCTTCAAAACTAATGTGCAATTAGATTGATAAATAAATACTCGAACATTCAAATATAAAATTATTGTGAGAGCAAGATAAGCTTGAACACATAACAATTCTTCTTAATATTCATACGAGATGGTTATACATTTTAAATAGGCTTTCATACTCCTATATTTAAGGAGTGTTCCTCAAAAATTCTCCACAAATTTCTCTTTTACAAATAACTCTCTAATATGTACGAGTTGTTATAACTTACAATATCATATTCACATGCAACACTAACAATAAATTCCTAACATTCCCCCTTAGTGCGAACATGGTAGAAAAACATACACACACTCAACTGCAGTATGATCACCCCTGTGAAACATGTCCTACAATGTGACTCATGATCTTGATCAAAAGAAAGACTCTCTCCTTCCATGGTTTTAAATAGGCTTACCACAAACCTTGACGTGAACAAGCCCCATCAACTATCCACCTTGTGTGGTTTTTTGATCCTCCCACAAACCCTTTCAAGATCCATGAACTCGACTTACTCTGGTGCTTTTGTTTGCCACTATGCTATGAAGTCACATAATCTTGCACATTAGACATTATTTAGCCCAATTTCATATTACTATTTAAAAGGTTCTCAAGTGACTAAAGTATTAATTAATCCCACCTTTTTGGCCACATTATTTTACTTTTATTTCTTCATTCCTGCATATTTACTTATACATTCCCAATCTATTTCATCATTTTCCGTCATTTTGGCCTAAAATGGGGTGCCCAAGACGCCCTGGTCCCACTAGGGCGCCCATGATCCATTTTTAACTTTCCCTACACTTTTTAAGCTATTTGTGACCATTTTTCATACTTATATTTTTCCTAGTCATCCTTGTTGGGGTTAGTTACGAAATTTAAGCTTGATAACCCTATAAATATAAAGTTATGAGAACCTTATAAATATAAATTTATGAAACCCTCCTAGTGTCACACACTACTATTACTCCATCTAGAGATGCATCCATTGCATCACTTACATCCATTAGTGCCATGCATCAAGGCTAGAGATCTACATCACACATCACAACATAGGGGAGGGATTTTATTTTATTTCATGCACACATTCTACTTGTTGGCCCCCTAGAATATTGGCTAAGTACAAAAGGTGCATAGGCACGCAAGGGCCCAAGTTAAAGAAAGGTGCGCAAGGACAAAGCACGCAGGGCAGGGTTTAAGAAAAGGGTTTAAGGAAGCCTGTGGCACGCGCGACATGCGCGAACAAAACCAAGGGTTTAGGACTTAGTCAAATTGGGCATTCGGGGAAGAACATGTGAAAAACATGACCCGATTGCGCATGTTGAGTGGATAAGGTGCCATCCTGGCGACAGGTTGGCCCAGGAAGGAGCATGCATGTGGTAGAAGCTTCTAGAAGCACATCATGGTGAAAAGTCAAAAATCTCGGGCACTGGAGCAAGCATGCTCGCATAAAGGACCAAATTAAGACACTTGGCATCGGATCCGAGGTGTTTAGAGGATGAGTTGGCAGCCTAGTTAGGCTATAAATACAAGCGACTGCAGAGTAAACATGGAGAGAACTAGAGAGTGGGCGGAGCTCTGCAAAAATATTGGAAGAACTCTGTTAGTGGGTAATTGTATTTGGGAAAGGATGTATTGGGCATGGGGATTGTAATTTTTCTTTTTGATAGCCTAGCTACATTAGTCCAGTTGTAATGCATGATTGTGGTCTGCTTCTCTGTGACATTTTGTAATGGCTCCATGGATGTAATGAGGTTACCAGTTTACATATATATGAATATCAATGGTTCTGATGCATACATCTTTCTCATAGGTTCTCTTTCATTTATGTTTATGCTAAGTATGGATTCTTGTATACTTCTTTCTATTATGGTACAAAGTTATATAATATGTTAAGTACTCTCTGTCTAGATTGACTGCAAGGATCTAGAGGCCGTTCTGAGCTCTATGGTTCTTGTATGTCTTAAATCCTTTTAAAATATCTTAAACACGAATCATAGATGATGTTTCCCATTAAACTCACATAAAATAGAGACTCGACACCTGCGCGTGCCTTGGGTGAGCGCCTAACATCCATTGGGTGATAGGCTGGTGCGCATGGGGTTCCTTTCTTTTGTGATGGGGGTAAAAATGACTACACTACTACATTTTTCTATAGTTATTATTGTTTGCTACTTGAAAGTGTAACTTGCACGACAACACCTAGGGCACGACATGCACACACACACTAGAACTACATCCAAATTCGAAATGTAGTGCAACGCTCAAAGGTGATAAGTCCACTAATTTGGTAGTTGAGGTCAATCGGACCCAATTTTTCTCGCATATTTATTTTTGTCTAGGGTTTGATACTTCTTCTCTTACAGGTCATCATTTTACTATCCAACACATTTAGCGCAACTCGGAAAATCTAGCGTGATAGATAGATAGGATTTCAACCTATTTAACCCTACAAAAACAAGTTTTCGAGCATTTGCAGAGACCATGGAGCCTATTTCTCGGACTGGGTGCATCTCGTATCCTTCCAGGTGCCTCAATCTGCTCAGATTGCCCATGTTTGTCCTTCGCAAAGCACCTCACGAAGTGATCGTCCTTGCTTGTGAAGTCCACAATAGACTGCGATAACATGTGAAAGTCTTCATTAATCGGCTAAGTTATTTTTTCTTTACTCCTTTGGATATTTAGGGTTTAGTTTTATTTGACATACTTATTTGCAATTATTCCATACTATTTTAGTGCATTTATACAACGTGTTAGTCCTCCTAATTAGATTAACTAGGGTTACTATTTCCTTGTATTTAGTCAATTTTAGTTAATCATTTTGGTGAACCCGACATCCTTCACGCTTAGGATCCTTATTCTTCTTTTGCTACGGGTCAAGTTTCTTTATCTCATTTACTTAAGAAACATCTCGCTTCTAGGTTGTTTTCCAATGTGCTTTAGACACCAAGTATTATCACGGTGATATTCCTCCACATGAATTAAGTGCTCTTGTTCATTGTTTCTTTGTCGAACCTAACCTTAAAGACCCTCCATCTAACCAACCTATCTTAGACTCGATTCAGTCCTTACATGCAAAATTTTCTTGTCATGGAATCCACAATCACATCTCTTAGATCTGAAGGTCAACAATCTAAGGATGCTTCTTAATCGCATACATCCTTTATGCAATATATGGAATCAATGATCACATCTCTTAGATATGAAATCCAATAGCTTAAAGATGCTTCTCAATCACATACATCCTCTATTCAATCTATGGAATCCACCATCACATCCCTTAGATATGAAATTCAACAACTTAAGGATGCTTCTCAATCACATGTTTGTTCTTCTTCGACATCTCCTATTCAATCTATGTCCACTACATGTCATATAGTTGAACCTCAAGTCACACCATCGCAGAACCTCTCATACTTGATCGCAATGCTAAGCCACATGAAATTCTAGCTCAACTTCTTAGTCATCAATTGATTCTTCTACCACCTACTCATTTTTATCCTCCTTATCGGCAAGCAAAACACCAAGATCATCCATATTGCCATTATCATCGAATCAATGGGCATAATGACCACGATTGTTATGCTTTACAATGTAGAGTCAAACATCTTGAGCGTCGGGATTTATATCATTTATTGGAAAATATCCTATTGCACACCCACCTACAAATACTACACCCACATGGGCTCCTAAGTCTATTTCTCCTTCGATTAGTCAAGATAGTCTAAGTAAACTCTGCGGTTACTAGTGAATCTCGCTCCCATATTTCTAAGGACTTTTAAGATACTCCTCTTATTCATTACATGCATGATATTGACAACCCCTCACATGTGCATAGTGATCCTTCCCCTAGTCAGGTAAACACTTCTCATATTCCCTGATGTTGCTCATTCTCCATCTAGTGAGCATCCGACTAACGTCACTCAAGTAACTCCTAATCCACAACCTCTCATAATTAGTTCACCATCTACTCTTGCTCAGTCACCTACAATATCACCAAAACAACATAATCAAGCACCTATCAAAGTTAGTTCACCAACTCCTAGTAATTCTTCTACCACATTAGCACATCAAAGGCAAGTGAACTTCCTTTGAGACTTAGTACAACTTGGCCTCCTCTCAGGTATAAGCTCCAACCAATTACTTCACAAAAAATCCTAAGTCTCCTACTAGTGATCTAGAAACGGTATCTTCCATCACCCCATGCAAGGTCCCTCCACCACCTCCAACAGATTAAAATTGTAATTCCACCATCCACCATAGACTCTACATATATTGACAAGTGGGACCCGGATACAACTTACTATGATGATGAACCATATGACGATCACATACCACCACCATCGCATGATCCTACTAATGCTTTGACCTATCATTGTGTTGGTCCTCCCCTTATCAAGACATCAACCATGTTCTCCCACAATCACATGACACCTTTGATGTCATTGCATAGCTCTCCATCCTCATCAGACGCTTGGGGGCATAATAATCATGAGTTCCCCACCTCATTTTAGTCATGCAGATTCTTCCATAGGTATACTCATTATACATTCTAGCACCGTCATTACCCGATGATGCACTCTTGTGCTTCGGTTCACACTTGATTGTTGAGGGATTACCATTACACTGAACCCCACACACCACACTTAGGTACTACACATTATGTTTCACCATACATTCGAATCATAAATTATCCATTCTACACTTGTTCTACTTTCTACATTATACTATCCTTTCTACACATCATATTTGTTTCATGTATTTACACATTTAGTCTCATCTCATCTCATGCATTTATCCATTACCTCCATTCTACATATTACACTATGTCACATTATATATGGGTCTAGATTTATATTTCATCTATTCAATTATACGTTACCAATGTACATTTTCCATTTCATCATACATCATACATTTATACATTATACACACTACACTAGTCTACACCACATATGAGCCTAGCTTTATATTTGATCCTTACATCCTACATTACTAGCCTATCTATACCTCTTACATTACATTTTGTACATTACATATCACACGTTACACCCTATTCTACCAACCATGCATTTACAACATCCTCCCTACTACATGTTCCTACACACCGCATTAACAACCCTATGATGCACTTTAGTTCCTCGGTCCATACTCGACTACGAGGTTTTACCAATAAAATGGACCCTACATTAATCATGCGACATTCCATCACACAACATTTCTCGTTTAGTGACATACACTTTAGGCTAAATCGTCACCCACCTCCTATCCTATCATCCTTAGTGGTATACACTTTAGGCTAAATCACCACCCTCCTATTATATCATCATTAGTGGTATACGCGTTAGGCTAAATCACCACCTCCTTTTACTTATCTCGTAGTGGTATACACCTTAGGTTAAATCACCACTCCCTATATCATTCATCCCTTAGTGATATATGCTTAGGCTAAATCATCACTCTTCCACTCAACAAAGTCGTGATATACGCTTCAACTATAGGGTTCACGCACATCTTTCCACATGTCGCATCTCATCACCACTACACATACACACTCATCGCATCACACTAGACACACACAACCAACAACTACTCGACCATTTCCTGATGACGCACTCTTGTTTACGGTTTATTCTTGACTACGATTGGGAAACCAAAATGAACCTCATTGCATACACTTCCATACACTCGGGGGGAAATTTTCTCCTATCATTCCATCTTGCATTCCACTTCATCCATCCATAGCATGTTGCATTGTCTTGGTACATTTATTATTGTTTACTAGTGTTTTGCATGATCACTTTATTACACATGTTAGCTTGATTTCTTATATGTCATTATCATACACACATGCACATTCACACCTTTATTTAGTGTGATCACAGATACAAGACACTTACACACGACATGGATGCTCTCCTTCTACCCTTATTATATTGGTCATTGGGGGCATCCACATTTGTCTCATACAGGTGTTATTGTTTCATTTTGTACTTAACATCTTACATTACTTGATCATACACGCTTTGACATATTGTTTATTACTCTAACATGATAACGGGTGTTCCATGTGCAACACTTGTTTTGTAGGATTACATATTTCCATGAATACTTGTTTGTGTCTTTACACTTATCTTCTTTATTTGCCATTGTATGAGGACTTTGCCCTTTACTTGTGTGCGCACTTTTTTTTGTTTGCGGCCATGACAACCTTGCATATCTTGCGACATTGTGATTGATGTCCCATGTTTGTAACCCGCTTTGTGTGGTCTTCTTGTTTTCTTACATGTTTACACTATTGTGCTTGGTAGTTCTTACATTGTTTGTGTGCTTTACACTTATTGTATGCATGTGTTTGTGGACTAACACTTTTTGGCTAGCCATCTCCTTTTGTGCATGCCTTGGTTTCTACCAAGTGCTTTCCCTTTCCCCCTGCAAGGTAGAGTTTTATAGGTCGAGTGCGGTAGGTTGTATTTTGGGGCTGCATTTTCCTTTCAGTGTCTTAGCATGTGCGCCCCTAAAGAGGGGGGCATCATTGAGGGTTTTGACACACTAACACAACATATTTACACCGGTTTAGTACAATACACTTTTTTCCCTTGGCATTGTGGGTTCAGTTCAGTGCATATTTCCACCCTTGGCATTGTGGGTTTACATACAACAAGTGAGTTCAAACCAGTCTACGAACTCCATACACAACGGATTTTACTAGGACATGGTGTCCTTAGCATTTCGGGAGCAGTTAAAGGTTGGAGGACACAGAGAATTTCCTCCCTATACTTCTTGATTAGCTAGTTGGCGTCAGATCGCCCAAAAAAATAGGACACTATAGAGATCTCTTCACACACATTTCAATGAAGCAGTTAAAGGTTGGAGGGCACAGAGCATTTCCTCCCCGTACTTCTTGACCCGGGGTGGTGTGAGATCGCCCAAAAAAACTCAAACACGCTCAGACTGAGTTATCCTTCTACACCCTTTCTCTCGACATGGATCAGTGTATATGTTCCATTTAAACTTTCATTTAGCATTTTTTTACATTTGCATATTTTACATAGTGTATTTGACATTTACATACATACATATTTGACTACTTGATCATTTTCTCCTTGCAGGTCCATTGTATGAGAAACAAGCAGTCAAATTGGGGGCAACAACAACGACAACGATGACAATGACATACTCAACAACAACACACCACGTGACATCATTTTCCTTTACTAACCATGCAAGTACACTACACACAACAAAACTACACACACGTTTCACCCTAGGTTCACTCTCATCACTTTTTATGCGCATTTTTCATCTTTAGAATTCCACGCTCCTCCATCTTTTTCTTTTTTCATTCCACACTTGATTCTATTCCATCGGCATGTCTCTTCTACACTCTTCATGGATATCAGGTATGCACTTCTTATCTACTTTATGTTACCGAGCTTTCCGCTCACCAACATAAAGTGGGGGAAAAATGTAGTCACATAATCTTGCACATTAGACATTATTTAGCCTGGTTTCATACTACTATTTAGAAGGTTCTCAAGTGACTAAAGTATTAATTAATCCCACCTTTTTGGACACATTATTTTACTTTTATTTTGTCATTCTCATATATTTACTTATGCATCCCCAATTTGTTTCATCATTTTACACCATTTTAGCCTAAATTGTGGTGCCCTACCCGTATTAGGGCTCCCCAGGCACTCGGGTCCCACTAGGGGCACCCCGGTCATTTTTAACTTTTCCTCCACTTTTTGGGCTCTTTATGACCATTTTTCATACTTATCTTTTCCTAGTCAACCTTTTCGGGGTTAATTACAAAATTAAATCTTGAGAACCCTATAAATATAAAGTTATGAAGCCATAATGAGGGTCCTAGCGTCACACACTACTATCACTCCATCTAGAGTTGCATCCATTACATCACTTGCATCCATTAGTGTCATGCATCAAGGCTAGAGATCTGCATCACACATCATAGCATAGGGGGAGGGATTCTATTCTATTCCATGCACACATTATACTACATTTCTCTATAGTTTATTTGAATTCTATTGTACTTCAATACAACTGCAAAAAAGGGCAATATGTGAGGGCAACATATAACTTCAACTTAACAGCGAGGATATAATTGCAGGAAGGTCACTCATTAGGCAACTTTAAAAGCCTTTCGTATACTCAGTCTAATGTCCAACTTGGGACGTGATAGGAGTGCTTCTTCTGGAAATAATCCATCAGCAAGTCCTATCTCCTGGTACCGAGCAAGGCACGTGTAGCCCATATAAACGAGTTGTACAAGGGTCCAAAGTATTTGTACTCACCATAATGTTTTGTAGACTAAGTAAATTCTAAAATTCATTTTAACATATTAGTGCACATATCAAATAAGTAAAAAATGAAATTAGACATTTAAAGAATTTAGAAAATGAATGCATGAATTTAAGATTTCAATCCTATCAAAACGTAAGGTTGAAATAAATTTTCAGCAAAACACTACCCTAAACATAAGGAACTACTGCATCAATATAGTATTCTTCAGAAAAACACAACCCTAAAGCATTTTCATTGACACACTAAAGAAAGCATAAAAAAATGTAACCTTGGACTAATACTAATATCAAACATTTGATCAGCACAGGAACTAAAATATTGAAGAAACATTATAACTTCTATCAACGTCTGCGTGGTTGAGTGGATTTGTTTATTGGTTGCATTTTTGTATTCTTAGTCTGCACTTTCTATATTGTGGAAACATTAATCTTTATCATCAATGTGCAACAGTGGCTTAAGGATCTAAATTGTGTCTACACTGTTGACGTGAATGTGAATGAAACATTGATTTTGTAACCTAGGGGTGGGAGTTTATCTCAAATCTGTCATCCAAGCCTAGAAAGTTAGAGTATATTTTTTCTTTTAGCAGCTCCTCATATCTAATCAACATATCCTATGATGGTAGATGTACTCAAGACATAATAGCATGTCATAGCCCAAATTGTATGTGTGAAAAATCTACATATTCTTTTTGTCTTTCAATGGCAGTATAAAAGAGGGAATAAAAACCAAATCATTTTTTAGTTGCAGGAATTTCCTTTTAATGAAATTGAATGCATACAGTTTTCCATAGAGAAATTACAGACTAAAAACAGAATTGGACACACACAGTTTTCCATACAGGAATTATTGAAGGCATGGAGTATCAGATTTCCGTATAAATGTATTTCTATGTAAGCTTCAACATTCATATGTTGTGATACTAAGAAAATATCAGACATGCAACTTCAATAAATTCGTAAAGTATGTTGTAGGTGTATAATATAAAAGGAACTTTCTTTTGAAAACACCTGCACAACAGCACAAGCAATTCCCAGTAGCAACAGCACCAGGACATTCACACAAGCAATTCATTGGATAATGTTTTGAATGACTAGTAATATAAAAATTCGTTGAGTAAACAGATTTGAAGCAATGAAAAACACATCCAATGTATATATAACAAAAAGTTGATAAAATTGAATTTAAAGTGAATGCATATTGAATCGATGCAATATGAAAGGTAGCATGTTCGGGTCTGTTTCTAATACTACTCAACGTGTGGGAAAATCTACTCCTTTTTGCTCTTCTAATTCGTGTAAATTTGCTAGTAAACTAAAAAGTGAGAGATACTATGAATGATTTTAAGAATATGTGATTTCTCCTTGTTTTCATTTATTGGGACTCAAGGATTTAACCAGGTCAGTATTTTTGTTTCCTTTATTCACATAACATTTGATGAACACCCAATTCATATTTTAGTTGCAGGAATTTAAAGTGAATGCAAATTGAATCGATGCAATATGAAAGGTAGCATGTTTGGGTTTGTTTGCAATACAACTCAACGTGTGTGAAAATCTACCCATGTTCCCTCTTTTAATTTGTGAAAATTTGCTAATAAACTGAAAAAATAATTTGACGCACACATTTTCCATAGACAAATTACAGAAGACATGGAGTATTGGATTTCAATGGCTAAGAATCGAAGGAACTTACTTTTGAAGTAGCACGAGCAATTTCTACCAGAAACAACAACAACACCAACACTATCACCAGCACGACCCCACAATCGTATCACACACAACAAAAGAAACACCTCTCATGTGCCTTAAGTAGGAAATCGACAGCAAAGGAGAGGCAGATAGAAAAGGCATCCATTCTAAAACGAAATAAATCAAACTGAAATTACATGTAAATTTTGATTTTTCCATTTCTGACGTAGTGGATGGCATATTTTTCTAAAAATAATTGGCTTAAATTTGAGATTAGGTGACATGTTTTTTCTAAATTAATTTGTTCTAATTACCTGCGCTTGTTGACAAGGCAACCCAATAAATCTTGGCCACGGCTGTAATGGCAAGAGGATGACTATGGAGGAAACTGACATGCCTCCACGTCTCCACGTTATTGACATTACCATGTAATCGAAACATGCTGTGAGTAAATTTCTATTATTTCACGCTAATTAGCTCACGGCTACGAAAAATCAGATGGATCGGGCAACATTATTAAAAAAATAAGCTAATGAGGTAATGAAAAATAAATAGTAACAGGACAAACCTGCAAAGTCTTAGTAATAAAGCCAATAAAATTGCATGGCAAGAATGGCAAGAAGACGATGATGGGGAAAAGTGGCAGTTAACAAAAAATTGTCTCTAGAAGGCCTATCACCAATAAATCCCATAACATACTCATTTTTAATCAATTAATAACCATCTTCTTTATGCAACTTAAAAATGAGATATAATACTATTAATATTGATATGTCATTGATTTATCCTAACTTTAGTGTTTGAAACCTTAATTAGAATATAGATCTTGAAAAATAATGTGCAATCAAATTAATAAATAAATGCTCTAACATTCAAATATAAAAGTACATGTACTCACATAATATTTTTTAACGCAATTAATGTGAATGTGAAGAAATATAAATCGTGACTACGTTTTCAATCCATCATTACTTCTTACAAATATCATGCTTCACCCCTCTTTCTCTTCTTTCATGTAAATCCAAATAGGTTCATGTTTTTCAATCTTGTTGCCTTACGCCTCTTCCTTTGTATTTAAAGAAATAAAATATTTGTATGTCATTGATGTCCCTACTCATATATTTCAAGTAGTACATTAGGTTGGTTAGTATTTTTATTGTTATGTGACTTCTTATTCTCCTCATGAAGGACAAGGTGGCATTTCTACTCAATGATTACAATGAACAAAGGAAAGCACTCGTTGTGGTTGTTTATCAACTAACCCACCATTAACAAGCCATTTCTTGACAATTGCATATTTTGTATAATGTTGCAAGCTTTGTCGATCATAACTACCTTAGAACATGGTTGTATTGAATACAAGGTCTCCATAATTGGTCATTTTTTCATTGTTCTCCTTATAGATGGGTGAGTCAAATCTAGAGTTGCATGGGAATATAGTGAGAAACTCTCTTATAATAATGTGAAGTGCATGCCACTTGTGTGCTCCCTTAGTTCCCCATTAACACCTAGCATTTATACACGTTCATCCTCATGTATTGTTATAACCTACCCATGACCATATCTCCCTAAAGAGACCCAATTAAATGTTTGTATATGCATGGCTTGCATCATTGATATGAATTAGGGATGCATGTGATTTTAATTAATGTGGGAAAAAACATGCAATGCCAAGGTTTATCAAATCATATTTTTTACATTTCCTCATTATCGTTGAACAAAATCCTTAAAAAAATAACTAGATGTGCAAACCTAATACTCTTTTGTCTTTATAAGAATATTTATATTCTTAATTATAATTCCTACAATGATCCTACTAACCTCATTATATTCTTCTGGAGACTATAATATAAAATTAAATTATTAAATATTTTTATTTAAATTAGAATATGTATTTGTAATATACTTGATGTAATAATTTCTTTGGGGACAAATTTTCCATTTCGTATTCTAACAAGCTTTCCCCGAAAATCTGTTCGGAGTTTTGTAAAAGTAAAACACACTAATTTTTAATGCATTGTACATGTTGTGAGGCATGTGACTTGTTCAAATTTGTATTGGCGAGATGAAGGAGCCATATACTCTTGGTCCGACCATCGAGGTATGCTACTTGTCATCGAACCAACCATTGGCCATATA
The DNA here is from genome assembly GCA_018340775.1 of Taxus wallichiana var. yunnanensis. Lineage (NCBI taxonomy): Eukaryota > Viridiplantae > Streptophyta > Pinopsida > Cupressales > Taxaceae > Taxus > Taxus wallichiana. The sequence continues at coordinate 1,011,595,390 of CM031242.1, forward strand.
TACCAAGCATTCATAGGAATTTATTTTTCATTTCTTTATTGAATGAAAAATGGACAATAATCAAAAGGCCCTTGGTGTATTGGTGATGATGTTGGCTCCCATAGAACCTAATAGGGATCAAACATTGTTGAGTGCAAGGCACGGAGATATCCGACATGGAGAGTCGACACGATTGAGGCCGAGGATTGTGCCCTTGGTGACTTTAACAGCGTGGATGCCCCTCACTCATAGCTACTAAGTTGAAGGTGACCACTAGTTTAGTTGTATTCTTACTCATAATTGTCAACCCATTATATGCTTCCTCGTATGAGCACATATGTCAACAATCTATGTAATATAGTGCCCAATTGAGTGCACACCTCAATAAAAAAATTGACAATAATAACTAAAATTTATGAATGCGGTAAGTGAAAATCTCCTTGAATTTAGTTAAAGTTTGTAGAAAAATGTAGGATGCCTTCTATATGATTACATTAATATTTTACACTTACAATTTGAACGTAATTATTAGATGCATCTATAATTTATGAGTGAAACAATATAAAATATCCTTGATTTGTTTGTAGAAAAAATTAGGATGTCCTTTATATGTTTACATTAATATTTTACAATTACAACTTGAACGTAATTCTTAGATACACAATAATATACGAGTGAAGTAATATAAAAGATCTTTCAATTTTCTTAAAGTTTGTAAGAGATTTTTTTATTATTGGTAAATAGTTTTGAAGGGACTATACCCTGTTACAATAAGGGCTCAATAGCCAAATAGAGCTATAGAGGGACAACAAAAGAGGATCAAAATCCAGATAAAGCATTATGCCCAACAAGTAACCAAAAGATAGTTACTAGTAGAAAGTGAAACAGAACAGAAACTGCAACAAGACAACAAAATAATAGCTAGAAAAACAACGAAAAGACCGAAATATAGTAGCGTCTAGAATGAAGCCCTCCAGCCCGAGGGATATTTTTTATTGGAAGCTCTGTCTATCCTAGATTTGATTGTTTGTAGTGAAGTGAACAACGCAAAAGTGATGATGTGCGTGGGGTCACTTGCATTCAAATTTGATATGGTTTGACTTCTCTCTTTTCAGCCCCCAAATAGTTTGGGGACTTTCTTTAAGCATGGAAATGTTGTGAACATGTTGTTCCAAAAAGTCACTAATGGCATTGAAGATAGCCGTGTTATGGTCATGCTTGTCTTTGGATCTCCCCAATCTGTTGTCCAAAGAGTTCAATTTCTTGTAGATGTCTGCAATCTGATCATTCCCATTATCAGTTTCATCATCAGCCTTTATTTTTCCCTTCTATTTGGCAATGTGCTGCAGGTCCTTCTTTAACTTCATCATCTCATTTTCCAAAGAATCCAACCTATGAGGAATATTATTCCCCTCCTATTGCAAGGCCGTATCCTGGCCAACATTATATTAACATTTTATGATTAAGATGCTCTTAAAGCGATTATATTAACATTTTATAATTACAAGCTCAATGTAATAATTACATGCATTCAACATAAGCAATGGATGTAATCCAAAATAATTTTTCTTTCTTATAATGTCTTATATTGGCATAAAATTTAATAATGTCAAACTTATTAACAAATATTGTTGATAAAAAATGGGATGAAATTGAATCTTAGTAGGTCTTGAGGATTTGCCTCTTTTAATGACATATTCGAGACAACGAAGAATCACTTTCACCTATTTTGAAATCCTTCACAACATATGGTTGCCATAGTAGGCAAAGGTGTGTTTGGATTTCTCTAAACTTTCTTGATAGAAGAATGGGTTGCAATAATGTTACTACTAGGATAGTCGTGGGGCCTACACATTACTACACGATACTACTCATTTGGTAAAAATAGAAAATCAAAAAATAAAGACAAGAAATATCATTGTACTAAATTTGGAGAAGAATTTGGTGGCTAATCTAGTTCATCGACTACGTGTAATATTTTATTCATCTAATTTCATTTAATGATGAATAGTACAACTGGGTCATAGAGAGAAGATTCAATGGAGGTCAATATTCATTTCATATTGTTGTCTATACTTTTGAATACATTACTTGCTTAGAACTTGAAGAATTGATTGCCTTAGTGTTCAATAACTTTCATATGAACTACTCAACAAAATTCCTCAAAGAAACATGTTCTCATCACCTGTGATGATTGCAATATATGCATAAAATGGGTTTGTTGAAAAAGGCCTTTAGTTGTAAATTCCCTAATAGACATGTACACAAAATGTGGAAGTATACACAATGCACATGAACCGTGTGAAAAAATGCCTTGATGAGATGTGACCTCGTAGACTATAATGAATTTATGATATGTACAAAATGGTTTTTCTACAAAGCGCTTCCTTGACGCAAATACATTTAGCAAGTGTAAATCCAAGCTCTTAACCCAACTTACAATAAGAACTTTAGAAAAGAGTATAGACACCCATCAAAGAATAATTGAAAGTGTATATTTGTCGAATGTTGTAGTTGATAATAATATTGTAGAAATGTGAACATAAGTTGGTAGTTGTAATGTACCCTTTCTAAAATTAATTAAATCGGAGGACCCAGAGTGTATTTTTATTCCTTATAGGCTAAGGGGTTATTAAAAAGGGAAATAATATAATAATAATTAATTAAGTTATCCAAAAAGGTACTTTACATTATAACTTAGAACAAGGACACTTAGTGTATTATTATTAAAAGGGGCCATAAAGAAAATATTCATTACATAGCCAAAAGTAATTAATAATTATGAGGATGGAGAAAAGGTGAATATCTACATAAAAGTAATTTTAATAAATTTTAGGGTTTTGGATAAAAATGATATTATTAAAAGAATGGATTGAAAATTTTGAATCATTCAATCATTCGAATAATTTCACAAATGTTTGTATGCAAGTATGGGGCAACATCTTCCATTTTTAACATAGAGGACGAAGAACTTCATGTATTAGGGCTTGGGGATGAAAACCCTCACACCCATTTGGTAATTCCATCAAGGGATTACACCAGAGCTTTCAAATTTAGAGGATATCCATCACATTTGTACAAACATGTTGATTTATGGTTGTGTATGGGGCTGTAATAGTTCAGAAAATTAATAAAATATTCTCCAAAAATGACATTTGAGCTTGATTTCACTATTTATGGTGTCACTATTCATTGTTGTACATATTTAATTATAATTTTTTGTACCATATGCAATACTAATCTAGCCTTGAAATCATTCTTTTCGGGGAAAATTCTGCTAACATCACAATTACAAGGATTTATTATTGTTTTCGAGGATCTATTGTACCTTATAGTATGGTGGCATACTTCTAGAACTCCTTTTTCAACTAGGGTTTGAGAGAAAATTAAGTTGTCATAATTTTTATGCCATTTTCAGTTAGGTTTTGATGTAGTAAATTAATATTAAACATGTATTTGAGTAAGTATTTGATTTAATATAAATGGAATGAAATCTAATTGCAAAGTAACTATTATAGTTCATGATATACAAATGCTAATATACGGTAAAGAAACAAGAAAACAAGAATGTGAAATTATGAAACCCTAAGTAAGAGGAGGAGATAGAGTGACTTAGATGATTAGGAGAATGGAAGTGATCTAGGTTATGCGACTCTTGGATTTGAATGGAAAGAATGCCATATAGGCTCAACGAGGGTTCTAGACTTTAAAGCGCACATGACAAAAGCTCATGGGAGAGGACAACAACGCACTGGTGCTAGTGTTCTTATCTAGGCTTTGGTGTCAGATAAATGTTACATATTTGGTTCTTTTAGGGCCAGATGAAGTTCACTTTCCTTTGCAGTCTATTGTTCTAGACTTAATGTCCGATTTGTGAATGTACCGTAACATGTAAGAGAAGAGTTCACCTATACATACCCACAAACCGCATTAAACCTAAAAAGGAAAATGTAGAATGGAGAGTGGGATTAACCCCGATGGTTACCTAAAGAGTGAACTTATGACCGAGCATTGCACTACATCTCGCATACACCATGTAGTTCTATGTGAGTGAGTGTAATGATGCCCTATGATGTCATTGTATAAGTTGCACAAATGATAGTGGGCTAAATATAGAATGTAGTAGATGTATAAAATGTGTGAGATGGAATATAATAAGCTTCCCCTCCTATGTTATGTATGCAAAAGTGATTCAACCCTTGTCCCTTGAATGAGTGTGCCAAATGGATGCTTTGAAATGCTTTTTTCCTTTGGATGCAAGCTTAGGTGATAATATGTAATGTTTAGTGCTTGGCCCTTTATTTTGAAAGCATAACTGTGTATTTATATAATTCCCTTGTTTGAATTTCATAATCAACAAGCTGAAAAGGTGACACAAAGTAGTAAAAAGTAATTAAGAAGTGAAAGGGGTCCAAAAGGATAACAAAAATGTAAATAATGATATGAGCACCCAAGAGGACAGAAGCGCCTAGTGATAGTGTCCCAACCGAGTGCTAGTGTCTAAGGCCATAGAAAGATAAAAAAATCAAATGCCGACAGAGTGCTATATGTATAAAGCATATAAAAGTGCAGAGAAGACAAAGAAAAATGACAAAGGATGTTGTCAATTACTAGTTTTCTTGCTTAGGAATCATGTAAATGCTAGCATAATTTTAGGACCTAGAAATGTACCCAAGTGCATAGATTTTATGTCTACATTTCACCCCACTTTATGTTGTTGAGTGAATACTTGATAACATAAAGTAGATAGAATATGCGTACCTTATGAAACTTAAAGCGAAATGTGTAGCCGATAGCATGCCAAGTGGACAAGTAAAGCATGGAGAGATCATAATGTGAGCGTGAAGAATAGGAAAGGGAAGTGAGCCCTAGGGGTGAAGCGTGTGTGTAGTAACATTTTGTGTTTTCTGATGTGGGTTGCTCCTTGTTGCGTATTAAGGATAGACCTATAAAAGAAGAGAGAGAAAGTAGTCAAAGTTCTATATATGAGAAAATGAAGTAATTGTTGAGTTGTGGAGCTAAATTACTTTAGTTTTAGCATGTAATTGGAACTTGCTAAAAAATACAGTAACCGACATCGGTTAAGGGGGAACCGGCATCGGTCACCCCGTAATCGTTATTGGTTAGGTAACCGCATTCAAGCAAGTAAGGAAGGTATTAGTCTAACCGATGTCGATTACACTGTGAGAGGATGTTTTAATTAACTCTCGGGAATTAGATCTATTTTTAGCATTAAATTATTTCTATTTATTGTAATTACATGGCTAAGTGCCCTAAGTCTATAAATGACTATATAAGCATAAAGCTAGGGTTTAGAAGTAAGAGAATAAAAAAGAATTAGAAAGAACCTGAAAAAGGTTGGTGAGAGATAATTCTTGGTGATGAAGCAAAAGCTTGATAGAAAGAAAGTATTGAACATTTGAGAGGTGTGGAAGATTGTAAATCTTCAATGTATATCTTGTCAAAGCTTTGGATAATAGATTGGTTTGTTTCTTGGCAGGATAATTTTAGTGGCAAATATTTGTAATATGGCAAATATTCTATTTTTGAAAAAATTGAAAAGGTAAATTTTCTGGCGTGGGTCAGTGACTTGTTCACCTAAAAATTACAATTTAATTTTTTTAGGGGTTGGCTTCGCCTACCCTTGAAACTATCCCCTATATAATCCTAGATTATTCACCAGGTAGAACACTATTAGATCACTCATACCACATGGGGGCATATGTATTATCATGTATAGTAAACGGGTGATAGGAGGGTAGAGGCTCCAAAGCGCGTGATAGGAGGCGGAGGTCAGTAGATGCGTGATAGAGAATTTGTGGACGTGCAAGGAGGAGAGTTTGTTGACGTGCGACATGGAGAGTTTGTTGATGCGTGACATGAGTGTGGAGGAAGTAGACGCGCGACAAAGAGTTTGTTGACGTGCGACATGGAGATTTTATTATCGCACGACCAGAGGGCGGAGGTTGCAAATGCGTGACAAAAGATTTGTTGTCGCACACAAACAAGGTGGTTGACACGTGTTAACAAACCTCGTTGATACACTTCAAAACCTTGTTGATGCACGTCAATGAACCTCACTGGCAGCGGCGTCAACAAGGTTGTTGACGCGTGTTAGCGAGGTTCGTTGACACGTGTCAACCACCTTGTTAGCACACGACGAGTAAATATCTAGTCGCACGTCTGACTTTCTGTCACACCACTTAAAAATAAGGCAAAATTTTTGTTCTCGGACCCCAAAAAAATCACCTTCCCGCGAAACCGGTTCCGAGGATATTCGCAGGTATTTTCCACCTCCGATTTCTAAGAGGTCTCTTAAAATGAACCTTGTTTCTTGGTGGACGTAGCCCACACTAGGTGAACCACGTTAAATCGGGTGTTGATTTATGTCTCTTTTTTTTATATTTCTTCTTGTAGAATATTCACTTTTATTTGCATGTATGCTTAGATATGATATATTGTCATACAACCGGTGCGCTAATCCTAACAACTAGTATTAGAGCTTTGTTTGAGGGTTTTTGTGTTGAAAAATTTACTCACATAGGGTTTTTTGATTGAGTGGAGCTACAACAATGCAAGCGGAAGAAAATAAATACAAGGTAGAGAAATTTGTGGCTGAAATTATCAATTATGGAAGATGCAGATTGAGGATTATCTGTATGAAAGAGATTTGTGCTTCTTGTTGGATGAGAAGTCTAGACCTACGAAGATGATTGAAGTAGAATGGAAGATTCTTGATGAGAAAGGCTTTGGGATCTATAAGATTGAGCAGCGACAAAGCATCAAGTGGCTTCTAATATTACGAAGCGAGATTCTACGGTAGACTTAATGAAATCTCTTGCTAATTTATATGAACAACCTAGTGCTTTAAATAAAGTTTATTTGATGAAGAAACTATTTAGTTCTAAGATGCATGAAGGTGAATTTGCCTCTAGTCATTTGAATGATTTCCGATCTATTGTAAATCAGTTAAAATCGGTTGCAATACCATTTGATGATGAAGTAAAAGTAGTTTTATTCTTATGTTCTTTGCATGATAGTTGGGATAACTTGGTAATGGTTGTTAGTAATACAACATCTGCTAATAATATTTTGAAGTTTGATGATGTCATTAGTATAATCTTGAATGAAGAAATTCACAAGAAGAGTATAGAGGAAACATCATCTGGAAATGCTTTGAATGTAGAAAGCATGGGGGCGCGAAGGAGAGATCAAAGAGTAAGAGTAATGGGAAATCAAAGTCAAGGGATAGCAGATCTAAATCTAGAAGCAAGGGAATTACTTGTTGGAAATGTGGAAAGAAAGGGCAAAGAAAGATTGTTGGTCAAAGGATAAAGAGAACCAACAACCAGATAAAGGTAAAGAAGTAAATATTGTTGCATCAAAGGTAATGCAAGATGCTCTTATTCTTTCTTTAGATAGTAGAATTGAATCATGGGTTTTAGATTCAGGAGTTTCTTTCCATGCAACCCCTAATAAGGGTTATTTCAGAAATTATGTCCAGGGCAATTTTGGGCATGTTTATTTGGGTGATGATGAACCTTGTAGTATTACTGGTAAAGGGGAAGTTCATCTAAAATTGCAGAATGGAAATACATGGGTATTGAAAGATGTGAGGCATGTGCCAAGCCTCAGGAGGAATCTTATTTCTGCAGGGCAACTAGGTGAATCTGGTTACATGGTTACTTTTTACAGGAGACTCTTGAAATTCACCAAGGGTGCTTTTGTTGTGGCAAGAGGTAAGAAGGTAGGAATGTTATATTTATCTACATGTATTACTAATTCCTTTTCTACATTATCTACTTCAGATTCATATGCATGCATGTGGCATAATCGGTTGGGTCATATGAGTCAAAAAGGAATGCAGATCTTAAAGGTTAAGGGTAAGTTATCAGATTTGAAAGATTTAGATCTTGATTTCTGTGAGCATTATATCTTTGGAAAGTAAAAGAGAGTGAGATTTCTCAAAGTTGGGGCAACTAAGAAGGAGCAAAAATTGGAGCTTGTACACTCAGATGTGTGGGACCACTCAAGTAGCTTCTCATGGAGGATCCTAGTATTATGTTACTTTCATTGATGATGCTACAAGAAAAGTATGGGTTTATTGTATTAAACGTAAATATGATGTTTTTGAGACTTTTAAAAGATGGAAATCCCTTGTTGAGAATGAATCAAATTCTAAGTTAAAGTGCCTTAGATCTGAAAATGGTGGTGAATATTGTAGCAAGGCTTTCAATGATTATTGTTCAATGAATGGGATACATAGAGAAAGAATAGTTCCAAGAACACCACAAGAGAATGGTGTTGCAGAAAGAATGAATAGGACAATCATGGAACGTGTTAGAAGTATGAGGATACATTTTGGATTTCCCTTACAATTTTTGGTAGAAGCTAGTTGATACAACGGTTTATTTGATTAACCGTGGGCCTTCAAGTTCACTAGATGGAGGAATACTAGAGGAAGCTTGGACCGGAAAAGAGGTAGATCTTTCTTTTCTTAAATTTTTTGGTTCAAAAGATTTTGTGCATGTTGATAAGGAAAATAGGAAGAAGTTGGATGTAAAATCCAAGAGGTGCACTTTCATTGGTTATGGATCTGGTGATTTTGGTTTCCATTTTTGGGATTTAGAGAATTCTAAAATTATTAGGAGTCATGATATTGAATGGAATGAAAAGAGAATGTACAAGGATCAAATTTTGGTACCTAAGGATGAGAAAATTGAGAAGTTTATTGATGAAAATGAACTCTCAGGTTTTAAAGAAACACCTACAAAAATACACAATAATCGTGATCGGTTAGTCCCTAACCGGCATCGGTTAAATGAACCGCCGACGGTTACAGAGGATCCAAACCAACATCGGTTAGTAGAACCGACGTCAGATAGAGGTGACCTACGTCGTTCACTATCAGATTTGGATAAGAATGTCCAAGAGGCCCAAATTGAGTCTCCGATACCCCAAACTCCTGTGAGAAGGTCACAAAGGGTAAGTAAACTTCAGAAATATTTACACATTCTCTATTTTATTTATTATTGACTAATAATGGTGAACCAGAGAGCTTTGAAGAAGAAATGTAGGATAAGACTCATGTTCAGTGGGAGCATGGCATGGATGAGGAGATGGACTCCTTGGAACAGAACCAAACTTGGGATTTGGTTAAGTTACCAGCATGTAAGAGAACATTGCAGAACAAGTGGGTTTATAGGATCAAGGAAGAAGAGGGTGGACAGAAAAGGTATAAGGCAAGGCTTGTAGTAAAGGGATTTACACAGAAAGCAGGTATTGACTTTGGTGAAATATTTTCTCTGTTGTTAAGATGACTTCTATTCATACTATATTGAGTTTAGTTGCAGTAGAAGATTTACATTTAGAGCAACTAGATGTGAAGACGGCTTTCCTTCATGGTGATTTGGATGAAGAGATTTATATGCAGCAGTCGCTTGGGTATGAAGTCAAGGGTAAGAAGAAATTAGTATGCAGGTTGAAAAATAGCCTATATGGGCTCAAGCAAGCTCCAAGGTAATGGTATATGAGGTTTGATAGTTTTATGCAAGAGCATGGTTACTTGAGATGTGAATCTGACCATTGTGTTTATTTCAAGAAACTTGAAAATGGGAGCTATATTATTTTGTTATTGTATGTGGATGATATGCTTATTACAGGATCTAGTATGTAGGACATTGGTGAGCTTAAGAGAAAGCTAGCTCACACATTTGCTATGAAGGATTTAGGAGATGAAAAAGAATCATTGGCATGCAAATACATAGAGACAGGAAAAACAAGAAATTGTATTTGTCTCAGGAGGACTATATCTACAAGGTGTTAGAAAGGTTCAACATGCAGAATGCAAAACATGTTAACACACCTATGGATGGACACTTCAAATTGAGTAAAGATCAGTGTCCTTCATCACATGAGGAGGCCAAATACATGACATGAGTACCATATGCTTCAGCAGTTGGAAGTCTCATGTATGTTATGGTTTGTACAAGACCAGACATTGCACAGGCAGTGGGAGTTGTGAGTAGATATATGGCTAATCCAGGTAAAGAGCATTGGAAAATAGTCCAATGGATACTCAATTATTTGAAAGGGACATCTAGCATGCAATTATGCTATGGAGGTTTGGATATTTCATTACATGGCTATGTTGATTCAGATATGGCTGGAGAATTGGATGGTAGAAGGAGCACTACTGGATATATTTTCATAGTAGGTGGAATGGTAGTTAGTTGGATTTCAAGATTGTATAAGGTTGTGGATTTGTCTACTACAGAGGCAAAGTATGTTGCAGCTACAGAGGCTAGCAAGGAGATGATATGGATGAGTAGGTTAATGGAAGAGTTGGGAAAGGAGCAAAGTGATTGTAAACTATTCAGTGACATTCAAAGTGTAATTCATTTGGCAAAGAACTCAGCGTTTCATTCGAGAACGAAACACATTCAGTTGAGGTATCACTTCATACGGTAGGTATTGGAGGATGGACAGTTGAATCTGGAAAAGATTCATATGAGTAAGAACCTGCGGATATGCTAATGAAACCATTAAGAAGAGAAGTTGGAGCTACACTCCACTTCGTGGTCTTCAAATCTGAAACTTGAAGAGGAAAAAACAAAGCTAAGGAAGGATCCAAGAACGTTATGCAGGTATGGTGCATTAAATAACCTCTAAGTGGGAGATTGTTGAGTTGTGGAGCTAAATTACTTCATTTTAGCATACAATTGGAACTTGCTGAAAAATATAGTAACCAACAGTTAAGGGTAACCAACATCGGTTAAGGGGAACCGCATCGGTCACCAGGACCGGCATCGGTCAGGTATGAATGGCATCGGTCAAGTAAGGAATTGGCAAAGTGGTTAGGTCTAACTAGCGTTGGTTACCTGTGTGAGGATGTTTTAATTAACTCTCAATAATTATATCTATTTTTAGTATTAAAGTATTTCTATTGATTGTAATTACATGGCTAAGTGCCCTAAGTCTATAAACGACTATATAAGAATACGGGTAGGGTTTAGAAGTAAGAGAAAAAATAAGAATTAGAAAGAACACTGAAAAAGGTTGGTGAGAGAGAATTCTTGGTGATGAAGAAAAAGCTTATAGAAAGAAAGTACTAAACATATGAGAGGTGTGGAAGATTGTAAATCTTCATTGTATATTTTGTCAAAGCTTTGGATAATAGATTGGCTTTTTCTTGGTGGACGTAGCCCACACTGGGTGAACCACATTAAATCTGGTGTTGATTTATGTCTCTTGTTTTGTATATTTCTTCTAGTAGAATATCCAATTTTATTTGCATGTATGCTTAGATATGATATATTATCTGTACAACCGAGTGTGCTAATCCCAATATTAATGCATGTGTATAACTAAGTAAAAGTGTGAATGTATGTAAAAGGAAAGTGTGCACCTGATGTATGAGAGTGTAAAAGATAGAAAATTTGTCCTAATTTTCTTGGAGATGTTGGATTTTAATGTTAATGGTGAGGTTTTGGGCGATCTCACACCAAGAGCGGGTTTTTGGGTGATCTCAAGCCAATAGCGAGTTTTGGGTGATCTCACACCAAGTGTGAGTTTTTTGGGTGATATTGCTCCAAGAGTGTGTTTTTAGTGATCTCATGCCAAGAGAAGAGTTTTGGGGAGAGAGGTATAGTTTTTATCTCCCTCCATGATGCTTCCGAATAAGAACCACTACAAATGATACATCCCTGATTTGTTTTGATTGTTCCAATTAGTCCCGATTAGTTCCGATTGAATGGCGAAATGTGCGATAAAGTGAATTTCTGTAATTGGAGGAAAGTTCCTACTACTGTAGAACTATTACGAAACTTGTTGGAGATTGCGTTGATATCGAGAAATTGATTTTTGTACCCAGGACATTAGCATCCATGGGGACACAAGCATCGGGAACTACTATTTCTCACGGCGTTAGTGTCCGCTCTGTGTGTGAGGTCCAAGTCTGATTCTGGACTATTCTATGATTGTATCCTTGTATTGATTTTTTGTGATGATCGTATTATAGCTATGAGTTGTTGTAGGGGTGGTTTTTTCACCCAATAGATACCCCCATCGTTTGGGGTGCATGCAACAACTATAGGAGAATGCGGTCCAAAGGAGAAGACCCCGATTTGAAATGCTAATTTGAAGTGGGTACTTGTAAGGGGTAGGGGATGTTCATGGTAGAAACCAAGGCACGTGCAAACAAAGTAGGCTAGTAAAAAGAGTTAATAAAAATGAGCTAGCATGAATTAGAAGACAATGTAACAAACAATGAGGAAGACAAGATGGACCACAAAAAGTAGGTTCCATATATGGGAGATTTCTCAGAATGTCACAAGATAATTAGGGCTGAAGTGGTTGAAAACATATGATAATCAAGAAAGACATATGGCATAGCCCGTAAACAAAAGCATACAATAGCAAGAAAAATGTATCAGATAGCCATGGTTGTATATAGTCATGTAAGGAAAATGCTACTCATGAAGCACCCGTTATGATGTTATAAAGATAAATAGTATGTAAAAGTGTGTTATATCAATGAAAATTAAAGTAACATTAATGAGAAGTAGTAAAGAATGTGACAATCGAACTTGTCAAATGTGGAGTATGAGAGTAGTAAAGGTAGATGCCCCCAAGATCCTTGGTGGAATTGGCAAAGGATTCGGTATCAAGCATCATACATCGTGGAAAGATTTTTAAGAGATCTGCATTCACTTCCAGAGACCAAGTGAACATGTATGTGTATATCATAAATAAATTGACATACTAAATATTTGTCTAGCATAATAAGAAAAGTGCAAGATGTAAGTAGAATAAGCTAGCAAGAATAAATGTAACCAAGATATGCAAATGTTGTATGAGTGTGATGGTGTGATATGCAAGGTGTGAAGATGGTAGGAGAAACATTTCCCCCTAATGGATGTGTATGAGATGAGTTTCATTTAGAAATGCCCCTCAATAGTCAAGAATGAACCATAGAACAAGAGTGTGTCATCGGGAAATGAGTGTGTTGTGTGAGAGTAGATGCTAGGAAAGATGTATCATGAAGCACATAGCGTGAAGTGTGTATGATGTGATGTTTTTCCTCAACATTCATGTGTGAATGTAGCACAAGAGTGTGTCATCCAGAAATGAGTGTCACACTTTAGAGTAGATGTTAGAAAAAGATGTATCGTGAAGAAAAAATAAAAAAGTGTGGAGGATGTGAGGTTCATGAATGAAGTAGCCCTCAAAAATCAAGTGTGAACTTTAGCACAAGAGTGCATCATCATGTAATGACAATACAATGTGTGTACCAAATAGGTAGGAGTGTTGAAAAGGATTAATGTAAAGTGTAGAGTAAGAAGTGTGGTGGTAGATGCTAGAGACAACCCGATAGTGATGGAAGGGGGAGAAAGCGCGATGACCCCAAGTGTGTATATAAGGAGCTACTAGTAACTAGATGTGATCATTTTGAGAAAGAATATCTAGAGTATGTATAGTGCACAAAAGGATGCATACCATATATAGAAAGTATTATTTGTGATATGAATCAAAGGATCCATAAGTAACCATGAGTGGCAAGTGTGTGTATGGAGTATCATAGGAGCATAGAGAGATGTAACAAGGTGTGCCCATAGTTTAGATATGAGAAAGTGTTGCTAGAAATACGGACCTAAATTACAAATCAAGAGTAATTTAGATAAGTGAATGTGAATAATATGGATATAAAACAATTGATTAGAATATGTGATGATGAGGGGGAGAGTTTGATGACCCCCAAGTGTGTGAGTGATGGAGATCTATGACAGAGTTTGAAATGTGTCATAAGAAAATATATGGTTTCCACAATGGTAGGTAGGAGAAAAGGTATGACCAGTACCAGAATGTGGATTAACATGAGGAATTTAAGAGAGGTTAGATATCATAGGGTGAATTGGTTGGTCTTTCTTGATTGGTGGTTGCTTATTTGGAATTGGTAACGTTGTAGAAGGATTGATAGAAGGAGAGGGTGGAGGAAATTTTTAAAGATGGTATGATATTGGGTTGGATAGGCGGCTCTTGTGGACATCAGAAGGAACATTGGTGATTATGGAATGATGCTCATTAGATATATATGGATCATATTTGGGAGCGCAATGGGATTTAGAAATGGAGATGTAGCAAAATGTTGTGTAACAAATGAAATAAACCCATGATGTGTAATGTCTATAATTATTCATTTTAAAGCATAGAAATCATTGTCATGGTGTCCATAAATTTTGTGATAATTGTAAAATGGGAGTCCTATGTATTTGGCAAGCTGATAAGGAGGGTAGTAATGAGTAGTTGGAAAGTTGATCAATTGGTGATTTAGGAGCTCAGGAAGAATATTATGTTTCTTAGCATTTAGATCAAACTTGATAGGTATGGGTAGCGGTAAGACTTGGGGTTCACTTATATTAGCAAAATTAGTAGACATATGATTAGAATGAAGTGGATAAGAAGAAATAACATGGGCTTGAGAAGCTGCCTTGAGATGTTGGATTTCAACTGTGAGAGATGTAATCGTGGTTTCCATAGCTTGAATTTTATCTTGAAATAAACAATGTAAATATTGAATTGACTTGTAAATGGATTGATTGGTTATGGTGTTAGGACCAATAGATTCATCGAAAGATGATCGAAGATGGTACTTACTCTTATAGGTGGCATATTACATTGGTGATACATAGTGTCTAGGGATTTTTGGAGAACATCTTTGCAAGGTGAGTGCATTTGAAACAATTGATGCAAGGAAACTTGGGGATCCATGATGAGAAGATCAAATAGAATAGACAAGATATGGATCCAAATGTTGGATCATGAGTGAGATTCACTAAATGATCTAATATAAATGGAATTAAATATAATTGTAAAGTAACTACGTAGTGTATGATATTTAAATGCTAATATACAATAAAGACATAAAAAAAAAGCATGTGTAATTATGAAACCCCAAGAAAGAGGAATAAATAGAGTGACTTAGCTGATTCTAGAGGATCTGGATGTGATCTGAGTTACATGACTATTGGATCCGATCTGGAAATAATGTTGCAAAGGCTCGGTGAGGGTTTTGGAATCTGAAACTACACAAGATAGAAGCACCTGGGAGAGGAAAGGAGTGACTAACACTAGTGTCTAGATCTTGGTGTCTATATAAATGTTGTGGATCTAGTTCTTTTAGGGCTAGATGAAGTTCATTTTACTTTTCAGTCTATCGCTTTGGATTCTTTGTCGATCTGCATATGTACTCTAACCAAGAAGATAAGAGTTCACCTACACATACCCACAAACTGCATCAAATCTAAAAAGAAAATATATAATGGGGATTCAGATTGACCTTGGCCGGTCACCCAAAGAGTGAACTTATGAATGAGCGTTGCACTACATCTCAGAATCCATGTAGTTTTGTGTGAGAGTATGTGTAATGATGCCCTAGGATGCCCTTGTGCAAGTTGCACAAATGATAGTGGGCTAGATCTAGAATGTAGCAGATGTATAGAATGTGTGAGATGGAATAGAATAAAATTCCCCTCCTATGTTGTGTATGCAGAAGTGATGCAACCATTTTCCCTTGAATGAGTGTGCTAGATGGATGCTTTGAAGTGCTTTTGTACCTTTGGATGCAAGCTTAGGTGATAGTATGTAATGCTTAGTGCTTGGTCCTTTATTTAAAAGCATAATTGTGTATTTATATGATTCCCTTGTTTGAATTTTGTAATTGAAAACTAAAAGGCCGATCCAAAGTAGTAAAAATTAATTAAGAAATGAAAGGGGTCCAAAGTATTAGAAAAAGGTAAAGAAGGACAGGAGCGACCATGAGGACAAGAGTGTTTGGCGCTAGTGTCCCAACTGGGTGCTAGTCTTTGAGGCCATAGAAAGATAAAATAGTCAAATGTCGGGCATAATGCAAGATGTAAAATCCAATAAAAGTGTAGAAGACAAAGTGAAAGGAGAAAGGAGTTTGTCAATTACTATTTTTCTTGCTTAGGAATCATGTAAATGCTAGCATACTTTTAGGACCTAAAAATGTACCCAAGTGCATAGATTTTGTGTCTACATTTTCCCCACTTTATGTTGTTGAGTGAATACTCGATAGCATAAAGTAGATAGAAGATATATACCTTATGAGCATTGTAGAGAAGTGTATATCCAATAGCATGTCGAGTGGAAAAGTAAAGCATGGAGTGATCACAATGAGAAGTGTGAAGACTAGGAAAGGGAAGTGGACCCTAGGGGTGAAGTATGTGAGTATTAGAATGTTGTGTTTGCTCCTTGTTGCGTATTAAGCATAGACCTGAAAAATAAGAGCGAGAAAGTAGTCAAAGATACGTATATGAGAAATCAAAGTAATGCATGTGTATAAGTAAGTAAAAGTGTTAAAGTATGTAAAAGGAAATTTTGAAACCAATGTATGAGACTATTAAAGATAGAAAAAATTTTTGTATTTTCTTGGAGATGCTAGATTTTATTACTAAAGGTAAGGTTTTTTGGCTGTCTCATGCCAAGAGCAAGTTTTTTGGGCGATCTCACACTAAGAGTGAGTTTTTTGGGTGATATCTCACACCAAGTACAAGTTTTTTGGGTGATCTCACACCAAGAGAAGAGTGTTGGGAAAAGAGGGCTGGTTTTTCTCTCCCTCCACGACGCTTCCCGAATAAGCACCACTGATGTAGAGAAAATTCAATCTCACAACATTCACAATGTTAGAAATGATACAAAACTCTACAATAATTATTATGCCTTCCAAACTTCTTTCTTGTCAAGTTCACAAGCACCCAAAACTATGCAATTTCTTGCTCAGTCACCCTATAGCACTATACCAATCTTTGCAACATGTTCTAAAACCCTTCACTATGTCAATTTAAGCAATGAAATGTATTACAACAATCCAAATTATTCATTGAATTACCTTCTAAAGAACCATGCCTTTCGAGGATTCTTAAGTAAATTGATTTTGGGACATGCATGGATGGAGCATTATAGAGAAATCTAGAACAATTTAGGATCCTTTGCCAATACCCTTTTTTGTGTTTGTGGTGTAGGAAAATATTGAGTTCTCGATTCCTTGTTTAAGTTCCTTTTTCACTAACACTCCCTCTTCGTTTGAGCACCTAGTAGCCCTAGTAAAGTTGTTTTTAGGTATGAGTTTAGTTTCCTCAATTTCAAAGCTAATAGCATTTGGAGATACCCATTAGGCTCTAATAATTGTATGCAAACTTTCAACCGTGCTTACTTTGTAAATTTTCCTTAAATTCCACCCTTTAGCTTTGTGTTTAGGTCTCGTGGGTCTCGTGTTTCACTATCACAAAGGAATTTCATGCATAAACCTAAAAATATTTTCTCCATTGCTTAAAATATCCTTCAAAATTTTCTAGATAATTCTCAAATACCAAATATGTAATTCTAGATCCCAAATCAATGGTTAAGCTTTAAATTTTCAAATTTATATACAAACCCTACTTGTCTTCTCTCGTTGACTTAACGAGAGATTGTCATGCCTTAATTGAAATATATATAATGGTTCAAACCATGAAACCTCTTGAATATCCTTCCTTACCTTCCTTAGATACTAAGCATATAGTTTTCAAGTATAGTTCTACCTATCGATTCAACCTCCAAGTCTCAATGTAATTGTCTTGGCCTCTTCTAGACAACTCTATACTATACACCCACTTGAATACTAACTAATATTAAAAATCCAATAAATGATTTTATTTCCTTCATTATATGCTTACTTATGAAGTTTTATATCCTCTCTTAATATTTTTAACCTTTATCACATTGTAAAACCTTTGATTGCTCTTTTCCACTCATTCTTGGGATTCAATAGACACCTACAGTTTCCTTTATAGACTATCACATTTTCATGTATTATGAGTTGGTTATAAATCTCCTAACCATCAGATTCAGTCTTGTATATCCTTCTCAAAACTTTATTGAAGGTCTTATCACTTATCTCACCTCCTAACTCCTTCAAAACAATTTTACATGCAAAACCATAGTGAGGGTTTAATCGTGAACCCATGGGAGCATATAATGTCATAAAAATATGTAAAACTTATTTCACATACAAAGACTCTTTCTTGAGGACTTTACTAACATTCTTAAACTTCAAGCCTTACCAATGGAGTTCTTATTTCTCCTTCTCACATGCATACTTCAAGATTCCTCTACTTTGCCTCCCAAAAAAAGGGGTTACACAATCGGGGTTCTTTTGAACCAAAACCATGATCTTAGTGATCGCCTATCCTTATAGAATAGTTATTTAATGATTATATTGTCTTATCTCAACATGCAAACTATTAGAGTTTAAAACTCACCCCTAAACTCAATTCCATTAACTGTTAAGATCTGGTTGTGCAAGAGACATTCAACTATAATTATTTTGGTTCTTAACAGTCATAAACTAAAATCACAAATGAAAAACACCTTCAATATAAAAAGGCCAATATCATACACATTTCAATCCTTATCTACACCTTCCAACTTGATTGTAATCAATAATCAAAACACAAATTCAAAACTAACACAAAATTGTATATTCACAAAACTCTTCTTCTAAGTTCTTTTGGAGCTCTTTCCCATTACAAGATCATTTTAATGATAATACAAACAATTACAAGAGAGGTTTAAATATGCTTGATAATCCCTCTAACTAAATCTTGGCTCAAGAAACCTCTTAAGATACATGATTTGCATTTGTTCTAATCATTAAATGGCCTAATTTAAGACTAGAAACCTATGACCTAGGTACTAGGCAACAACTATGACTCAAGTAAGACACTCATACCCTAATAGGGATTATTACATTCTTATACAACCTTTAAAATGATCCAAGATGAAAATCACATCCCAAACACATACCAAAATTTCCCTCAACGATTTAAATGTCATTTTGGAGGTAAATGACCTAATTTGAATCTATGAAGGACTTATTCAAACTCAACTATCCTAGAAAACTCTAGCAGACCTCTAACACCTATTAACAAACTAAGAAGGCAAAAAAATGGATGTTATCCACCTATATACGAGTTAGGGAAATGATGATCCTACATCATACTCCCAAGGGGAAAAGAGAAAATTCCCCATGCTTATGCTATTTCTCTTTGTTATTCTTTTTCTCTATTTGCAATTGAATATGATCCTTTGAAATGTGTCTTGACCATATAATATCCTTGTTGTATCCTTCTCAGCTATCCTTGATCTTCCATCAACCGTTTCTTCTTTGAAATGTTCCAAATCTTGATCAAGATTGTTTTTCTAGGGTTATGCTCTCCATATTCCAGTTATTACTTGAGTATGTATGTTTGATTTTGATATACACATGGTGTTTCTTCATCTTACATGACTGTTAAATTGACATTATCACCTTCTTGATGTCCATTTTGAATCACTTCTGCTGCAAGTTCATGAAATATTATTTCTTGTTGACAAGGATCACCTTCCTTTGGGTTGTCTTTCTCCACCTCAATCGCTACATTTGTATGAACATTACTAAAGAAAATATTACCTTGACTAAATGGATATTCATTACCCTACTTAACCATCCTTTTCACATCTTGTTTATCTTCCTCAATTTATTTATCTTGGTCTTATACTAAAAATTTCAGGTTTTTGTCTTTAGGACTGTTTTTAGCATACCTTCCATTACCGATTTCTTTCCTCGCAATGTCTAATAGTTGTATATATTTGTCACATTCTAAATTTTCTCTTCTTGGTATGCAACTTTCTTTATATTTGTATGATCTTCTTTTCTTTCACTTTCTTTTTCCACTTGTTTTTGCAGAGTTTTCTCTTCCCACTCTAGCTTCTTCGCTTCTTGTTCATTGTTCCACATCTTCATTTATTCCACTTGTACCTACAAAATCAAATATTAAAACAATATTAGACCCAAAATTGAGAGGCTTTCATGCCTCATTCTTCTTCTTGATGACCTTTTTCATTCTCTTCCATTCGTAGCTTCTTTACACAACCTTTTCACTCTATCTTCCTGTTTCTTTCCTACTTGATCACCTCTATCCATATCATCAACTAATGTTTTTTTCACTAGACCTCTCAACTGGTCTATAAGTACTCTAGGGTGTGCTTCTCTTCTCTCTCACCATCATATTCATCTTTCACTTCTTCTTGCCTTGAAATCATCTTTATCTCTCTCTCAAAACCTTTGTTCAAATCAGTCTCATGGGGCTTAATAACTCTACATAATTTTTTTTGGCATGCTTTCGTAGTTTCCACCGTAATATTCTTGGCTACCATCATCATCACTACCCATGTTTATGCTTCTTGCTCACCTTTAATAGGTAAAAGTGTGTGGATAACTCCATTTGATAAAATAGTATAAGTGTTCTTCTTACCATTATGGACTACTTGCCTGTCATATTTCCATGGTCTTCCTAACAAAATATGACAAACATCCATAGGAACTAAATCACATAATACCTTATCCTTGTATCTCCCAATTTGAAACTCTACCTGACATTATTCCCTAACCAAGATGTGATGTCCTTTTGCATCCATGATACCTGATATGGGTTAGGGTGCATGGTAGTTTTCAATCCTAACTTCTCTACCATCTCAAATGAAACAAGATTTTAGTTACTTCCACTGTCAATATCGAATTAGAACACTTTCCTTTTTCTTTAGAAACAATTCTAAACAAGCATCTCCTTTGAGTTACATCATTTACTACTTTATTTAGTTTCAAAAGCACTCTTCTGCACAAAAATGACTTACATCTATCTCAGTACAACTTGATTAGCAGATATGTCATACTTTCTCATCTTTGTATTCACCTCATATCACTCATAGGCCTTGTGTCCTGCATACCTCTAACACTTGTAGAATTTGCGTACAAATTACACTCTATTTCTTGTCCCGTCTCTCTCGTATATAACTAATCTCAGTCCTCATCTTCCTCTAGGTTTCTTCCATGCTCTCTAACTTGATCAACCAAACCTCCATAATTATTTTTATCTTATCTTCCCAATATTTCTGTCTCATCTCTCTTACTTGCACCATTTTGTCTTATTTTCCTGCAATCACTCTCAAAAAAATATATCTTCTTTTCAAGAATTAAAAACACACTATAATACCATTATGATGTAGAGAAAATTCAATCTCACACCATGCTTGATGTTAGAAATGATACAAAACTCTACAATGCCTATTAGGCCTTCCAAACTTCTTTCTTGTCAAGTTCACAAGCACACAAAACTATGTAATTTATTTCTCGCTCACCCTATAACACTATACCAATCTCTCGTAACATGTTCTAAAACCCTTAACTATGTCAATTTAAGCAATGAAATGTATCAAAACAATCCAAAAGATTCATTGAATTACCTTCTAGCAGAACTCTACCTCTTTAGGCTTCTTAAGTAAATTACTTTTGGTACATGCATGCATGAAGCATTCTAGAGAAATCTAGAAAAACTTAGGCACATTTTACAATACCCTTTTTGGTGTTTTGGTGTAGGAAAAAATTGGGTTCTCAATTCTTTGTTTAAGTTCCTTTTTCACTAATAATCCCTCCTTCGTTTGAGCTCCTAGTATCCCTAGTAAAGTTGTTTTTCAGGTATAAATTTAGTTTTACAATCTCAATTACCAAGTTGATATCATTTAAAGATACCGATTAGACTCTAATCATTGTATGAAAACTTTCAACTAGATGTAATTTGTAAATTTTCCCTCAAATTCCACCCTTTAGCTTATTATTTAGGTTTGTGAGTATGTGTTTCACTATCACAAAGGAAAGCCATGCATAACTCTAAAAACCAACTGATCCATTTCTTCAAATCTCCTTTAACAAATTATAGACACCTCTCAAATACTAAATATGTAATTCTAGACCCCAAAGCAATGGTTAAGCTTTAAAATTTCAAAATTATATACAAACCCTCCTTGTCTTCTCTCTCCGACTTAACAGAGATTGTCATGCCTTAAATGAAATATATATAATGGTTCAAACCCTAAAGCCTCTTGAATATCCTTCCTTACATGTTAAACATAGAGTTTTCAATTCTCTTTCTACCTATTGATTCAACCTCCAATTCTCAATTTCACCGTCTTGGCCTCTTCCGCACAACTTCTATACTATACATCCACTTGAATATTAATTTTTATTAACAAATCCACTAAATGATGTTCTTTCCTTCATTATATGCTTACTTATGAATTTTCATAGCCTCTCTTAATATTTTTAACCCTTATGACACCGCATAACATTTGATTTCTCTTTATCACTCTTTCTTGGTCTTCAATAGATACCTACACTTTCCTTTATAGATTGTCACATTTTCCCGTATTCTAAGTTGGTTCTAAAGCTCCTAACCATTATATTCAGTCTTGTAGATCCTTATAAAAAAATTATTTAAGGTCTTATCACTTATCTCACCTCCTAGCTCCTTCAAAACACATTTACATGCACAACCCTAGTGAGGGTTTAATCGCGTGAACCCATGTGAACATATAATATCATAACAAATTTGTAAAAATTGTTTCACGTCATAAGACTCTTTCTCGAGGACTGTACTAACATTCTTAAACTTCAAGCCTTACCAGTGGATTTTTTATTTATTTTTCTCACATGCATACTTAAAGATTCCTCTACTCCGCTTCCCAAAAAGGGGTTACAAAGTCGGGGTTTTTTTAACCAAAACCATGATCTTCTTTGATTGTCTAGCCTTCTAGAATAATTCTTTAATGATTAGATTGTATTATCTCAACATGCAAACTATTAGAGTTGAAACTCACATCTAAACTCAATTCCATTAACTTGTTAAGGTCTATTTGTGCAAGAAACATTCAACTATAATTGTTTTGGTTCTCAAACAATACAAGCCAAAATCAAAGATGAAAAACACCTTCAATATATAAAGGACAATAACATACACATTTCCATCCCTTTCTATACCTTCAAACCTTATTGCAATCAAGAATCAAATTATGGATTCAATGTTAACACAAAACTATATATTCACAAAACTCTTCTTCTAAGTTCTCTTGGAGCTCCTTCCCATTACAAGATCATTCGAATGATAATAAAAATAGTTATAAGAGAGGTTTAAATATGCTTGATAATCCCTCTAATCAGATCTTGGCTCAAGAAACCTCTTAGATAAATAATTTTAACATTTTTTCTAATTATTAAATGGCCTATTTTAAGACTAGAAACATATGACCTAGATAATAGGTCACAAATTTGACTCATAAGACATTGAGATCCTAATAGGGATTATTACATGCTTATACAACTTTTAAAATGCTCTAAGATGACAATCACACCCCAAACACATACCAAAAATTTTCCTCAATGATTCAAATGTCATTTTTGAGGGAAATGAACTAATTTGAATCTATGAATGACTTATTCAAACTCAACTGGCCTGATAACTCTACTAGACCTCTAAAACCTATCAAAAACTAAGAAAGCCAATAAAATTGATTTTATCCACCTATATACATATTAGGAAAATGATGCTCCCGCATCAACCATGCAGATGATACATCTTGATTTTTTCGATTGTTCCAATTAGTCCCGATTAGTTCCCATTAGTCCCAATTGTAACTAAAATGTACTGATAAAGTGTATTATGTAATTGGAGGCAAGTTTCTTCTACTATAGAACTGCTTCTAAAATGGAGATTGTGTTGATAAGATAAATTAACTTTTTCGCCCCTAGGAAATTTGCACCCATAGGGGACACAAGTGTTAGGAGCTATTGTCTGCTATTGGGTGCTAGTGTCCGCTTTGTGTGTGAGGTCCAAGTCATATTTTGGACCGTTCTATGATTGTATCCTTGTGTTGATTCTTTAGTGTGTTGATCTTATGTAGCTATAAGTTGTTGTAGGGGTGGGTTTTTCACCCAATAGATGCCCCTTGTTTGGGGTGCATACAATGATTGTAGGAGAATGTGGTCCAAAAGAGTGGACCCTGATCTGATATGCATATCTAAAGTGGATACCTACAAAGGGTAGGGGATGTGTATGGTAAAACCAAGGCACATACAAACAAAGTAGGCTAGTAATAAGAGTTAGTAAAAATGAGATAGCATGTAATAGAAGACAATGTAGCAAGAAACGAGGAAGATAAGATGGACCACAAAAAGTGGGTTTCATACATGGGATATCGCTCACAATGTCACAAAAATCAAGGTTGAAGCAGCCAAAAGCATATAATGATCAAACAAGACATAGGGCATAGCCTCGTAAAAACCAAAGTATATAATAACAAATAATAACAAGCAAAATGTATCAGATAACCATGGTTGTATATAGTCCTGTAAGGAAAATGCTACACATGAAGCACCCATTAGCATGTTAGAAAGATAAATAGTATGTCAAAGCATGTATATATCAGTGAAAAGTAAAGTAAAAGAATGAGAAGAAGTAGAGAATATGACAATAGATCATGTGAATTGTGGATTATGAGAGTAGTAAAGTTAGATGCCCCTAGGAGCCTCGGTGGGACTGGAAAGGGATTTAATGTCAAGAATCATGCATCATGTAAAGAGTTATAAGAGATATGCATTCACTTCCAGAGACCAAGTGAATGTGTATGTGTATATGATAAAGATAATGACATACTAAGTATCTATCTAACATAGTAAGCAAAGTGCAAGATGTAAGTAGAATAAGCTAGAAAGAATAAATGTAACCAAGATATGAAAATGTTGTATGAGTGTGATGGTGTGATATGTAAGGTGTGAATATGTTAGGAGCAACATTTCCCCCCAATGGATGTATATGAGATGAGGTTCATTTAGAAATTCCCCCTCAACAGTCAAGAATGAACCATAGAACAAGAGTGCATCATCGGAAAATGAGTGTGTTGTGTGAGAGTAGATGTTAGAAAAGATGTATCGTGAAGCACATAGTGTGAATTGGATATGATGTGAGGTTTATGGATTAAGTAGCCTTCCACAAGTCAAGTGTGAACCATAGCATAAGAGTGTGTCATCGAGAAATGAGTGTTGTGCATGAGAGTAGATGCTAGAAAATATGTATCGTGAAGCACGAAAGTAAATAGTGTGGAGGATGTGAGGTTCATGAATGAAGTATCCTTAAAAATCAAGTGTGAATCGTAGCACACGAGTGCATCATTGGGTAATGCTAGTGAAATATGTGTACCAAAGAGGTAAGAGTGTCAAAAATGATTAATCATAAAGCGCAGAGTGGGAAGTGTGGTGGTAGATACGAGAGACAACCTAATAGTGATGGAAAGGGGGAGAAAGTGTGATACCCTCAAGTGTGTATATAAGGAGCTGCTAGTAAATAGAGGTGGTCATTTTGAGAAAGAATATCTAGAGTATGTATAGTGCACTAACGGATGCAATCCATATATAGAAAGTAGTATTTGTAGCATGAATAAAATGAGTAGGAAAGTGAGTAGGAAAGTGAGTAAGGAGTAGCATAAGAGTGTAGAGAGATGTAGCAAGGTGTTCACATATTGTAGATATGATAAAATGATTCTAGAAAGATGGATGTGAAGTGCAAAGCAAGAGTAATGTAGAGATGTGAATGTGAATAATATGGATAGACAACTACTGATTAGAATATGTGACTATGAGGGGGAGTTTGATGCCCCCAAGTGTGTGAGTGATGGAGATCTATGGCGGAGTTTGAAATGTGTCATAAGAAAATATATGGTGCCACCATGGTAGGTATGAGAAAAGGTATGGCCAATATTAAATAGTGGGTTGACATGAGGAAGTTGAGAGAAGTTAGCTAGCATAGGGTGTATTGGTTGGTATTTCTTGATTATTGGTTACTTATTTAGAATGCTTAACGTTCTAGAAGGTTTGATATGAGGATAGAGTGGAGGAATTTTTTCTAAAGGTGGTATAACATTGGGTTGGATAGGTGGCTCTTGACGAAACTCAAAAGGGAACATTGGTGACTTCGACATGATGCTCATTAGGTATAGATTGATTAGATTTGGGAACCCAATGGGATTTAGCAATTGGAGATGTAGTAGAATGTTGTGTAGAAAATTAAATAAAATAAAGATGTGTAAGGTGCGTAATTAATTATTTTAAAACATATAAATATTTTTCATAATGTCCATTAATTATGCGATAATTACAAAATGGGATTCATGTGTATATGACAATCCAATAAGGAGGGTAGAAATGAGTAGTTAGCAAATTGATCAATTAGTGATTTAGGAGCTCAAGAATAATATCATGTTGCTTAACATTTAGATCAAACTTGAGAGGTGTGGGTAACACTAAGACATGGGGTAAACTTATATTATCACATGTAGTAGACATAGGATTAGAATGAAGTGGAGAAGAAGAACTAGCATGGGATTGAGAAGTAGCCTAGAGATGTTGGATTTCAGGTGTGAGAGATGTAATCATGTTGTTCATAGCTTGAATTTTATCTTGAAATAAACAATGTAAAACTTGAATTGACTTAGAAATGGATTGATTGTTGTGGTGTTAGGACTAATAGAGTCATCGGAGAGACAATCGAAGATGGAACTTACTTGTGCAGGTGGCGTATTACAAGGGAGATACATAGTGTCTAAGGATTTTTAGAGAACATATTTGCAATATGGGTTCATTTGAATCAAACTTGAGGATCCATGAAAGACGATCGAGATAGAATAGACAAGATAAGGATCCAAATGTTTGATCACGAGTGGGGTTCACCAAATGATTTAATATAAATTGAATTAAATATAATTGCAGAGTAGCAACTATAGTGTATGATATACAATCGTTAATATACAACAAATATGCAAGTATACAAACATGTGTAATTATAAAACCCTAAACAAGAGGAGGAGATAGAGTGAATTATCTCATCCCAGAGGATGTGGATGTGGTTTGGGTTATGTGACTATTATATCTAGCTAGAAATAATGTCACAGAGGATCGTGAGGGTTCTTGCCTTTAAAATTGCACAAGACAGAAGCATCTAGGAGATGACAGGAGCGTCTGACGCTAGTGTCTGGATATAGGCACTGGTGTTCAGATAAATGCTATAGATTTGGTTATTTTAGGGATAATGAAGTTTGATATCCTTTTCAGTATGTTGCTTTGGATTCACTATCTCGATCTCGTAAATGTACCTGTAACTTGCAAGAAAATAGTTCACCTTCATATACCCATGAACCACATCAAACCTAAAATGGAAAATGTAGAATGGGGAGTCGGACTGACCTCAGTGGTCACCCAAAGAGTGGGATTTTATGACTGGGTGATACACTATATCTCATACTCCATGTAGTTTTGTGTGAGAGTGTGTAATGATGCCCTAGGATGCCCTTGTGCAAGTTGCACAAATGATAGCGGGCTAGTTCTAGAATGTAGCAAATGTATAGAATGTGTGAGATGGAATAGAATAAACTTCCCCTCCTATGTTTTGTATGTAGAAGTGATGTAACCCTTGTCCCTTGAATGAGTGTGCTAGATGGATGCTTTGAAGTTATTTTGTGCCTTTGGATGCAAGCTTAGGTGATAGTATGCAATGTTTAGTGCTTGGTCCTTTATTTTGAAAGCATAACTATGTATTTATATGATTCCTTTGTTTGAATTTAATAATTGACAACTGAAAGGCGGATCCAAAATAGTAGAAATCAATTAAGAAGCAAAAGGGGTCCAAAAGAATAAGAAAAAGGTAAATAAGGACAAAAGCATCCAGAGGACACGAACGCCAAGCACTAATGTCCCAACCGAGCACTAGTGTTTCGAGGCCATAGAAAGATAAAATAGTCAAATGTCAACCATATTGCAAGATGTATAAATCCAATAAAATTACATAAGACAAAGTGAAAGGTGAAAGTGGGTTGTCAATTACTAGTTTTCTTGCTTATGAATCATGTAAATGCTAGCATACTTTTAGGACCTAGAAATGTACCCAAGTGCATATATTTTGTGTCTACAATATTACACTTGGGTATTTTTCATTTTACATTTTTGACGATTTAATATTATTTAGGGTTTATATCAACATTGATGCTTAGAAAAATTACAAAACTAATAATATTGAAATTTGTATAAGAGGGATATTACGGTGGTATCAAATCAAATTTTCTATCTAACTTGTAGGAAATAAAATATTTCAGAGACAACTTCATACATGGAAGTGATTAGGAATTCAAGTATTAAAAGAGAGAGGAGAAAGGGAACAAATTAGCCAAAGGATGGGTTAGTGCAACAATTTCTTAATGGTACTGGAAAAAACAAAAGAAGTTATGGGTAACAATAACATGGATCAGATAAGGCCAAGATTGATAGACTTGTGCAAGGCCAAGTACGATTAGCTCACATGATGGCTCAATTAGTCCACACCATGCAAAACAATAATATGCAGAGAGCTCACAATGGTGAAGGGATTTATTTAAGGGTGAACAATAATTAGGACACTCAGAGAACAACCATTGGATCTATTGTTGGGCCCTTCCATCCAAGCTTCCTCTATGAGGAAGAAGCAATTGTAAATGTGGAAATTCAACCCTCCATAGTTGAAGATATTGCAACCAATTATGAGGACTACAAGGCCCTTCCAAGTGAAATTAGGGAAGCTATATCTCTTACTAATTTCATGAATTTGAAGAAAAAAGAGGTGGAGTAAGATATAAAACAAGGAAACAAACAAATAAAAAAGATATGCAATAGGATTTTGAGAAGTTAACCTACCTTTGATAGATCTAGTAAGTGTACAAGTCACTCTTGGATACAAAATTCGGACAATTTCCTATCACTCAAAGACAATGATGGAATAGGAAGCCATCAAATTTGTAATGACACATCTTGAACGAATAACATAGGATTGTTGGTACCATGGGCTAATCATAAAATTACACAATCACATACACTCATATGTTGATTTTAGTACCATGTTAATTGAGATATTTGATAGAATTGATCTTGCAATTCATGATCGTGTGCTAACTCAACTCAAATAAATCAATTCAATAGATGATTGTGTTTGATTTTCAAAAGTTACCAAGTAATGGTACTAGATGTGGTAGAAAGGAGGCTTGTAGTATTGTTGATTGAGGGTTTAACTTAACCACTTAGAGGATTAGTGAAAGCTTTCATCCCTAATTATCTTCAAGAATCCATCAAAAAGGCTTTGGATATGGAAACATCAGCCCCAAAAGGAAATTTTCTACCCTTAGGACATCAAAAGACAACAACTATTGAGTAACCAAAATTAGTATCTAATGAATAGAAAAATATATCAACTGTATATAGAGTAAAGAAAAACTCCAAATGGGCAACAAAGAAATCCATTTCAACACATAGGGAATTCACAGAAAGAGCTACCCATGGGTTTAGGGAAGGATATCAAGACCATAAATGATCTTAGAAAGAATAAAAAAATATTTGTAAGGATCCATGGGAGCTAGGTCATAGATGTTTTGGGCAAGGTCAGTGTACAATACATAAAGGTGATATCAAATAATGAAATAGAAGTAGAGGAACCCAAATTATAAAATAAAAAGGAAGAAGGAGGTAGCTAAGGAGGCACCTTGGCCACTCTTATTTCTGTGAGCACTTTTGCTTCACTTTGGTACACCACAATATCATCCTTTCAGAGTTCATGGAGTGTTGCATGGGCACAAGATCACAATGTTGATTGATAATGGGGCAACCCAATATTTAATAGAGGAGGGATTAGTATCCAAAAGAGGATTGAAAATAGATAAATTTTATGAGTTCAATGTTATGGTGTTTGATAGTTCTACTATTCCTTCCACCACAAGAATTCAATAGTTAGAGGTAACACTTGGCAATCATAAGATGCATGATGATTTCTATGTGGTGGGCATAAAATAGCCAATGATGGTCTTATGTTTGTAGTGGTTACATTCCCCTGGGGAATTCACATAGAATTACTAAGATATGGAGCTGAAATTCCAATCATGTGGGAGGATATAGTACTTGGTTATTTTTAATTGACCCCCTACATTTTTCACAAAACCAGAAAACACATTGTATTTGATTTTACTCTCACTAGATCACAACATGATTCATGATTCAACTATCATGGGTTCACTCATGGAGGTTGTTGGGGAAGCATCATTGGGTACAAGGCTTCCATTTCATCATTATATCAAAGTAGCACAACAAAAGCTAACTACCTCACATGGAGGAATGGAATAGACAAAAAGGTTGGTTTGGGATCATGGTCTTTGCATGATGGTTTAGACAATTCTTGAGAGAGAGAAATTATAGGAAGGGAATAATGTAATGTACCCTTTCTCAAATTTATTAAATCAAAGGACCTCAAACCTATTTTTAATCCCCGTAGGCTAAGGGGGATTAGCAAGGGAAATAATATAATAATAATTCATTAAGTTGAAAACATACTCTTGCTAAGATAAACACAACCTTTCTATTCCTTCTTAGTAATTATTGAGGTCTCTTATCTTGCTTGTTTATCCTTGCACATTGATATGTTGACAAATTTTGAGAGTACAATATAAAAATACATAAACTAAGTCAACTCTTATAGGATGTAAACTTCATTTTACATGTTTTTCATCTTTGTTTAAGGTTGTATAATTTGGTCAAGAATATATATCCAGTCCTAACCTATTTGTACAATTTTCACCAACATATTTCCCATCTTCTCTTTAGATTTTAAATGCTCTAATGGCTCCTTTACTCCCTTAGGGTCGGGCCTTTCTTTCATAATTCACCTTGGGAACGCTATATAAGAAAGAAAACTCTACCTCATTTACTAACCTAGAAATCTTATGGAACTACATTGATACACTCACTTCCAACACTTGTAAAAGGCACCCAAGGCTCCCTAAGTCTTGAAAATAACATCCAAAATTATTAGGGAAGTAATCTAAAAAAATTGAAGCTTTTTAGTAGGTAAAGGCATCAATCTCTCTCATCCAAAAACACGCAAACATACCTTATCCAATTATTTTAACAAGATCCAAACACAACTTAAGAATTGTTAAAGAAGTTTCCAGGTAGAGAACAAAGTGCATTTTGAGGTGTCTTTAAAATCACCGCCAACAACAAAGGAGCACGAGGGTTCCCACAACACAACTAATGTTTGTTTTGTAGGGTTTTCCATCCATAGTTAAGGTTTGAGATCTTGTTTAGGATGTTTAGAGAGCTTCACAAAATCACTAAAAATTAGCATTTGATAGTAATGGAAATTTTTCAGCTGGAAAAAATCGTATAAATTCATAGATCCAAAATCCAAGCAAGTGTAAGAATATACAATATGGTCAAGACCGTATGGATAGTCTTCATAGAGTTGTACAATCTTGCACACTGGTCGGTTTCTAGTAGCAGTTCCCAAAATGAAGCATCATTAGTGTCATATCTCCTTATTTCAGCAAAGTGTACACACTCAAAAATTTCCATATCCATATATTTATAGCTAAGTGCGCTCATCCTCTTATGTTTTCAAGTTTGAATATATTGTTCCATACACTAGTTGCAAGTATCAATGTGTATTTTTGATATTACATAATTAATGTTGGAATGTAATTTATCATAATAACCTCATGTAACTTTCCTTTGATGATTTAGTGTAGTAAATTCGCTTATTCTTAGATTTGACATAATCAAATAAGGGTTTAAACCTTGGATTTGATACATGGATTGACTCACCCTTAAATTCCTTTTTCCTTGCTTATTCTAGTTCTTCCCTTAAAGTCTTCAATTTTGCACTTAGTTTATCACATTCTTCAACCTTGGATTTGATATCTTCTTGACATGGCTCATGACTAGACTCATGCTTCAATTCATACTAATTTTCTTCACTTTTGAGAACCAAACCTAATCTATCATTTGGATGTCTTTGTTTTCTTAACAAGTCCTCAAGATTGCTTGAAATTTCCTCAATTCTTTGATATGTCATCAGTTTACTTGTGGCTTGTTCTAGCTCATCCTTTAGAGTATTCAATTATTATTCATGGTTGAGGCATAATTTATCTTTGTCTCTTAGTTATTTTGACACATTCTCACAAAAATATTCCATCTCATTGAGTTCTTGGCCATGATTAGCTTCCATGAGCTTGATTTCCATCTTTAACTCATTTATAAGGGCTTGAGCAATCTCATACTTCTTGTTTTATAATTGATTTAGTTAGTGTGCTCATGCTTGTGTCTTCATGATCTCCTCCAAGTTGTTAGATTTGATTTAAGAGGGTCTCGCTCTAATACCAATTGTTGGAAAATTCAAACACTGAGAGGGGGGTGAATCAGTGTTTGATCAAACTTTTGAAACTATTTTCAATTCTTTAACCATCCAAAATTTAAACGATATTAACCATGACAAGGCATGAGCATTTAACCATGAAAGAGGGAGAGAGACAGAGAGAGACGGAGAGAGAGAGAGAGAGAGAGAGAGAGAGAGAGAGAGAGAGAGAGGAAAACACATGTAAACATAGCATGTAATGTGGGAAACCCTTCAAGGGAGAAAAAACCACTAAAACCAGAGAACTAACTTAGACAAATTGTCCTGTCGAGTTATAATTATTTAATTATTAATTGTTGAGCATCTACTCAACTTGAGGCTACAACCCTAAAATTTATTCAAGCAACTACTTAACCTTCTACAAGCATCTACTTACCTATAAGCTACAACTCCCAACCTTCAACCACGCTTCTACCTATTTCTTTTTTGTAAGATACAACTTACAAGGAAACTTTTAATCCATCTAGTTAAGCTACAACTTAGGCTTCTGCAAGATTTTGATCACATTGCTTTTTATCTTCTACAACTGATAGTGACCACTAGATCAGCTCATTCTTCTTCTTAGTTCTGCGCTCATAATTCCCCTCTTTTATGATCACCTTATTTCTCACGATGTTTCATGATTTCAACCTCCTCCAAAGCATAGTTAACAACACCTAATTTCAATGCGCATTTCTCTTCACTCAACTGGTTTTATTGATTCATTATTGAGACTTGTCTTCATCATCATCAATATTCTCATCTTCACTTTGCCCTCTCAAGGCTCTAATCTTATCATTTTCTCACACTAAATCATGTTCACATCTTCATAAATATATTCCTTTCATACTCATGTGGCTCTCTAATGTTGATTGCATCACCTACTCTTCATTCTAAGATCACCTATATATGTCATATGCTCATCTAATTTTAACATGTATACAAAATCTCTTCCAATATTCATCAACAAATTTATGTAAACATGAGACTTTTGTAACTATAAGGACTTATTGACATGACCTTTGATCTTAAATTTCCTAGACTCTTCAAGTTACTCACTTGTCCATTTGTATAATAAGATGAGAAGACCTTCATGACGAAAAAAGAACTACCTCAAGGAATGGCATGTCGATTTGTTTAGATTCACTTAGTTTAAATGAAGTCCAATGAGAGCCACACCTTTACAATAGTTGTAATTTTTTGGAAAACAAATGGTATGACCTTTGTATTTGTATTGACCTCCAATTGCATGGGTCACTTGTAGAATTGGGTTCACATGGGCAATCAACATCTCTTCCACTTGTGTCAAGTTTGCAAGTTCATGTGGTTGGGGTCTAGGATCCATTTTATTAGCTTCAGAAAATCGATTGACACCTTCCTCTTGTCTACATATTTTACATATAGGTCCTTCATGTACTCAATGTATCTTCATTCCAAGATAACTCTCTTGACAAATATAACACATATGTGGAGAAGCAATTTTTTCCAACTCACGTCGAAACAATAATTGTATAGTTTTGAAAGTGAAGTCACTTTCGGTTGTTTATTATCATTTTATATATTATTCCTCACATCAACATTCATTTCTCTATTATCAGGTGTTTGTAGAACACAATCTATGGTTAATGAATTCATACCTTCATAATTAACCTCGACATTAGAATTCCTTTGACAATGCCTTTGAACTGCTTCACGATTACGTTCTTGTAGTTGTTGTCTTTCTTCCTTAGTGAATTAATCTAAACACATGTCTCTTTGCAATCTTCTTCTTAATATATGTTGATCATCTTGAGATATACATGTGTGATATGCTACCATTTCATCTTGCATGTTGTCTCATTTGTGCTTCGAGTTCTTTAGCTAGAGTTTTTGCCCTACGTTTGGCACATCTTTCTCTTTCATTCGCATTCCTACGTTGTCTTTTTCCTCTGTCATTTTTTCACGTCGTTGTCTTTGATATTGTCGGGCACGTTCTCTTTGATATTCTCTTTTGTTGCTCTTCATTTTCAAAATTCAATCGTGGGCGAGCCATACCTACACTATATAAGATTCATAAATTTAAAACACATACCATTCAACACATTTAAACAATCACAATAATCATATTGTGATTTAAACACACACACACACACACACACACACACACACACACACACACACCATTTAACACATTGAAATAATCATTATAAAATACATTTAAAGCATCATTTAAAAATGAAGAAAATATAAATTACATTTACTTTTAAATATAATTATTATTTTTAATTAATTAATTTAAATATTTATTTTAATTTTTAATGTTTGTTATGAACTAAATATATTATGTAAACCATCATTCAAAAATGAAAAAATATCAAATATATTTATTTTTTAAATATAAGTATTTATTTAATTAATTAATTCAAATATTTTTATAATTTAATTTTTAATGGTTGTTATGAACTAAATATATTTATCCGGCAAGTCATGGTGTGACGATTCTTGGGTCTCCTTGTAATTGGGAGGTCCAAGGTTCAAATTTTGGCTTCGTTTTAAGGCAAAGCTACTACCGACGGTTTAGATACCCTAGTGATGGAGCGCCGCGATAATGTAGTTTAATCTGTGGGCTCGTCGAGAGCTTAAACTACCATCCTTGGATGGTTCTACAGCCGATGTAGGCTGGTGATGCCACAAAGAGTTAGGGTCCTCTCCCTAGGTAACTCGAGCAAAAAAATGAACTGAATATATTTTGTATTTATTTTTAAATATAGAATTGTATTTATTAAATTTTAATTACAAATATAAAATTTACTAACCTAAAAGTAAAAATATATCTAAAAACTAAAAACTAAAAACTTATTCACACTTATTGACACTTATTATTTATCTCGTACTAATTATCTTCTAATTTTTACTTGTCTTAAATTTTCTTCGCAATAATATCCCCACACACTTACTTAACCATTCACACTTGTTATGTTTCACACTTTTAAAATAACTTACATTTCCATGTTAATACTAAAAAAACATCTACCTAACCAATGAATATATACAAAACTATTGTATAATATCTATTTGTACAAACCACAATTACTAGATGTAACCAAATCATATGTAATACAAAATTTATTTCATTTGAAAATAATTTGAAAATAGCATCACTTTTATTATTTTTAAAAAGCATTTATAAATATACTGTTTTATTTCTATTTAAATAATATTAATAATTATTATTTAATTAAAAATATTATTTCTAAAAATACACGATAAATTTATCGAGTGATTTAAATTTCTTAGACCGAAAAATCTATTGCACCTCTAAAAGTGCTACCTTAGCTAAAAAGAAAAAGGTCTTTCGAAAGGGCAAAATAGAGAGCAATAAAAAATGAATTTATTATGATCACCGCGATCAGGAAGGGAAGGAAAATGTAAGGCGGGACTACTTAGCTAAATGTAAAAGGTATGAATTGAGCAATCATGTAAATGTGAAATGTACCTAATATTTTGCAGGATAACATTCAAAATATGTGAAATGGAACATGGCAAGAATATATTGGAATGCTATTTTTAAAACAACTCTTGAAATCTTATGGTATATATTTGTGTTAAACCATCTAAATTTTAAAGTTAATTAATAGGTAGGTATTAGGAGTATTGGAAAAATGGAATTATGATTGGATGATGGTATTGGGAGACTTTTCAATTGTTTTGAGTAAGGATGAATTATTTTCATTTTTATAAATATGATAATGTGTACGTAGGTATTAGTGGAATTGGAAAAATGGAGACATTAATAGATTGCTATTATATGCTATAATTTTGTATGTATTTGTTATAATTGATGGTGTTAATGTTAGATTATTAATTTTTATTTATATGTATTTTAAGTGACTTTAAGATTATCTTTATAAATTTAATTTTTGTGAGATTTTTATTTCTATATTTTTATCATAATTTTTTATTCGTGTTTATTTAAGTTGTTTATGTTTTCATCAATTTTATTAATTTTAAGGAAATGTAACCCACTTAATATATCTTAAGTATTTACCCCTTTAACTCAAACACGCCTTAAACATTTAATATTATGTAATGTAATTCATATATTTGCACTTTTCACCTCAACCTCTTTTTTAATTAATATTTTTTTGAAATTGTATTTTCTTATAGAAACCTTGCTTACAATTATTATTCTTATAATTATTATTAATATAGAATTAACTCAATAACAATTCAACTATATATATTACTAGTATAAATATCTTAAATACATCTATTTAAAATATGTCGAGAGATATCAATTACGAGGCACATATCTAACTATGCAAGTGTAGTATAAGTATACCAAAAAAAAAGTAACAATTAAAAATAAATATAATATAATAAGTATGTTATAATACATGTATCTATATGAAATACATCAATAGATATTAGTTTCAAGGTTCTTAAGTTTGGTTTTTACACACCTCTTTAATCAATAATTTTATTAAATTTTTCCTGTGACAAATGGAATAATTTTGTTATGTGATTGTCTAGTCTCAAAAATATCTATTCAAGAAAAAGACCCAAATATCTCTACATGGCCAAGATATTAATATTTTTTAATTTATTTCTCCAAGAAAATAGAAACAAAATTATTTAAGTGGTAGACCAATATAAGTCAAATTTATGAATGAAGTGTCACATGATGATCAAATGAATGTCAAATTTTATGTCGAGAATAAAAATGAACAATGCACTCCATTATAGCTTTCCCCTGCCATTGTAGAACGTCTCTCGATGTAACGAATTTATGAATGAAGTGTTACACGACGGTCAAATGAACGTCAAATTTAATGTTGAGAATAAAAGTGAACAACACACTTCATTCTGACCTTACGCTACCATTGTAGAACGCCTCTCGCATAATAATAATGTTATTTTATTATATTATCAATTTTTTTAAATGTAAGTTAAATATTGTTAATTGTGACAAAAAAAAAATTGATTGAAAAGCATAACCATATATTAAAGATGACATAAGAAGTACAATGCTAATCATACAAAATTGGGTGGAAAAGAAGTACAATGCGTGTGTGTGTGTGTGCGCGCGCTTCGCACTCGGGCCTTAAACCTACAAATTATATTTTTTGAAAGATTCTAAGGTCTCTTCAACAAAACCAAGT
This sequence comes from Taxus wallichiana var. yunnanensis, assembly GCA_018340775.1. NCBI lineage: Eukaryota > Viridiplantae > Streptophyta > Pinopsida > Cupressales > Taxaceae > Taxus > Taxus wallichiana. The sequence continues at coordinate 1,011,632,672 of CM031242.1, forward strand.
CTTACATATCCCATAATAGTTACACTCAATGAAACCACATATCTTTCAAGAATTTTATCAAACAACCACTGCTTCCATAGTTTTCATACATATATGGAAGGGATATTTTAATTAAAGAAAAGAGATATAGTAAACAATAAAGAAAATATGGGTTCCACCACGATTCTTTTATGTCTCGAATGATCTCTCCACAAAAAGGAGGTGCCAATGTGTAAATATGGATCAAGTTATTTCCCACCAAGTTCCTAAAAATAAAAAGGGGTATCCTATTATGTTTGCACATGTTTGTAGATGCTAAAAAAGGTGCACCGATCAGATTGGACAATAGTAGGATGAATATGGTAAAATGATGTCAATGGTATATTAGGATGCCCATACAAAAAAGTGTACACATTGATGAAATTAATATAGTCAATCGTGTCACATCCTTTTTAAGATTTTAGTCAAATACTCTACATGTTTATATACATAATATGTCAAATTTCCTCAATTGTACCATTTAGTCTAAACTTGAATATAATTTTAAATTTAGTCATGTACTATGGATCAGTAACAACCGTGATACACCATATATATCTAATATGATTTGGGAAGAATAGTGATATATAGATATAATTACGCCGGAGGCGTGGCTATAGTGCAATAGACCTCCAACGACGACGCTCTCCTGCTTGACCAGCTTCGACCTGCCTGTCATGGTGTAGCCACCCGTCGCGCAGTTGTCATGCTTGGTTTCACTGTTGCCACCTCCTGCCTGGCTCTCTCGGTGGTCAGATCTGTTTCATTTATTACCTATCCGCCGCGATTTTTGTTGTTTTGTTTTTCCTGCTCTGCTCTCGATTTCAAAGGTTTGTCTTCTTCTCTGCATTTTTATCCCTGATTTGTGTAAATGCTTCTTTTCTATTTACCATTATACAAACTAAATTTCTGATTTTGCTACTATGCACTTGGCTATTACTCTGGATGCCACGGTAATTGGTTTGAAGCTCTGGTTTGTCATTTCTTTGCTGTGTGGCTGTCATTATGAAATTTGGTAGATCTGGTTCGAGCTCGTGTCTTTGCTTAAGGGTTTTGTTCGTGGGTTACTTGAAAGGATTGCTCTCTCTGTTCTGTGCATTTTGATGGGATCTGCCCTAAGCATCTGGCCGCCATTTTGCTTGGGTGTTGTGTAACCTGGAGATCGCCTCTATAATGTCCTAGCCACCTTATTTTTTCCTGGCTATGCGTAGATTATCCTTTATACTTGCGTGGAGCTAGGTCAGCTTCAGATCCGAGTTAGGGTTTTTAAACCAGCTATGCCAGTCGTAGCCTGTCTACAGCTCTTTTGGTTTGCACGATCTATTTTGGGTTGAGTCCCTATGGATGTTCCAGCTTTGCTTTTAAAGACGACAGGATCTGTTTCAATGATTTTTCCTGCCTCATTTACCCTGAGATCATCCTTCTCCAGCCTATTTTATAAATCCCAAACTGGCACAATCTTGTAGTGTAGTGCCAAAGGTGAAATGGTTTGGTTTCCTAACACTCCACTGTATTTCACAACAGAGTTTGAAAGCTTTTTCTTCAGACGCATTCTGTGCGTAGATTGAAATTATAGCAGTCCACAACACAGTATTCGGTTAATAATTCCTACAAACACTTCGCACGCATCCTCTTGAATCCCACATTTGGCATACATATTAAAAAGGTCACTCCCCACAGGAAAATGAGATTCAAATCCAGTTTTCACAATGCGAGCACAAATCTATTTCCCAATTTGCATATCACCATCATCTGCACACACCTTGAGAGCGTGGGAGAAGGTCTGCTGGTCCATCTCAGAAACTTCTCCTCCCATCTACCTGAAAAGTCTCAAGGCCTTTATCCCATCTCCATCAGGAGCTTGTCCCATTATCAAAATAGTCCATGGCTCTGCTACTCGGTTAGACATTTTGTCAAACATTTTCTTGCATAACCAAAAACACCTTGACATATATATCGAGAAGATTGTTTAGCTGAAGAACATTTGGATCAATTCGGATTTTATGATGCGGAGATGGACCTGGTAGCCTCCTAAGAGGCATTTTAATCTTATGCATTCATGTAGCAGAAAACATAGTCATACAAGTCCTTTGTTGTAACTTTCTGATGTACATAAGTTCTAAAACTGCTAGCTTTTTCAATCCCTTCACCCGTCCTGTTTATTACCTGTATAGTATTGAAGCCAGTGGCTGAATTTCTCACACCATTGCGGTTGCACAGATAATAGATATTCCACTCCAAGAAGGGTCATAGAATCACCAAATACAAAAACAGGGGAAAAAAACTCAAACAACTTGCCTATAGCATTGTGCTCCCAACTTAGGCTAATATTCAAGCTTGAATTTGGCACCTAGACATTGTTGCATACGCAAGGCACGTGAACTGTTTGACAAAATGATTCAAAGAGATGTATTAATGGGTCCCTGTAGGCCTGCCTTCTTGAATTCATCCTGTCTATGCTTCAATTCAATAATATTACAATACTAACCACAAGTCACAACATACCTGTTTTCACAAAACAGGGGAGTGTAATGAAGAAGGGAGAAGAAGACTTTTTAATTTTTTTTTACACTTCCAATCAAGGCCTTCCTTCTCGGCTCCATCCCGTCTAAGCTTAAATACAACAATACTACAATACCCACAAGTCCTGGTATGAAGAATAATAGAGGAATAGAACTTTTATTATTTTTGCACTCCCAACCAAATCCATTTGGCTTCATCCGGTCTAAAGCTTAAATGCAATTATGTAACAATACAAGCCATAAGACCTCATATATTCTGGATGTTTTCACGAAACAGAGGACTATAATGAAGAAAATAGAATAGCACATTTTAAATTTTTTACACTCCTAATCAATACCTGAATTCAGTGTTGGAAGTGGGACTTTTGCTGCTAGAATGCGTGAGTTCAATGTGACAATTGTTTCTGCTACTATGAATCTTGGGGCTCCTTTCAATGAGATTATTGCTCTCAGAGGCCTTGTTCCTCTTTACATAACCATCAATAAGAGGTTACCCTTTTTTGACAATACATTGGATCTTATCCATGCCAATCGCTTTCTTGATAGTTGGATAGATTTGCAGTTCCTGGATTTTGTGATCTTTGACTGGGACAAGGTTTTGAGGCCTGGAGGATTACTATGGGTTGATGGATTTTTCTGTACCAAAAATGATTTGGATGGTTATCAGTATATTTTTCTTCAGCTCAGATACAAGAAACACAAGTGGGTAAGGATGATAAAGAAGTTTATTTTTCTGCAGTTTTAGAGAAGCCTCTTCGGCCATTCTGATTCGAATTCTACCTTTCCCTGGTATGATTTGTTTCTCTACATGATCTTAGCTGATTGCATAGCATCCAAAGCTATGCAAATTGCAGCTTAGTAATCTAGGAGATGCGATTCATATGGATCACGGTATATATCTACATGATAGTGAGGATGACAAATTTGCAAGCGCCAAGGAATCTGTAATTGAATCAGAACAGGAGAAAGTTTGGGATGAACAATAGCAGATTTATAAGGTTGTATTGCTTACAAGTGAAAACACAAATGAAAGTGAACTTGGAGTTCCAGTGTATGTGGACAAAGGATGCCAATGCAAGTTGAAGTTGGGGTTTTAGAGAAACACCACAGTCAATTTGTGACTGAATTGACTTCACCACATGATCAAGTTGAAGGTGGATTTCATATTTCGTCATTGATAGATCAAAATCAAGATATACAAAATCTAGAGGTTGCATGTGTTGAATGCTCTGGGAATAAGATAAACTGCTTCAATGGGGCTGAAGATGAAAGCTCAGATAAAGTGAGGTTGGAAGGGCAAGTTCCAAAAATGTTGGAAATTCTTCATGCCAAATCTAGATTAGGTTCTGCAGAAGTTGATGATCTAAAAGCTCTCCCAGCAGATTTTCCAGACATACCTGATGAAAATATGGAAAGCCAAGATTCTGACATTATGTTTTATGTTGAATGCTGCCCAAACAAAGAGAAAATAGAAAAGCATCAAGTTCCAGTAACGAAGGAAGTTTTACATCCCAAATCTGGAGTAGGTAATGCTGAAGTTGATAACCTAGAAGCTCTTGAAGTTGATAACCTAGACATACTTGATGAAAATACTAAAGTTCAAGATTCCGAGTTCTTGGTTCATGTTGGTATAAAGGAGGAAGAGGCAAGCTTGGCTGATTTAATTTCAGTCCCCATTTTACTCCAAATGCAGAAGATTTTCACGAAAGAAGAGATTTTTTCTGGAGAGAGTATAATGGTTGGAAAGACAAATTTTAATGTTGATGACTTGGATGAATCTCTTGAGTTTGAAGAAGAGGAATCAAAGCAACCACATGGTCACTCTGCTGGTGACCAAGAGGATACAGAAGATTTGGAAGAGAAATCAGAGGATGCTTATATCAGCTCAGATTTGCCTGCAAAATATGAAGTTTCAGAGAAGGAGCAAATTGTGGTTGGTGAAAGTATGACAATTGGAAGCACAGTTTTTATGGATAATAACTTGGACAAATTAGATGTGAAACTTGATAATTTACCTCAATTGGACAAGGCTTTTCTTCTAGCGGATGAAGCCGATAAGATCAAGACAAGCTGAACATGGATCAAGGGATTCTAGCGCCAGTGAGGAAGACAATCTCAGTGACGGAAAGGGGAAAAAATTCAATCAGAATCGAGCGCTGGAAATTTCCCCACAAAAGATATCATATGGTAAAGCCGAAGAGTGTGGAAATTGCCATATTGGGGCGATTTCAGTTGTAAATGATGGTCTGGAAGACCATGTTTCACTAGCTATTGATGTAAGTTAAATCCATTGGAAAAAGGTTATAGTGATGTGGGTTATGTTGCACATCAGCTGTTACAGAGTAGCGGTGACAGGCAGGAATTGAGGGTTCTTAAATTGGGTGCAGGGATGCTTGCAGGTAGGCATAATTTAGATGAATCATGTACGTTTAGAAATCTTGGCAAATCATTTTCAATGTCAAATTTCAGTTTTTAAATGTTCGGGAAAAATTTGACTTTCTTGACTTTTTTATTAATGTATAAGATAATTCTCTTTGATGGGGAACAATTTTGACTTGATTTTTGCATCAGACGTGGTTTATCATGAAAACTTATTTGACCCCCTTCTGCTCAAATTATTCAATGTTAGAGTTGTGCAAAGACACACACCCTGCCTGGACCCCGCCTGGGAGTGATTGTCTACTGTTTCACAAACAAGGCAATGAACAAACTATTGCCCTAATTACTCTGTATTGGAACCATTTAGTTCAATTCCTTTGCAGTGGCGTATTTTAAGTCAATATAGGTAACCTATGTTTGTGAAAGTAATACAAGACCGCAGTTTGACATTTTGGTGTGGATTTACAGTTACAGGTACACAATGACACACGTTCATGTATCATTCTTAAGCTCTCTATATTCGAAACAGGCGTCTCTACTGTTTGTTTTTATTTATAGTTTTAGTTATGGCATTGATACTTGGATTTAGCTACCAAGGCTCCATTGTGTCAGATGGGTTTAGCTACCTGAGAAATTGAAGTAATTGATAATGACATTGTTTAGAGAATGTGAGGCCATGACAAATCTAATAACTGCATTTGTTGAAAACTAGACATACTGTGAGCAATTATTGATGGAGAAACTTTGGAGTGTTTGGGCCCCCTATTTTTCCTGTACAAAATTCTATGCCAAACCCTGTCAAAATTCAGGCCCACGGGATCCAAATATTTATCAACAAGCAGCATTCTACATGTGTACGTAGGTTCCCTTTGACTCCAATCATTGGCTTAATCACTTAAAATTTCTTGCCCCTAGTAGTTTCAGACAATCGTATTACTTGCTTATGCAAGCAGAGCCTGCACATGATAAGACCCGTGCTCTGCACAAAAGAGCTAGAACTTTTCGAGGGTAAAAATTTACATGAATACTAAGTCTTATTTAATACTTATCAAGATGTGGCATCCGTTTCACCCGTCATTAATATATATGGCTAAATAATGAATAGCTAAATCAATATTATTGTCCCCACCAATTTTTTTTTGGCAATAAACTGTTTCATCTCCATTTCTATAGTCCCAACAATGCAATCTGCTATTTAAGTACTATCATTATGATGTTTCCAGATAAGTTTTAGTGTTATATGCCAAGAATGATTATCTAGCGATGGTTATTAATTTTACCCAACTTATCTAGAGAGCGTAGGATCAACAAGTGGTACTGAACAAAATATTAAGGTAACATAATCTTGTTTTTAGTACCCTTCATTTCTGTTAGGAAATATAATATTTACATTGGCTAAATTAATTGAGTTGTAATAACAACTCATATTACGAGTTGTTTATAATATTATTGTTTAGAGAGTGTATTGTTACGTGAGTAACAATAACACTATTCTAGGAGATGTTGAGAGTTGTATTAACAACTCTTCAATTATATTTGGAGAAGTTATAGGAGGTTTCTAGATAATAGGAAAATACAATCCTATATATTTGTAATAGCTCGGATGATCTTTGAAATAGAATGAATTAATATATTATTCTGTGCAAACATGTAGCTGCTCTTTTATTTGGTACCGAGGCGCTGTAAATCCTTGGTCAAAATATTGAGAGTGGGACATTTCATATTATTTGAGTGCCTCAGGAAAGAACTTCATTGCTGATTGAACCCGCAGAAATGTCGATCTGCTCCTCCATGGGTTAGAGTTGGTAGCTGCAACGTATTGGGAGATGCAATGTATTCTTGTTGAAGGCGTCTAATATGCAGTTACATATCCTTTGAAATGGAATCTTCGTAATGCATGGGATATATTGGTGGTTTTGTATCCAGTTGCATGCGTCCAAGCTACTTCAGTGAAGAATCCAGAAGATCTGGGGCATACATTTGCATGTGTTCAACAATGCTCCACGTCCTCCAAAGCTGTGGATGTCTTCGCCAAAAGTGCAGCCTGCTATATAATAGTGCATTTCCTGATTTGTCTGAAATAGATCATTCTATGCGTGATCTCTCCATGGCACAAAGCATATTAAAGAATCAAGTGAAAGTATTTTATACCTCTCAAAGCCCACGATTGCATTGGTTGGAAGCTAAACTATTTCTTTGTATCGGTTTCAACGACTCCCCATACGCAATCTGTGTTGTCTTATCTCTCAGAGACGGACTTGTTTTAGTTTACAAGCGTGATCCACTAATATTTATATCTGAGGGGCGCACTAGTCTGAAAAAGCATATGAACCTGATTCATACGAAGGAGGCTCATCTGCTGCAAGCACAGTCCCACTGGTTTGCTGGTTTCTTCCACGGCTTCTTCTATTACACGCAGATTTCAGAGTATTGGAAGGTGTCTTAACATTTTAAGTCATATTGTTTTGGTCTAAGTTCAGACTTAGCATTCTTTATTAAGTCTTTAGCTTTGTAATAGTCTATTTTCGAGTGTCTTTACAAGGAAAATAGGTAGTCTCTTTATAGTCCAAATTAAGCTTTTCCGTGTCAAAGTGCATCGTTAGTTTTTGTGCATATTATTTTGTTTTTAGTGATTATTTAGGATATGGTTTGGTTAAAAGTTAAGTCATAGTTCATTATAGTTTGTGAAGAGTCATAATGAATAAATTGAGTCACATTGAAAAATTTGAAGGCAAATATTTTCATTGCAAGTGCGAACTCAATTATTCCTAATAAACAAAGACTTATGGGATATTGTTGATGAAAAAAAAAAAACCGACAAATGCGAGATGAAAAGTAAAATGGGACAAGAGATCGAAAGGCTACGGACGATTATCGGATTGGGTCTATCGGATGCTTATCTACATCATATAGACTTAAAAAGTCCTCTCATACAATCTGGGTGACATTGAACAAGTTGTTTGGATCACAAATGGGAAGCGCAGCAATATCTTTGAAGCAAAGATTGTTCACCTCAAGATGGAAGAAGGTGAGAGCATGGTGGAGCATATCAGTAAGTTTCGTTCTATTTGTAATCAACTTGCTGGTATAAAAGTAGATGTACCTGATGATGATGCTAAAGCAGTATTACTTAATAGCATGCCTTCATGTTATTCTAATATGGTCTTTACATTAAGCAAAATAAATCCAAGTCTAGAAGAACTTATTTCTTCTTTGTTAGATGAAGAAAAAAGAATTATGGTTGTTGAACCAGAGGAGACTGCAATGTTTAGAAACAAGAAAGCATTTGGTAAGAAAATGCCCAAATACGGTTCAACCTCTAAAGGACCGAAGAAACAATTTACATGCTACTATTGTAAACAACCTGGTCATATATCTAACAATTGCAGAAAAAGAGCACAAGACTTACTTGATGGGAAACTACAAGATAATGCCATGATTGTTGATGAAGAAGGAGAAAATGAAGAGGAAGAAAATACCGCACATCAAAGTGATGAATATTTTCTCTTCTAGATGATTTTTGACTGGAGGATGGAGGCACAGGAGGCTGGAGGTCAGACAGCGACCTCTCGTCAGTCACCAACGACGGGGCCGCACAGAATGATTTGGTGGCACAGGTGTGCAGTGTGAGTTTTCTTTCATTTCTGAATTGCAGTTTGTTGTGTGCAGTATGATTTCAGAGTTCCTGTTGTGTGTTGAATAAGTGAAATGTTCACAATGAGGGGGGGAACATGGTCTCATTGTTCCATTTCCATTATGTTTTATTGTTCAGTTTTGAAAGCAATATTTCCTACATGATTCCCTTTTGTAGTGACATTGTATAATATTGATCAAAAGTATTGTAGCAATCATGATGTAAAGGTTTTGGTAAACCTGTAAAAACCAATTGTGTAAGGTTTTTGGTAAACCTGTAAAAACCAATTGTGTAAGGTTTTTGGTAATCCTGCAAAACCAAGTGTGTAAGGTTTTTTGATAATCCTGTAAAACCAAGTGTGAAAGGTTATTGGTACACCTGCAAAACCAATTTGGTAAGGTTGTTGGTAGAAGCCGGAGAAAACCATCAGTGGAAGAAATGTGCGTTGGCACATGTTCGAGTTTTGTGCAAGCCCAATGTTGCACATTTGTGGAGTTGATCATGAGCACACAGAGGTGGCAGGCTACAATCAGCGAACGAGATATGTTGTACCATGTAAACATTAAGGGGGGGAATGTTAGGAAATATAATATTTACATTGGCTAAATTAATTGAGTTGTAATAACAACTCATATTACGAGTTGTTTATAATATTATTGTTTAGAGAGTGTATTGTTACGTGAGTAACAATAACACTATTCTAGGAGTATGTTGAGAGTTGTATTAACAACTCTTCAATTATAGCTGGAGAAGTTATAGGAGGTTTCCTAGATAATAGGAAAATACAATCCTATATATTTGTAATAGCTCGGATGATCTTTGAAATAGAATGAATTAATATATTATTGTGCAAATGCAAACATGTATTTGCTCTTTTAATTTCTTGGCTCCATTAAGTGCAATGATTGATTAAATGTTACCAAAAAAACTTCTAAGGTATATAAGGGGACATCATCTCTAACACTTTGTTCCTAATCTTCAATTTTCCTGACACCCAGGATTGGCCTTATTTTTGTCTTTTTGTAACTCTGCTTCATGTTAGTTATTGTTTCGTTTTAACATCCGTCTTCAATTGGATATCAGGTTGCTATATCAGCTTCAAACACTGGTGGTGCTTGGGACAATGCAAAGAAGTACATTGAGGTGAGTGCTTTTTGGAATGACAATCGGATATTTTTGGGATTCTCAATTTGGCAGTGCCAATGGTATTTCTAAAATTGCTTTATCCTATTGATTGCTTTCTACTGCACGACTTTCATTGCAGGCTGGAGCGTCAGAACATGCCAAGACACTTGGTCCAAAGGGTTCTGATCCTCACAAGGCTGCTGTCATTGGTGACACCATTGGAGACCCACTGAAGGACACATCTGGACCTGTCTCTTAACATTTGGATCAAGCTTATGGCTGTTGAGTCGCTGGTGTTTGCTCCCTTCTTTGCAACCCATGGTGTTTTGTTGTTTAAGCTATAGAAGTGTTCCTCAAACTCTACTAAACGGAATCATTTTTCTCCTTTGAGCATGGTATTGAAAGCTTGCCAAAAAAAAGTCACGCATTGCCCTCAAGGGGATGGGCAAAGGCAAGTTTATTTAAATAAAGTTAGGTTCTTGGATGAATGTCCTAGATATGATTTAGCTACTTTCTGTTCAATTTTGTTACCATTTCCCGTGAAAATATAAACTACTATGAATTATCTCAGCCCATGTTTTCTAGTGTAATTTTATGTAAGGTTTTTAACAAAGCATTTTTTTGAATTTATTTCATTTAAAATATTATATTAGCACAATCATGCGTTGGATTGTTTCTTCATATATATTAGCGCAATTACTTTGTGGTACTGATATGGGAAATGGATAAATGATAGTAATGACATATTTGACCTGTTAGTTAGTAGAAGGGTCACTCAAGTTGCAAGTAATCAACTATACTGGTTCTTGTGAGAAAATGTATTCAAAGGTGTATGTGCACCTTTTTTAGTATTGATCTTCATTTTGAGGCAAATATTGATTTAAATCACATTCTAGGAATGTATTCGAGGGCATTAGCAGCATTTGATGTTTTGTTGTGCTAAAAGATGAGTTCCAAATTTTCATTAAAGCTTGCATTGATGGGTGGCTGGGCATTAGCAGCATTTGATGTCTACTTGTGGTAAAAAGATGAGTTCCAAAATCACAACAAGGTTGCATTGATGGGTAGGTACAATTTTTACTTAATTATTCAGATTTGTTTCATGTTTCATCTGCAATTATTGTTGCTCTTAAAATCCAAATGGGATGATAGTTGGATATGTATCCAAAATTCAAGTTATCCAAGAAAATGCCGATCATGCATTTGTTCTTCTTGGTTTATTGCAGAAAATGTTCCTGCATGCCTGCAAAGAACATAGCTTGGACACATTACTCACGAAATAATCGATGTTTGTCTTTATTATGTGGAAATAGATGTTTAAGTTTAAACCTGGCTGGCACTACATTATATTCAATTTGCAAAAGTATAAAATGTAAAGGTTAAATGTAAAAAAACAAATTTTCCATATGAATGTATGACGGGCCTCTTTGTAGTATTTGATATCAAGTCATCACCATTATCACGGTTAATGTCCACTTATAAGCTCAATCTTAATCTGGATGAAACTGAATTAGCTTGTGTAATTGATTACATGCCATTGGAGACCTACCCATGCCAGGTTCGAGGTAATTATTATTCAAGAATAATTAGAAAAATGAGTGGTTGTTTTCCTTGTTTTGCATTTCTTGGTTTCTTGTTTTCGTTAAAAACTTAAAAAAAGTCACTTTAATTTCTACCCATACTAAACATAAAAATCTCCCCAAACCCTACACCAGAAGACTACTCCCAAACAAATTCACACCGGCGTAATCTTGCTCCTCCTAGAGCGACCACAAGTTATATAACTATGTTCAATTGCTTGCACGATTAGTTTGTAAATACCAAAATTTGTGGACATGTCCCTAAAATCTTTGGAGGTTTGAAAATTATAAATAGGTGTGTCTAAACCCATTCCTCTTGCATTAGGATCATATGTTTCTCTTGAGAATCTCTATCTATATCACAATATTCCTTAAGGCTTCGTGCCTCACTAGCTTGGTAAGCCTCAAGATTCCTTTGGTGGAATAATATTATGGGATGTATATAGGTGGAGCTAGGAAACTACAACAAAATGAGTGGCATGGGCTTTTCTATTAATGTTCTAATAGGAAACATCCAAATGAAATTTGAGAGATTGAAAATTTTGTGAAGCTTTAAGTCAGCGACACATAAATGCTTTGCGAGGATAATGTAGCCAAAAATTTATGTCTTCACAAAAGTGTGTTGGTGGAAAACATGAACTCTTTTTCGGGTTCATAACTTTGATCAAAATTTCTCATCGACTTAAAAAAATCTTTTTGCTACTGAAAATATTAATATTGAAGATTTAATATTTTGAATAAAACATGTTTACCTTAAGGTGTATTCTAAGTGTCCCTTTTTTGGGGTTATTACTTAGAAATGTTTGTGGTTTTTTAAGACGTATGTATATAGAAACATACTAGAAAAAATAGAAATAACTTGAAATAAAACCATCTAATTTTTAAAAAAAATTATTAAATTCTCAAGACAATTACTTCTTCTCTCGAGCACGCTATCTATTTGAGTTGCAGCAAATTTTTATTCTCTTTCTATTATGTTTTGGTCCTTGAACATGTGATTTGCTCGAATAAATGTCTAGAAAAAGTGTGGCCTCTTGGATTGTAATGATTACATGATATGCACAACATGGGACACCAATGCAATTAGTAGGTGTAAAGTCATATTCCAACCTTTGTGAGCATCCTTCTAGCCTCTAACAAAAGGGGAGATTCCATATATAATGGAAATTTGATTTTTTTATATGTATTTGTGAGTGCCCTAGTACACATTCAAGTAAAATGGGAAACGATACATAAGGAAATGAACTATTTGAAAAAATGCTTTCTAAGACATGGTATTGTGGATTACAATGAATGTAGGATATGCATAAAATGGTTTTCTGAAAAGGCTTTCAAATCTTTCAATAAAATTCATTTAGAAGTTATAGCACTAGAATCCATAACCTTTTTCGAGTGTACTCCCACCCATTCCAAAATGGGAGCTTTAGAACAAGGTGGAGACATCCATCAAAGCATGATGAAAAGTGTATTTTTGTGAAGTGTTGTAGTTACGAATGATTTTGTAGACATGTATACAAAATGTTGAAGTTGTAGACACCAAATTTGGGTGACACTCCCTTTTACCCTTAACTTATCAATTCGACATATATATCTAGCTAGGACCCCCTTCTACACATTGGTATTAATTTAATCACCTATAATTAAATTAATACTCATCCTCACACTATTATTAATTTAATTACTTTAATTAGATTAATATCCACCTCACCTAGCCACCTCACCCTAGAACTATTCCAACCTCATTAAATGGCTAAGACCAAGTCCCCACACTCCCTAACCAACTAGGACTTGTTCTAACCCTAATCATCATGACCTATTATCTCTAACTACTTTTTCGCTATATCTAGTGTTATCTTCCACTTATGAACCGGAACCAAGAGATCATTCATGCCAAATATGGGAGTAATCAAGCCATTTTTAGCCAATTTGACCATTTCTCCCTAACCGACACAAATTTTCCCACCGTGGGCATCGAGTTCCTAACGCCATTGGTTACCCTTAAGTAAGAGTTTATAACTCTTTACACGGGTTCTCCAATTCATTAATTCACTCAAGCTTTAGCATTGGAACCTCAAGCACTCACGTGACTGATGAAAACCGAGCTCATCAAGTCTTCACCAACATCCATCATCTCATCCCGACTTTGGATCGTCATAGCAGAGCACACAGCTTTGCCGTGGCTCTGGATACGACCACCTGTATCTCCCACAAACAACTCATCAATCAACAACCACCTTCAAATCTACAGGTTACCAGAAAATTAATTCATTCTTATTTGTTAAGCTTTTGTTTTTATCTTATATCTTTCATTTATGTCTTTCATCTCGATCTCTTCTTTGAACACCACCTTTCACTTGTTTACCACCTATTCCATCAACCTGAACCATTTCACATGTCCTAGCACCTTTACCACCCTTTTGAGCCTTAACAAAAAATCATATCATCCTTCCCAAACCCCCTCAACTGTTTGTGCAATCACAGAGAGACCCAAAACACCCATTTTTAATATTTCCACCAAATTACCCCCCGGCATCGGTCGCCCAACAGTGTCGGTCATTTTCCAGATATCGGTCGCCTAACCAATACCGATATATGTGACTGTCAATTTTACCTAGAACAACGAGCTCATAACTTTCACCAAACATCCCAAAATCACCCAAAACCTTGCCTGACCTTTCCTAACACCTCAATGACCTTTCCCAACTAGAATAATACCTTGCCCGATACTAGATTAGTTTGTATTTTTAGTACTTTTCTTAATCTAATGTATTGATAACATTTTGAGACACCTAAATCAAAGTGTTAGCAATAGGACCTTTACTTCTCGCATTTATTTTCATTAATTTGATAAAACAATGGATTGAAAACCATCTAGGAAGTATCATACTTCCTAGGAACTAGTATTTGTTAGGCATTCCACTGCCATATATTGTTTAACTCTCTCTTATGGTCTTGTTGTGCTTTACAGGTAGTTCCTCCTATCCAAAAGGAATCTCTCGTATTCAATCTGATCAAAAGTTTATAACACATGCAACCTTCTCCTGACTATTCACAGATATTCCTCCTACGCCCATTACGCTTATCTCTTTTATCACATTATTTTGAGCTAAAACATTTTGGCACACCCAGTGGGACCCTTCTTTTGGGTTATTTGCATTTTTCATCCTAGTGAATATTTGTGTGTTTCTTTCTTTTCTGAAAATTTCACCTTAAAATTTCTCTCTGGTAAATCTTCTCTTCTTCTACTTGTCTAAAGGAAATTTTTCATTTGGTGTTTAAAAGAATTCTTCTTCCTTTCTTTTGTACCCACATTTTAGTGAAAAAGCATTCTCTTTTCCTATTCCTCATTTGCTTCATCGAATTTCATTGTCAATTTGGGTTTTAAAATTTGTGCATTTCATCCTTGTGATTGTTGCATTATATCACCTAAATATATTTGTAATCTATATATTGGAGGTCATGACCAGTTGATGATTGGAGGGAATTAAGTGTAATTCACACTTTGTGCACACACACCCCTATCCAAACCACTTTAACAAATTACTCACTTCTTAAATATATTCCTTCCGGTAATTGCCATCAACAATTAATAATCAGTTGGCGGTGGATCCATCTAGTGTTCTGGTCAGTCATCATATAAGAGTTGGACCTTGCGTAATATGAAGTATATATTGGGGACACTTTAACCAAAGCACACCTGATACCAGCCATAGATTGCTTATAGGGCACCTTCGTTGACCAAAAACTCTACTCTATTCATAGTCAATTTTAAATGGCATAATCCACATAACATTAAAATATGAAGCATAGGATTGACGTGTTTTGTTAGATTTTGACTGTTAAATTACGTTTTGAGGAGTGAGGTCATTTCTTCTTATTTTTCTTTTCCTTCACACCCCACCATCATAAATGGTGTATTTTGGTTCATTCGGGTGTGTTAGGACTCATCACTTCCATACTCGGTTTCGGGTTGGTGTTTATTTAGACTTAATCACTTTAAAATTCAAATTTTCATCACTTCTTAGATTTCATAAGAATCGGCATCGGTCCGGTGATCGCATCGATTACCTCTTCATACCAAAGATCAATTGACCGACCGACATCAATTTCATGTTGTTTTGGTTATTTTGCCTAGAATATTATTCAATTCATATACATTCATTTTCTATGACATGTTTCGTCATTTTACATATTTCTAAGTCTTTGTTACCATTAATAGAGTTCAGGTTCATCCAATTTACACTCTTCATCTCCAGATTTCTAAATATGTCATTTATTCTCGTGATTGGCATCGGTCCGGTGGACCGGTATCGATTACCCCATCCTACCTACATCGGTTACCCTACCGACGTCGGTCTATGTGTTTTAATTCTTTCACAAAACAATGACCAATTTTCATTTCCTAGATTTCTTTTGTCTTCTTTTCTTGTGTTTCGCACCATCTCGAGAGTTTAGATCACTTGTCCTACCACTATTCACATGGTTTTGACTAGCGACAAGCCAACACTCTATTTTTAATGCTAGCCACCAACCACTACCTCTTAGTCCTTCATCGCCTTTTATTTCTTCACCCATGGAACCCACCTCTCTTATTGTTATGTATGCAGGTGACGAGGAGTTTGCAAAACTCCTTGGTCACAATCTTGTTGCCTTGTAATATCCTTACAAGTGGTATTAGAATTCCTAAACCCTAATCATGATCACGAGGATAACAAAGTTTTATGGAAATGGTGAGATGGATGCTAAAGAATGGTGGATAAAATTTAAGAATATATATTTCTCATATTTCATGACAAGGAATAGGTTTTCACATTATCTTGGTGGTCCTGCATGGATTTGGTTTTCTGAGTTAAAAAATGATAGGAAGGATTGGTCTTGGGAGGAAATGGAACAACTTTTTATGTGTTCATCTACCAGGATCACATATGGATGGATGATTGATCATGGCGCAAAGTGTGTAAAAATTTACAACACACTCATTACATGGTTTCTTCTTATGTTTCGGGGATGAAACATGTCAAAGAGGGAGGCAATGCTATGTACCTTGGGATATAATATTATAATGTATATGGGTTGATGGAGATGCCGACATGTGGCACACATCCCCTTAGTTATATGTATGGGTTCACATGGGATATAATGTTATGATGTATATGTATTGATGGAGATGCCGACATGTGGCACACATCCCCTTATCTTATTATATCATTCATTTATGATTTATTATGCTTAGGAGGTCGGCCTCAGTATTGGCCATAGGTTAGAATGGTATATATAGGGGTTAGAAGGTTGTAGTTAATCATATTGAGTATTGGAGTGTTATTGTATGGTTTGGAGGTTACCCCCTCGAAGTGGTATTGGAGGTTGCCCCCTCAAAGTGGCAAAGCTATTATATGAGCATATTTTCATCATTTATCTATATTTTGGTGTTCTATCATGTTATTCTGATGTATATGTTATGATTTATACAAGTAATATCCTTACAAGTGGTATCAGAGCAGCGATTTGGCCAAAATTAGGGTAAAAACCCTAATTTTTTGTTTCAAGTATATCTTGAAGAGGGTATCGAATTTTTTTCCCAATTTTTGCATCATAATTTGGAAACACTCTAAGTCAAAATATCTGAAAAATTCAGCTCCATTGGATTTGTTTTGCGGATGTTATTGGTGTTTTAGGTTTTTTCATAAATTCACTTTTCAGGAAGCAAATTGTGGTATTTTTTAGAAAAATTATATTTTCGGAAAGCTCTTGAAATTTCAGTTAGGGTTTGTTCTTTGTGTTTTTATCCATCTACCGAAATATTTTCAGAATTCCTAAAACCCTAGTTTTGTGGATCATGGGGATGGTAGCTTTTTTTGGAGATGGCAGGATTGATGCTAGAGAATGGTGGAACAAATTTAGGGATAAATTCTCTAAACCATCAGATATTTGGTTATTCAAGTTGTGGATTAGTGGCCCTACACAGATTTTCTTTTCTAAGTTAGAAAAGGAAAAGTCTAATTGGTCTTTGCAGGAACTGGAACAAGTTTTCATGGATAGATGGGCAACAAAAGAAGAAGAAGACAAAGCAGAAGAAGAAGAAGAAGAAGAAAAAGAAGAAGAAGTAGAAGAAGAAGAATTAGAAGTAGAAGCAACATCAGAAGAAGAAGAAGAAGAAGAAGAAGATGTTGATGATGAAGCTGCTACACAGGATAGGATTTCATATGGGTGGTTGGATGATCGAGCTTGGCGACAAGTGTGCAATAATTTAAAGCACACTCATTATATGGCTTCTTCTTATGTTTCAGGGATGAAACATGTCAAAGAGGGAGGCAATTCTATGTACCTTGGGATATGATAATATAATATATATGGGTTGATGGAGATGCTGACATGTGGCACACATCCCCTTAGTTATATGTATGGGTTCACATGGGATATGATAATATAATATATATGGGTTGATGGAGATGCTGACATGTGGCACACATCCCCTTATCTTATTATATCATTCATTTATGATTTATTATGCTTAGGGTCAGCCTCAGTATTGGTTATAGGTTAGAATGGTATATATAGGGGTTAGAAGGTTGTAGTTAATCATCATATTGAGTATTGGAGTGTTATTGTATGGTTTGGAGGTTGCCCCCTCGAAGTGGAAAAGATATTATATGAGCATATTGTCATCATTTATCTATATTTTGGTGTTCTCTCATATTATTCTGTTATATATGTTCTAATTTATACAAGTAATATCCTTACATTCTTCCACCCCGTTACTCGTCATGAAAACTTATATACGATATGCATGTATCCATTCCTCCCATCTTGCCCCCACTTCCACATCACCAATAAAGCAATGTAACATTACCCACTTCCACCTCATACTGTCATTTCTCATATTAACCCCACATCTTTGGTATTTGTCACACCTATAGTATCTATCATACCTTTGATATCCACCACGCCATCATCTATGACTCTTAGTGTAGAAATTCCTACACAATCAGTTGTTATTCCCTCGCAACCTCCTGTTGTGTCAACCCCTTTTCAGAGTTTGGTCATGTCTATACCTGCTACTCTACCACCTATCACTACAAGGGTCTCTACATAGGTCCCTCCCACCTATACCTTTTCTTAGCCACCACATGTCACCTATACCTCCCATTGGGGTATATGCCAAAGATCATTTACCATTATTTATATCCCCTTCTCGGCCGCTTACTTGGCACCTCCATATATTGGTGTGCCTTCTACATCCTACTCATCATATCCACCTCCTTATATCATGAGACGTGCATCCCATTCTAATCTGACCATGGATCTAATCAAAATGATGATGGATAAGATACAAACCCTATAAGTATCTATCTCTAGCTCACGTAACACATTGACTTACGTTGAACTCCGTAATGAGCCTATTCATCCTTACATACCTATTCATCCTTATCCCCCACATTGGGAGATGCCTAAATTCAACCAATTTAATAGCAAGGAAGATCCACAACTTCATTTGTGCTCTTTCAAACATGTATGTTATCTGATCACCCACAATGACGCCTTGCTTCTTAGGACTTTCCCCATGTCCTTGATTGGCCTGCTTTATATTGGTACAATGCTTTACCTAGGCACTCAATATTTTCTTTCAATCAATTGGCTCAGGCCTTCCTTGACCATTTCTCCATAAACATCACTAAGAAGGTCACCATGACTAATTTGTATTTGATGCGCCAATACGAAGACAAATCTATCACATATTTTGTCGCACATTGGCAGAGCCTTACCAATCAACTCAACTTTCAACTTCCGTAAACCAAATTGATAGAGTTGTTCACTAGGGATTGCCAAACACATCTATCTAACTCTTAAGGTCCAAACATTTTGGGCATTTAATGAGGTGTTCACTATGGCCCAAAAGTTATAAATCCATGTTATCGAAGAGAAGAAACTACAATTGTGCAACAAGAGCGCTCCGTTTAAATCAAATGACTCTTCTTCCTCTTCTAAACCACAAAATACTCACGCTAAAACAAAAGGATATGCCACGGTGGTGGTCTTGAAAGTTGGCCCATCTCATCCATCAAACCAACTGAAACCTCCTAATATTCCCTTGTTCATAACTTCCAATACAAGCAAGAACAACGAAGATATACCCCCATAGGAGAACCTTATTCCTCTATGTTGGAAAAGTTACAAAAATCAGAGCCATCACTCTTCCACCAATCAAACCACATACTAGCTTTGACCCTTCCCATCCTATACCTGCATGGTATAAGGAGAACGATTACTATAACTATCACCGCATTAGATGACATAATAACAAAAATTGTAAAACATTCAAAAACATCATCCAGGAAATGTTAAATGATGAGGATATCATCTTGACAACCCTAATGTGTTGGAAAATCAAAATATTCGGTCTTTAAGAATTTGTTTCCAAACCATGCCCATTCATCAAATTAGGTCAAATATACTATGAGTAATAACACCCATGTTCATGAGGTTCATGCCATCTTTGACATAGTGCATGTCCCTTTGGCTTAGTTGCCTTCCATCCCTTCTATTGATGAGATTTTTGTGTGAGTTCTGTACCCCTGGAGGAGCCTATTTCACCTACTCCTCTACCCATGAAGGAGCCTACCTCGCCTACTTCCTTCATGTATATAAGCACTTACCCCACTTATTTCATCATCTACCAAGGATCATGTATTACCTGTGCTTCTACCCAAAGAAGATTCAATTTTATCCTCTTCTCTACTTAAGGAAGAGTCTACACCACCTACCTTGCCCCTCCTCCTGACCCATAGAGGAGCCACTTTTATACTCTCTTCCTATTAGTGATGCATCTCCCAGGGTCTACCAGATCCTGTTAATCTTCTTGTATCACTTCTACCTATAGAGTCCAAGCCAAAACTTTCTTGTCTCTCATACATCAGATTTCTTCATCGGGATTACCACCAAAACATCATCACCTACCTCCACTTTTATGCCATTCTCCCATTTGGTTGATCACTTGGAGTATATCAACTACTCCACGCTTTGGGGATTCCTTCAAATTCCCGTATCGACTCAAATGCAATTTTTTTCCGCAAACACTTCAATGATTTATCCTAATGTGTTCAAGACAACTAAATCCGTTGCACCTGAGCTAGTTATAGTAGCCTCTTCTCGTATCATCCTCACCTACACCCAAACCTTTACTATTACCCCAACAACCACCTGCACCCAAACCTCTACCTACACCCATACCTTCACTTGTACCCAAACTTATCACTACATTGGGGGTTGTGCCAACACCGAGTCTAATCCATCCTCCCGTGAAGATTGATTTATCCACCTCTTCCCAAACTATCACCAGGCCTATCCCCCACCTAAGAGGAAGACCCAACCTCTTAGGCCTCGTACCCGATTTCTCCCACTCCTCTTTCACCTTTGCCACTTCCATCCATCTTAGGTCCCCATCCATCAACCTTGGTCAAGAAGCCTCCTACCCAAGGTAAAACTAAAACGAAGCAACCTACATCCTTACCACAACCTCCCATTCCACCCAAGCCTTCTACATTTCCACGCCTGCTCCACTACCTAGGCCTTTACCTTCCCTTCAACCGACACTTTCTATATGGCCTCCTATCACTATCTTCACTGCACCTCCACTCTCACCTTGGTTGACCCGTCTACTTCCATCTTCTATATTCCCTTCTACTTCATGCATTACCCCAACACCTTTACCCAAGAAGGTGTAACCCAATCCCAAAACCACACTACCCACCAAAAAGGTAGTTAAACCTACTTCACATCCAACTCTACCTCCAGCAGTGCCTCTTCTAGAAAATCCACCCACACCTCCATCCAAACCAACTCTCACTTCTCATTACAATCCCTTGGTAAGGTCTTACGCTAACATCCTTGCTCGGCTATTAGAAACTTCCACCATTACATTGCCACCTCTCAAGCCTTATGACCCACTCAAACCTAAACCATAAGGGTTTGATGATACCAATATTTTGCCTATCATCATGTGCTAGGACATGATGTTGAAAATTTTAAGGCCCTTAAAAATATTCTTCTTCAATTGTGTTCTCCTAAGAGGAGATCTTTAACGAATATGGATTTTTGGATGAAGATCTCTTTTTCTGTCATCATGTAGCCTCACCCCATATCTATTCAGTGGCCTTCACTTCCACCTCCACACACCTCTTTTCCTCCTCTAACCTTTGAGATAAATATGGTTCAAATTAGAGAGCTAGCCCAACCCCTCTAAAATGCCAGTGTTCCATAATCATTTCACAAGGCTCTTATCCCGCACTAGGTTTTTTCCCCTCTTGCCATTATACCTTTCAAAAACATCCCCCTCCTTTCCTCAAATCAATATGGTTTGAGTTGCCACTCGAGCACAAATAGACAAAGGAAAAGAGAAGACAGGAAACCCATCCACTACACCTTTACCCAACATTCCATCTGCACCTACCCCTAAGGTAACCATTTGTGGGCTGACCTATCCAATTTCTAACAAATTCACACATCGTACCATGATCAAACAAATTCACCAATCTCCCCAAGATGTCTTTTTACGATCTCATCCAAACCTATGAGTCTCATCATAGGACCATCATTGAGGTCCTAAAATCTATTGAGATTCCACCTAATGACCCCACACCCATTACCGTCATATTTACCCCTCATCATGTGGTTGCTCTCATTGCTTCACCTAAAACATCTATTGCCACTATCACTCACAAAGTTTCTATTGTCATTTTCTCTAACTCGGAGATTGCTCCTCACCATTCAGATGATCTTGATCCCACCCTCTTCATCTTTGTCCACATTGAGGATACTCATGTCTGACGTGTTATGATTGATGGAGGTGCAAGTATTAATATTATTTATTCTCATGCATATGAAAAAATGCGCATCCCTGCCAATTGCATGCATAATAACCTAGTTATGCTACATTATTTCAATGATGCCTTGACTACTACCCTATGCACCATCATCCTCCACATTTGTGTGGGTCCCCACACCATTCTGAATTGTTCTATATTCTTGAAGGGGAATTCCAATACAACATGTTACTTGGAAAACCTAGACTCAAGCCATGGGGTGTGTACCTTCAACTTTTCACCACTGCATTAAGTTTGAATTTGAAGGACATCCTTATACTATTCAAGCAAATCCTTCACATTTCAAAACTTGTAACATGTTGTGTCAACCCAATGATGTTTTTATTCCAGTTAAGGAATCTACTACCATTGCCACCTCATCTACTACCGTTGTCACCTCATCTACCACCATCATCACCTCATCTACTACCGATGTCACTTCATCTTCTACCACAACTACTTCATCTTCTACCACTTTTGCTACTACACCTTCATCAACTAGCCCACCTCTCCCGATTGCTACCGCAACTTCCAAAGTTAACCCATATACTAACCCTTCTTCTTCCATTCCCGCCACCCAAGTACCAAATTACGATCCTTTGGCATGTGTTTTTCAATGCCTTACCCTGGGGGAGTATCACATATACAACATCGATACATTCAAAACTCCTCGAGAGTACGGAAACCTTCATTAGCACCCACATTATGAACGTCATATAGGAGAAACATTTTCATATGGTCCTCCTCACCTTCGCATCAACTTGACATTCGGGGGACTTGATACTTCTTCCTATTCTCCTAAACCACCCACTCAAACACAACCATTTTCATCCGACTTCCATTACCTCACCAACCATCGCTTCGCTCTCACCTTTCTTCATCATTGTGCTTGGAAAGGCTTTGTCTTTTGTCTTTACGAATAAGTTCATCACATGGTTATTCCTTTTACTACTCGCAAACATAAAGATCACCATGGTATTGGATTTTTTGAACCACCTAGTCCTCAGAAGGCAAGAGTCAAACTCGTAGAGGAATATCAACGTTCTTCACCTTCTTCACCTACCACACCACCTTCACCCATAGATTCCATGGATCCAAAATCCATCCCTCCTAACTTTTTTTTTCATGAACACCATTTCTTTGGGACCTTTGACCTATCATCATGATGGCGAGGCACCCTCTTCCCTTCCTCTTCTTTATCCTGACATGTTGGAGGAAGACACACCTTCTATAAATGTTGTTCAATGTTAGGATGATAATTCCATTCTCATGTATTTAGGTGCAGAAGACTCTTACATCCATTGATCATTACCTTCTTAGATGTAAACCATGCTGAAGTAATTGACTATAGAGATCAACATTCACACTCGGGCCGACCCTCTCATTTTAAAGATAGGCCAATCTTTAGATTTCGTAGAATAAGAAGCCTTCACCTCTTTCCTCCGAGATCATAACAACCCTTTTACTTGGTCTTATACCGATATGCCCAATATTGACCCAAATATCGTGGTGCACAATATCATTACTATTCTTGATGCCAAACTTGTGAAATAGAAGCTATGAAAAATGCATCCACGCATTTCTCTTCTTGTCAAAGAAGAACTCCAATGCCTTCTTTATGTTTATTTCATTTTACATATGACTATCCACAATGGATTTCTAACATTGTTCCTGTCACTAAAGTGATAAGGGGACTCCGCATTTACATGGACTTCCGTGACCTTAACCTCACCTACCCTAAGGATGAATTTCCTTTACCTAGCATCGACCAACTTGTTGATCTTACAACCGGCCATGAGATGTTATCTCTTATGGAAGGATTCTCGGGTTATAACCAAATATTATTCACATCGGAGGATCAACACAAAACCACTTTTATCACCCCTTAGGGGACCTTCTATTATCGTGGCATGCCCTTTGGCTTGAAAAATTTGGTGTCACTTATCAGCGAGCAATGATCTATATCTTCCATGACATCATGCATGACATACTAGAGGACAATGTAGATGACCTTCTTAGAAAATCCAAAAGTTGTGTCGAGCACCTCCCCATTCTCAAAATCATCTTTGACCAACTAATCAAACACTACATTCTCCTTCAACCAAAGAAGTTTGTCTTTGTCGTTCTCTTAGAAAACACTTTGTTTCATTGTCTCTTTGTGGGGTATCAAAGTTGATCCCACCAAAATCAAGGCTATTCTTGAGATGCATCCACCTACTAACCTTTGACAACTTCATAGTTTGCAAGGAAAATTTTAATCCATCAGACGTTTTATTTCCCAACTTTTTGATCGATGTCACCCTTTTCATCATATTATTAAAACGGATGTATCCTTCAATTGGAATGAAAAATGCCACAAAGACTTTGAAGCATTGAAGAAGTACCTTCTTTATCCACTTGTGCTCACCCCACCTAAGGATGACAAACTATTTTACCTCTTTATTTTTGCCACCGACCATTCCTTGGATGCCATGCTTGTTCATCGCGATGAGCAACACAAGGAGAAAATGGTTTATTACATAATTTGTACGCTTTTAGATTATGAGACTCGATATACTCACGCTGAAAATCTTTGCTTAGATCTCATATTTGTCGCCATTAAACTTCTCCAATACCTACTCAACCACAAAACCTTCTTCATCACCAACACCGACCCTATGCATTACATGTATACGAAGCCTTATCAACATCAATGTACCTGCGTTGCCTCATACTCCTCGTAGACCTAGACCTAGAGTTCATTCATCAAAATTCTATCAAAGGAAAACCATTACAAATCAGCTGGAAGATGCCCCTCTTCCTGGACATCAACCGTCAAATTTTGATTTTCCCACTAAATCTATCTATACTCTTTCCTGGATGATACCGTTTATCAAATGACCCTATTCTTCGACGGTTCTAAATGTCAACGTGGGGGTGGCATAGGGTTATTCTCATTCCTCTTGATGGTGAACATATGCCTTTATCTTTCAAACTTGATTTTGATTGTACCAATAATGTGGTTGAATACGAAACACTTATGTTAGGTCTCCAAACTGCCATTGCCTAGATGTTAAAACCATTAATATTTTTGGAAATTCTCAATTGGTCATCAACCAAGTCAATGGTTTATACCAATGTCGTAATGAAATACTTCAAAAGTATAAGCATCATGTCGACATGCTTTTGACTACTTCTAAAAATTATGACATTCAAACTATTTCAAGATCCACTAAAAATTTATGGATACCATGACTTGCCTTACCTCAAAAATACTTGCCTCACCTTTAGACTCTAAAATATTTGTCACAATACAATGATTACAATCACCCTCTTATCTCATCGTATCGTGTCATAGATTTTTAGTAAGTATTGAAATCAACCCACGTGACATATGGTATAAGCAGTTCATTGACTACTTCTTCATTTTAATCCCGCCTCTAGATCTTACTTGCAATGATAAGCGAGCCTTCCCCAAAATGTCTCTCATTACGCTGTCATCATGGGGGTCTTCTTTATAAATGTGGCTTTGATGGTATCTGCCTACGGTGCCTCACTAGTTCTGAAATTTTGTACACCATTAAAGACATCCATGATGAGATTCGTGGTGGACATTTCAGTGGTCACATTGTTGCCAAACGTATTCTTTGACACAGCTATTACTGGCCAACCCTTAACCAAGATTTTTATGACAATGTCAAACATTGTGTGAAGTGTTAGTAGCATGCTAACCTTCACCACACCCCAAGTCATATGTTACAAGTCACCAGAGACTTTTTTCCTTTCTCTCAATGGGGTTTAGATCTTGTTGAAGAGATTAACCTAATTCTTCTCAATTTCATCAATGGATCATCATAAAGAACCGAATACTACACTAAATGGGTGGAATTTATGGAATTTATCTCTCCCATTTCTACCAAAGCCAAGAAAATATGTGAATTCATTAACCATCACATCATTTATTATTTTGGTGTTCCTCATCACCGACAATGGTAAACAATTCTAAAACAAAACCCTACGCAAACTATGCGACA
Source organism: Taxus wallichiana var. yunnanensis (assembly GCA_018340775.1). Taxonomy (NCBI): domain Eukaryota; kingdom Viridiplantae; phylum Streptophyta; class Pinopsida; order Cupressales; family Taxaceae; genus Taxus; species Taxus wallichiana. The sequence continues at coordinate 1,011,658,802 of CM031242.1, forward strand.
CATTTGGCATTCAACTTAGTTTTTCTTCACCTTATTATCCTCAAACAAATGGCCAAGCCGAATCAAATAACAAAACTCTCAACAAAATTCATATGAAAGTGGTTGATGATATTAGTAAGGATTGGCATACACATATTCCTTTTTCCTTATGGGCTTATCACACTAGTATTCACACCTCAACTACTACCACACCTTTTTATTTGTTCTACAGCAGATGACGTCGGCTTGCCTCTTGAGATCCAAATTCCATCTCTTCGTATATCACTCAAAGATATGCTCAATGATGATGACTTTCGCTAAGACCGCCAGTGTGCAACTTGAGTTATTAGATGAAAGTCATTTAAATGCTCTCAATCACCTTCAAATTTATCAAAAATGTATCCAACATTCTTATGACAAACGTTTTCATGAAAATCTTCAAGTTCGAAAACCTTGTCCTAAAGGAAAATTAACATGTAACTAAAGATGAGAAAAGTAAACAGGAAATTTTCCTCCTAATTGGCCTTGACCCTATCATCACTCATACATATGGATCAAGTGCTTATCGCTTATCTTCTCTTGAAGGTAAACCCAAACCCGAACCCCTCAATGTCTTGCATCTTCAACCATTTCTATGTTGAATCAAGTACTACATCACCTTTTGTCTATTACACACTCATCCTTGAGCAACCTTTGCTTTCCATCTACCTCTTTTAAGGACCAACGAATACACAAAAATCGTGTGATTTTCCGTCACCATTTAACCTTGTTTTTAATGTGGGTATCATGTCTCTACTCGTGGCATGATTCTCACCGATACTTTTCATCTTTTTTAGGATGGAATCCCATGGTTGTTTGTCAATTAAAACCTTTATTTCACAGTTAACCTCTACATGTTATGGTTTTTCCTTCATAAAAGAAGTTTGTAATCCTTTATAGTCTAGTCCATGACCTAAAAGTTCAAAAAAATTTCAAAAGTAATATATGGGATATTCAAATTCAACTCCTTGAGTCAAACTTCTTGTAAATAGATGAATCCCTCAAAAAGTACATCTATCTTTCTATCTTGCTATTATAAATAGACTACTCCCTCGAAGGACAACTATAAAAAGCTAGCCCTATTGTACATAGTCTATCCAAAAAGAAGACTATTTCGTAAATATATATATATATATATATTGAATCTTCCCTCATCAATCAACTTCACAAAGACCTCAAGGAGATATTTTATTCATCCCACATAGAATTCCCGATCGATCAGTCTATAAAACAAAAGAAAAAGAAAATACAAAAAAATCAAGAAAAATATAATTTTTGGTCATGGACTTGCCTATTCTGGTTTTGGGTATCTTAAAGAGAGGCATGTTGTCTCATAACAAGGTTACGCTAAACAAACCACTCCACCTCACCTTCCTTCCTTTTTCTTCTTCTACCTACTCAAGGGACGTGGTGCACATGTGACACTTCATGATCATGCAACTTCTTTCACCCCTAGAAAGTTCAATCATGCAATACCTTTAGGGGCTTAAGTTCATAAGCCTATCTCTACGGTATGCTCATTATGGTCCTTGTCCTATGGAGCATTTTCGCCTCTTCTACCATTCTCCCCTTTGCTTACTTATTGATTCTTCAACACAAGACTAGACCTTCGATGCTTAGTTTCTAGGATTTCTTATTGTTTTCACCCACACTTAGTTTTCGGGATTTCTTCTTGTTTTCACTGCACCTATATTCATCACCTATGTCATTCAATTAACTGAAATCAGCTAACTTACCCAATCACCTTCAACACAATCAATCTTATCACAACTACCCTACCTATTTTAACTTACATAATCAAACTAGACATAACAATGCCTAATTTACCTTGCCCATTTAGCCATACCTAAACCCACCAACCTACTCACCTACCTCATCTTATTCTTCCCTATCCGGTGGGAGAACTACATCACCTGAGGCCCCTTTCGCCGAGGTTATGTAGGAAGAACTTCGAGGGCATGGAGCCATTGGAGGTTAGTTCAGCCACTCTTTTCTCCAACCATTTTCTCCCCCTAAAACAATTCAGTTAGTTTCCCTATACACAAACACTTGGAAATTCATGTACATCAAACCATACATCATAACAGTAACCAAATCATGCCTAAATCATCTAATTTCCATAAAAACAATAACTTGGAAATTTTCAACTCAACCATGCCTAAACCATCTATTTTTCATGACGCCAATACAATGACAATCCATATTGACTCTACCATGCCTACATCTAACTCTACCATGCCTACATCTGACTCCACCATGCCTACATCTGACTCAACCATGCCTAAACATCTAGTTTCCATAACATCACAATAGTGGAAATTAAATCATTCAACCATATAAAATGTCAACTTAACCATGCCTACATATACTTTCCATAACATCAATATAATGGAAATGAAACCAACCATACATCATTATAAAGCCATGCCTACACATCTAGTTTCCATGAAAACAATACAATGGAAATAAACCAAGTGCATCATATATAAATATCATCATCCATCTATACATCAAAGGTATGTATATCAATACACTAAATATATAGATATAAATATAAGTATCTCAAAACTCTCATATAAATCTCACATCTTCAGCAGGCAGTGTGCCGGTATATATGTCAAAAATCAAAATACAATGTCAAATACCATCCCTATCTCACCCATATGAGGTCCCGACAGCACCTCTCACTGTTATCTCTAATACCCTCATTTGGTCTCGGTCTCCGCCCACCCATCATATCTCTAGTACCCTCATCTCGACCCCAGCCTCTCGCCTCATCACCTTTCTCTAACTTTGTCCGATGGTTCTCTAAGCTCGCTAGTGGTCGAGGTCCGTTAGCTAGTCCTCTAGCCTAACCGCCTGCTGGGCCCCCGTGCTCGGCATATGTCATCACCTGAAGACCAACATCTAAAATATTATCCTGATAATATCTAGCCTTTGCTACATCATCTCTATAGCTAACAATAGAAATCATCCGGGGTGGTGTCATAGCTCGACACTACTTATAGACTCGCACTGCATGTCAGCACTCGGTGGTCCCTACCATACTATCTATAATATGGGACCCGTCCCGGTGCTGTGCCCATACATGGGACCATGTCTCGCCATCGGTACATGTCCATTCGGTGCGTGTGTTGGTGCCTATGTAGCTACTCGTACTTGTAATGCGTCACATGTGCTCGTGATGTTGCTAATCGCCCTATAATGTGACTATCTAGGCCTGTAAACCCGTCACACTGCACACCGCAAAGTTGTTACCTATCCCCATCCCCTGCCGAAGTCTATAATGAAGCTAAGCCTCGTGCTCGAGCTAGTTATCCCTATAACCTAGTCACTTCTCCTGGAGGGTGGCCACTTGTGTCTCCGTGCTCTGTGTGAGTCAGAATCTATAAAGCATTAACCTACCCCTATAGTGTATCCCTCGCACTATCACTGTAGCTAAGTTTGGATGGCTCAGGCATGGGGTGTTACTATAATCGCACTACCCACCATTGTCTATATGCAACATTGGTGTTTGTGTCATCAATCTGCATATCGGCGACCTACTCCTCCCCGCCTCGCTGGCCTTGTAGGATGATGTGGAGATAAAGGTCTCTCCACATCGTCTTTGCGATATCTTGAGTAAATGGTGGGGGTACGCCCTAATGTAGCTTGAATTGACATTGGAACTTTTCCACTTTGGAATCATATCGTGCTCACCTGGTACATCTCCCCTTTATCCATCTAACCAACTGTAAGCCCCTAGCTCCTCTTCCATACCTCCATAAGATGGGAAATCCACATATGGTCGTCGTATAATATCCATAACATATAACCCCTCTAGCATCCACATGTAATACGTCACATCGTGTGATGCCTCCTCTACTGTGGGTAAGCCCCTACCAAGCACCCATCTCTCCGTAACTAGCTCTAGTGACACCTTGATGTTAATCTTGTCTCGAAGTCCTTGTGGGCGTATAATAACTATGTGCTCATATGCCCAACAATGCAATAAATAAGTACAACAAATACCATACCACCGCATCCTCTAATAGGCCCATAGCTCCTATACAATTGTACCAAGTAGGTCGATGCCCACGCAAAACAAACCCGCTCCTCAATCATGTCCTGTAAAACCCCATCAATGCTCGGGGAAATCTACCACCCTCTGAATCTAGGAGTGCATAACATCCCACCACCACCATCATCAATACTGCCAACCTAGTCTCCTGCGGATGTGTAGCGTACATAGCTCCATAGCTAATGCTAGCATTGTGCTCACCAAGTCACCCACACCTCCCCAAATACTACGACCATAGGCTCAAATGCCTCATCGAAAAAATCTGATATATTGGCTCCCCCACAATCGGTAGTTGCAAAATCTTGTACACATCCTCCAGCGTGATATTCTTGTTGGTGGGTAAATGGAAGGTATTGGTCATTGAGTCCCATCTATTGATGAGAGCGACCATCAAACTATGATCTCATATAATGTGTCAATATCGCCTCACATCGACAAGCCCAACATCTCTCATATGGTCCCACTCGTCCTCAGTGACACTACCTCGCATCCGTACCAACAACGGTGGCACCCTGTCCCACATAGTCAACTAGTGACGTGCCTACATCATTACAATTAAACTTTTCAAGCACTTACCTCTTTTTAATCATCTATTCACACCTACCCAGTCCCATCCCACACACACTTTTCCTAGCCTATCTATTTTCTACCTAATTCACTTGCTACCCTATATTCTATCTTGCCTAAACACTTTCACATATTCTGGTTTACTACTTTCATGCCTTCACCAATTTAACATGACTTGCACCTAAAACCCGACCATTCATACCTGCATTCACCCTAAACTTTACCTAAATATATCATTTTATACACCTACTCTATCTACCGCTACCTCCCCGCTTCACCATCTATCCTACCCTTCCATTCTTCTATATTTTTGCCATCTAAACATTTATTTTTAGGACTTGGTCACTTTTACGGTGGACCGACACGTAACCCTAACTAGTACCGGCCACTCTTTTACCCCATTGACGTCAACAAATCTACCGATGTTGGCCGATGCCCGATTGGTGTTGGTCACGCGTCTCGGCTCCAAAGTCAAACCCCATGCCTCCACCTTTCAAAAACTTGACAAAACTACCTAAAAACCTACCCACAACCCTCTAAATCCCACCCACATTCATTTACCAACCTATTTAACCTACATTTGGCCCTCCTCATACCCAATTTCATCATTTTTACCCAAATTTCAAAATCGAATATAAAACCCAAATCTTTCAATTTTCTACTTTGGTTTTAATTCAAAACCACACATGAGGATTGAATCCTACCTCTACTCGACATCGTCTCCTTGGTGGGATGTCTGGTATTTACACTAGAGGTCCTCCTGCACCTTCTCCTGCCTTTACCATAGCTTAACTCACTCTCTCAACTATCAACCAATCCACTCACTCGTAAAGATCTCATGGTTCCCTCAAAGAAACTCCAATTGATCTCGGAGGAAATTTTGGGACGTTGAGAGTTCCCTATATCTCCCTAAACCATGACAGAGTGGTAGATCATGTTGTGAGCTTCTGCTGTACTGGGACACGGAAAATGGGCTTTGTATGCTCGAGATAGATCCGGTCAAAGTTTGGTCAACTATAGGCCCGACATGGTCAACTAACCAATGTGGCAGTGACATGTGGTGGAAGTAGAGCGAGAGCGTGGAGGAGCAAAAATATGGTTTTGCGATGCTAATCTTCGATGGTCGAGGAAAAATTGGTGGACCCCACTTTTTAGTAGTTGGGGGCCCTCGGCTAGGTTTGACACAATATTTTCATGGAGGGGTGCCTTTTAAATCGCATCGATAACTCACCACATAGTCGGGGGCCAAGCCACCACGATGATTTGGCAGAGATATACTAAGCCAACTTGGTTCGGATGAGCTCGCAATTTTCCTGGCGAGTTATCTACTCAACTCGACAACTTCACTATTTACCTGCGAGGACAAGCTCATGATTTGTATTTTTCGAGTTATCACTTCTCATGATTTATATTAGTTGAGTTATCACTTAACTCAGTGAGCTCGCATTATGGTATGGTGGACGAGTTTATTATTAGCTTGTCGATCTATATTGACCGAGCTCATTATTCATATTGTGGATCGAGCGAGGTGAATATTCTCTATGGCGAGTCCATAGTTGGAGGATCTCTACGTGGCATTCCACCACTCATTCATCACCATCCACTATCTTCGAGCTCAACGTGGCTCGTATCAACTCAGTCGTTATACATATGGCGTGAGCAAAAGCTTTAATGTGTGGCAACCCCACGTGGTGAGACTGGCGGTTAAGCCTTTATAAAGGCTTTAGTAATTCAAAAGCCCACGCATGTGGGATATTAACCACCCCTTATTAATATGGAGACGGCTACCCTCCACTGAAAATACACCCATGTATGGTGTGCCCCCATAAACACATGCATCATGATCATTCTTTGTGGATGAGGTGGCAGGGGAAGGACGGTCGCGCAGAGTTCTGTCAGTGCCGGAAAATTTTCTTCCGAGGAGCTGCTAAATCTTCATCAAATCTTCCGTAGGGTAGCCGCTACCTGCATTAAATGGTATTTATTTAAAGTTTTATGGTTTTTGAAAGCTACCCTGGGAAAACGTGAAAAAGTGATAAGATTTTTTATTTTATAAAACATTTTAATATACAAGACAGAAAACTTTCTCAAATCGGTGGAGTATTCAAATTTGGGAAGTCAAAATACGTGGAGACTTATGGAAGATTCAAGTTAAAATTAAATATATTAATTCACTTATTAAAAGAATAAAGTTTAGTCAATCATCTAAAAGCTAAATTAACAGTCAATTGACTAGTTAAAATAGACTATGAGAAGAACAAAAACTCGAGAAATAAGGGGAAGGGCATGTAGAGGTTTTGAAGCAAAAATTGGAGAAATGTTTGGGGCTAAATTAGTTAAATGAATATGTAAAATATAAATTGAGCTTATTTTAGCTTGATTATGAGTATGAAAATTCAAATTCGGAGATTTATACAGTCAAGAAAAGGGGTAAACTGGTTTATTTTGGGATCAAATTAATTAAAATGGGAGCATGTTCCCATATTGTTATGTTTAGGTTTGTTTTAGTTTTAGTTGTTTTATTTTTAGCTATCTTAGGATTAAATTAAATATTTTGGGAAGTTTCAAAACATGTAGAGAGTATGGAGAAATCCATTTTTCTATAAATTTGTGTAATTTCATTGTAAAATTATCTGGTGTTGAATTTAATACATAAAGGGAATCTTTTAGCTTTCAAAATTGGTTTTGTGAGTTATAATTTATTTCTTGATTATTGATTCATGTCTTCAAACCTAGATAGTAATCTCTTTTGGTTTATTAAGTGGAGTTTGCACTTTGATTCTCAGTCGAAGTTGCAGGGTAATATATTGTGCTATGTTGATCTTATTCTCATTAGTGATGCTTCTAATGATTGATTTTGTAGACGTGCTATGAAATATTTCATATTTCAGTGGTTTAGGAATGTTTGAAAGTGATAATTAGTTTGTTTGTGTGTGTAATTTTATTAACTTGAACAATATTAAGTTGGTAAACCTTTTATATATGCTTTGTAGATGAACTATTTTTATTTTCTTAGAAGATGCAGAATTGTAGTTTCTTTTATGTGTTTCTTACTTAGATTGATTTCATGGAGTTTAAAAAGAACCAAGTTAACACTAATTCTAGTTTTATCAGGTTGTATGTGTGTCTTGATCGAGAATAAAAATGTGTGTTCTCTTCTTTCTTTGGGTTGTACATGTAAACATATAAGCCATAGGTAAAAGTGTGTACTAATTCATAATAAAATATTCTTGTAAAATCGATAAATAAAAAAAACTAAAATTAAAGCATCAATTAATCACACACATATGCCCCTAGTTTTCAATGTAAAGGATGTGAATATTTTATTTGAAAATTTTAGAATTTGAGCTTTCCATGAGCCACTGTATCATATGAGATTTCCACTGATCCAAGTTGTGTACAATTGAGACTACCACTGATCTAACATGTGTGCAATTGAACCTACCTTTGAGTCTTTTTTTGTATAATCGAGCATGCCAATGAGCCAATATGTGTGTAATTAAGATTGCCACTAAGCCAAATCATTTGTGATCTTGGTGTATATGCCATAATGTAGTGTATAATTCATAATTAAATATGTATAAAATATTGCAATGTGATAAAAATAACTATGGATTCCATCATACAATGTCAAATAAAGTGTTGTATTTATAATCTACATGAACTTTAAAAAGTCCCACAATACCCCACTTTTGAAATGAGGGATGTTGCAAATGACCACTTAGCTCAAAAGAGAAAGTATTAGTCATATAATAAGAAATAACATCAATAGTGTAAAACCATATCTAATATATCAAATGATATGGTAAAATGAGTAGTTTTCATAAGATATAAGGATGTTAGCACAAATAATATGTATCATTAAAAGTGTGAGACATATCATGATAACATTCTAGTCATTCAGCCAATAATATAATAGTGATTAGAAGAGTGGTATGAAAAAAATAGATGACTCAACACCTAATGGATTCATAGTGACCTACGACATCACATGACACAACATGACATGAAAAACTCATCATAAACATACATCACTTATAAATACATGATTGACTTGACCAATGTTATTTGTTAACATATGTGTACAAAAACAAGTATGTATTTATCCATTGTTCCTAGAAATATAAGTGTAATGCTAAATATGCTAGGGAAATTGTGTGATAAGCAATGATATAATTTTAAAAGTGTATCGAGAAATGGACCTAGACCTAGGAATGTAACAATCAAAGTGCAATGAGAAATGTGTAATGAAAGAGATATATTAACGAATGCATCATAAGATATTTATTCTGATCTAAATATGTAGTAAGTAATGTGTCCATAAAAAATAGGGGTGATAGTCTCTCTTTGTGTGAGCATAAATAAAATAATAAAGGAAACATCGCACATAGAATAACATTAGCATATGATAAAATAGAGCATAAATGATACAAGTTCACAAAGAATAGAACATACATGCACATAGATAAAATAGAGCATATAGCATACAAGTGCACAAAACATAGAGAATACAAGTTCATAGAAAAATACAACATATAACACACACATGCATAGACCAAACACAACATAGACCATACAAGTGCATAGAGAAAATATAACATAGAGGAAAAAGGGAATAAAGCATACAATTTCTTAGATAAAACACAAAATAAAGCATGCAAGTGCGTAGAGAAAATACATCATAGAACATACAAGTGCATAGAGAAAACATAACATAGAGCATACAAGTGCATAAAATAATCACAAAATAGAGCATACAAGTACATAGAGGAAACACAATATGGATCTTATATGTGCATGGAGAAAACATAACATAGAGCATAAAAATCATAGAGAATGGAAGACAAAAATGTATAGAGCATTCAAAGAAAAGATTATCACAATGTATACAACATACAAGTGCCTAGAGTTATCAAATCATGCAATACATGAAATCATTAAATAAATATAAGCAAAAATGGAAATGAATCTTATAAGAAACAATAATAGATGGCCAAAATAGGATCCCAGGGTTAATAGTAGTTAACTATTATAACAATATGTAATAAAAACATGAACAATAAGTGATAAATACAAGTAATCATGAAGTATGGTTAAATCATTTTATAGAAGTAAGTAACACAAGAATAAAACAAATCATGATATAACACATGTAGTAAGGAATAAATCACTGTAAGATAAATCATAGTTGTATAGTGTATATAATGGACTTGTGTATAAAGATATGATTATTATAATCTCGGCTATGTAGATTCCCCTGGTGTATGCATACCCCAATGAGGTAGGAACCTCCGACAATAAAAAATTGTAAGAAGTCGTAATGTATTAAAGATAACGATCAAAATAGGCTCAGTGTGTAAGATTCCCTCTAGTGTAGACATGCCTCCATCATGCTCGGTTGCAAGATTTGTAAGGAATGTGATGTCAGTGGGTTGTAAGTGCTTGATTTGTAATATGAAGCTTAACTGCTAAAGGTACTAGAAAGTGCTAAATCTTAATAATCATAAGGCTCAAATATATGTAATGATTGAACATGTCACGTGTAGGTCATGATTTTGTATTTTCATAGTATTGTATTATTTTTTTATATTTTCTCAATGGGAGGTTGAAAAGATAGAATTTATGACTAGAATTGATGCAACCCAAAATCGTCTACTTTCTTGAAAAATATTTAATTTGAACAAATGGCTTGTTATAGATGAAATTGATCAGTGTATATGAAAATATTGCATGTGTTAGATCTATTAGTTAGATTGAATGTAATATTGGATTGAAATATCATATTTGATCTTAGTGTGAATTATAGTTTACAATTTAATGAAATGCATCTCTGAATTAGATTGAATTGAATGTAAATTTTAAATGAAAATTTAACCACATGTTTTCATGAGTTATGAATGTAGGAACAAGTTTCCTCATTGAAAAACATTGACTCCACATAAACTACTTATCAGGTGGAGAGGGGTTGAATATTTCCAAAGCAATGAAAAATAGAGTGCGTTTTCTGACACGTTGAAAAACACACGGTGTTTTTCATAGCTTTTTTGAAAAACGTAATCTTGTTCTTCAAAAGGTGCAACCCGCAGTGTTTTTCCTACATGTTGTAAACATTGAATCCACATTAACTAGTTATCGGGTGGAGAGGGGTTTTATATTTCCAAAGCGATGAAAAATGGAGTGTGTTTTCCACCAAGTAAAAACGCATGGTGCTTTTACAGCATTTTGAAAAACACAATCCCGTTCTCCAAAAGGTGTAACCCGCAGTACTTTTACTTCTCCTTGTAAACATTGACTCCACATCAACTACTTATCAGGTGGAGAGGGTTGAATTTTTCCAAAGCGATGAAAAATAGAGTGTGTTTTTGCCACGTTGAAAAATGCACGGTGTTTTTCAACATTTTGAAAATCACAATCCCGTTCTCCAAAAGTGCAACCCACGGTGCATTTCCTTCTCCTTGTAAACATTTACTCCACATAAGCTACTTATTAGGTGGATAGGGGTTTAATATTTCCAAAGCGATGAAAAACGGAGTGTGTTTTCCACCACGTTGAAAAATGCACTATGTTTTTCAACATTTTAAAAAATGCAATCCTATTCTCCAAAAGGTGTAACCCATGGTGCATTTCCTACTTGTTGTAAACATTGACTCCCCATAAACTACTTATTAGGTGGAGAGGGGTTGAATTTTTCCAAAGTGATGAAAAACATGGTGTGTTTTTCCATGTTGAAAAATGCACGATGTTTTTCAACATTTTGATAAACGCAATCCCGTTCTCCAAAAGGTGTAACCCACGGTGCTTTTCATTCTCCTTGTAAACATTGACTCCACATCAACTACTTATCAAGTGGAGAAGGGTTGAATTTTTCCAAAGCGATGAAAACAGAGTGTGTTTTTTGCCACATTGAAAAACACACGGTGTTTTTCAAGCATTTTAAAAATCGTAATCCCGTTCTCCAAAAGGGGTAACCCACGGTGATTTTCCTTCTCCTTGAAACATTGAATCCACATAAACTACTTATCAAGTGGAGAGGGGTTGAATTTTTCCAAAGTTATCCAAAACAAAGTGTGTTATTCGCAAGTTGAAAAGCGCATCATGGTGTTTTTCAGCACTTTGAAAAACGTAATCCCGTTCTCCAAAAGGTGCAACCACATTGCATTTCCTACTTGTTGTAAACATTTACTCTACATCAACTAATTATCAGGTGGAGAGGGGTTGAATATTTCCAAAGTGATGAAAAACGGAGTGTGTTTTTGCCACGTTGAAAAACACATGGTGTTTTTCAACATTTTAAAAAATGCAATTCTGTTCTCCAAAAGGTGCAACCCACGGTGCTTTTCCTTCTCCTTGTAAACATTGACTCCACATCAACTACTTATTAGGTGGAGAAGGGTTGAATATTTCCAAAGCGATGAAAAATGGAGTGTGTTTTCCACCACGTTGAAAAACACACGGTATTTTTCAAAGCATTTTAAAAAATGCAATCCCGTTCTCCAAAAGGTGTAACCCGCGGTGCTTTTCCTTCTCCTTTTAAACATTGACTCCACATCAACTACTTGTCAGATGGAGAGGGGTTGAAGTTTTCCAAAGCGATGAAAAATAGGGTGTGTTTTTCGCCATGTTGAAAAACACACGGTGTTTTTCAACACTTTGAAAAACCCGATCTCGTTCTCCAAAATGCAATCCCTAGTGCTTTTACTTCTTGTTGTAAAATCACAATCCCATTCTCCAAAAGGTATAACCCATGGTGTTTTTCCTTCTTATTGTAAACATTGACTCCACATAAACTACTTATCAGGTGGAGAGGGGTTGAATTTTGCAAAGTGATGAAAAGTAGAGTGTGTTATTCACTAAGTTGAAAAAACACAAAGTGTTTTTCAACACTTTTAATAACACAAGCCTGTTCTCCAAAAGGTGCAACCCGTGGTGCTTTTCCTAATTATTGTAAAAATTGAATCCACATGAACTACTTATCAGGTGGAGAGGGGTTGATTTTTTCATAAGCAATGAAAAACAAAGTGTGTTATTTGCCAAGTTGAAAAACGCAAGGTGTTTTTCAGCATTTTTAAAAACGTAATCTCGTTCTCTCCAAAAGGTGTAACCCACGGTGATTTTCCTTCTCCTTGTAAAAATTAACTTCACATAAACTACTTATCAGGTGGAGAGGGGTTGAATTTTTCCAAAGCAATGAAAAATAGAGTTTGTTTCTCACCACATTGAAAAACGCACGGTGTTTTTCAACATTTTAAAAAACATAATCCCATTCTCCAAAAGGTGTAACCCGTGGGGATCTTATTTATACTTGTAAATATTGACTCCACATAAACTAATTATAAGTTTGAGAGGGGTTGAAATTTTCCAAAGCGATGTAAAAATAGAGTGTGTTATTTGCCATGTTGAAAACGCATGGTGTTTTTCAAACGTTTTGAAAATCACAATCCCGTTCTCCAAAAGGTATAACCCACGGTGCTCTTCCTTCTCCTTGTAAACATTGACTCCACATAAACTACTTATCATGTGGAGAGGGGTTGAATTTTTCCAAAGCGATGAAAAATAGAGTGTGTTATTCGCCAAGTTGAAAAACACACGGTTTTTCAACACTTTGAAAAATGTAATCCCGTTCTCCAAAAGGTGAAACCTGTGGTGTTTTTCCTACTTATTGTAAACATTGACTCCACATCAACTACTTATCAGGTGGAGAGGGTTGAATTTTTCCAAAGCGATGAAAACAGAGTGTGTTTTTCAGCATTTTGAAAATCACAATCATTTGAAAATCACAATCTCGTTTCTCAAAAGGCGCAACCCCGGTGCTTTTCATTCTTATTTTAAAAATTGACTCCACATCAAGTACTTGTCAGGTGGAGAAGGGTTGAGTTTTTACAAAGCGATGAGAAACAAGTCGTGTATTCCACCACGTTGAAAAACACATGCTGTTTTTCAACACTTTAAAAAACCCTATCCCGTTCTCCAAAAGGCGCAACCCCCAGTGTTTTTCCTTCTTTTTTTAAACATTGAATCCACATAAACTACTTTTCAGGTGGAGAAGGGTTGATTTTTTCCAAAGCGATGTAAAATAGTTTGTGTATTTTGCCACGTTGAAAAACACACGGTGTTTTTCAAAGCATTTTGAAAATCGTAAACCCGTTCTCTAAAAGGTGTAACCCACGGTGCTTTTCCTTCTCCTTGTAAACATTGACTCCACATTAACTACTTATCAGGTGGAGAGGGGTTGAATATTTCCAAAGAGATGAAAAACAGAGTGTGTTATCCGCAACGTTGAAAAATGCACAATATTTTTCAACATTTTGAAAAACGTAATCCCGTTCTCCAAAAGGTGTAACCCGCGGTGCTTTTCCTTATCCTTATAAACATTGACTCCACATCAACTACTTATCAGGTGGAGAGGGGTTGAATTTTTCCAAAGCGATGAAAACAAAGTGTGTTTTTCACCACGTTGAAAAATGCATGGTGTTTTTCAAAGCATTTTGAAAATCACAATCCCGTTCTCCAAAAGGTGTAACCGCGGTGCTTTTCCTTCTCCTTGTAAACATTGAATCCAAATCAAATAATTATCAGGTGGAGAGGGGATGAATTTTTCCAAAGCGATGAAAAACAGAGTGTGTTATTCGCCAAGTTGAAAAATGCACGGTGTTTTTTAGCACTTTGAAAAATGCAATCCCGTTCTCCAAAAGGTGTAACCCGTGGTGATTTTCCTTCTCCTTGTAAACATTGACTCCACATCAACTACTTATCAGGTGGAGAGGGGTTGAATATTTCCAAAGTGATGAAAAGCAGAGTGTGTTTTCCACCACATTGAAAAATACACGGTGTTTTTCAACATTTTGAAAATTGTAATCCCGTTCGCCCAAAGGTGTAACTGCAAAGTGATTTTTCCTTGTAAACATTGACTCCACATCAACTACTTATCAGGTGGAAAGGGGTTGAATATTTCCAAAGTGATGAAAAACATGTCGTGTATTCCGCCACGTTGAAAAACGCATGGTGTTTTTCAACATTTTGAAAATCGTAATCTCGTTCGCCCAAAGGTGTAATCTGACGTACCCAAAAAGATCTCCAAGTATGCGTTAACATCCCGCATGCCCCGCTTAGCCCCTGCGTCCTTTGTTTTTATCTCTTTTCCTCTTTTCTGGCCCTGTTGCCCTTCAGTTACGAAACCGCCGCCCTGAATGGGCCCCGAATGGGTGGCGGTCCAGAACCACCGCCCGCCCTGCTCAGAGCGGCGGTCCTTTACGCATTTTCCAGAAAGCATTTTTAACGCGACTCACGTAAAAATCAACGATTCACCAGACTTTTTTTTACCGACTTGGGCTTGCATTTATGTTTTTGGTCCCCTGGAATAGTGTTTGGCCATTGTTTATAGTTTTAGAGTTCAGTTTGGTTTTGATCTTTGGGTGAATGAAAAGCTATAAATAAATGGCTTGTGCTCAAACAAATGGTCGGCCCCTCATTCACTTCTCATCTTCTCATTTTCGTAGTTCATCTTTACTTCATTTAGAAGCCATAGTTTCAATTCATTTGCATGCTTAGTTAGTATTGTTCAAACCATTGGTAAGCCACATATCCATCTTGTAAGCAAAGTGTTGTTATTTCACCCAATCCATTGGAGTAGAATACCTTAGGAAGCCATTAAAGTTGCAGGTTTTCTCCTCAAAACAGGATAGTTTCAAGTTCTGGACGCTTTATGTTGCATGACAAGCAATAGATCCCGCTAGGAATTGCATAAGCCAAGCTCTGTACTCTTGCGCTATCCCTCTCCTACTCACATTATATTTAGTCTGCATTCTGAGCTACCTTTGTCCCGATATCTACTTCTGTTGATGCTAGCATTACATGCTTTTCTGGATTCACGTGAACACGAAGGAATGAGGAGATCACACTGAGGGGACAAGATCACACACACTATTGGATTCGCCACTGTTCTGCAGAATCCAGGTTCTAGCTTTCAAAGTTCTAGATTAGAAATATATCAAATAAAGTAGATAATCACTTCTTTTTAGTCAAGTTTACTTTCGATATTGCCAGGGAAGCTGTGGGGATTGATAGTTTCTGAGAAACTATGATTCACTCCTCACTTCTGAGGTAGGATCGAGAGTCTGGCAAATAGATTAGGCAAGTTATTTCATTATTTAGAATAGATCTACAAATTACACAGACAAATAACTACACTCAGTTATTTTGTTTGTTTTAAGTTTTATCTTAGTTGTCAATTCTAGATATTTTAAATAGCTGCTTTCTTAAATTCTTAAGGTTTCTCAGAAAATACAAAAATAGAAGTTATATATGTTCTAGATTTATTCCACGTAGTTAAATTTGCTTTGTTGCAGTTAGATTTACATTATTGTTTTGTATGACAATCACGGGACCTAGGGAACCCAGAGAATACGTATTTGAGCCAATTGTGCCTCAACCCAATCTCGTCACAGCAATAGTTGATATAGACCAGAATCTTAGAATCCAAATCTTCCAAACAACAACAGATTTATGACAGATCAGCTCTCAGTTGAGGGGATTAAATATAGAAGACGACCAAGCACACACGTTTTGGTCAAATCAACCGAACTACATATTACCCTAGGCAAACATTCATATGACTGTAGAAGGGTTCGAAAGAGAACAAACCTTTGGTTGTGATCCTTTGGTCCCACAGCCAGATGCAGGAGACACTCTTCTAGATATAGATACCAGCCTAAGAATCCAGGTGCAGTAAGAACGACCGTGAGGTACTGAGAAGATCACATGCTTATTAATTTTAAATATAGAGGCTGAAAAAGCATATGATTATTGGATACTAGGGATCAGGGACTGATTTCGTACATGACCATAGCAGGACCGCAACAACCAAGAGTTTATGGTTGTGACCCACAAATCCCGCAACCCAATGAATCCATAGGAGAATTAGACATAAACACTGGCCTACGTACACTAGTATTCAGATCTACCCCACTTCCACCCGCCATCGTCAAACAATTATCCTTACTAGATATAGCAGCTAACAAAGCTAGAGAGTTTTGGACTAGGCCAGAGAATCGTCCGTAGAGTCGATTGTATTCACTACCCACCATATGACCTTATCTGGAGACATACACAAAACTATCCCAGGTCATTTTCCACGTATTCCATAACCCATAGATCGAATCACGCTAGAGCTTGATATTGATTGGAGCCTTCGAGCAGTCATCCTTGCTGACCGATCTATCACACCAGTTTAGGTTAGAAGGGCCTTCTTTGCCTTAGATTCACAAATTCCACTAGTGCGTATTGAAGACATTAGATTTCCTAACTAGCTTTTCTGCATCACACACATATTCCATCCCCACCGGCTGTCTCGGCATGACCTCGGGAGGTCGGGTACGTGGAAGAGTTACTTGTAGATTCCCACGCTCGCTTGTCGCTTTTCCGGCGTACAAAATTGGTGAACCCAACGTGAAACAAACAACTGTTTCACCTTCTCTTTGAGAGTTTCATCTTATTTCATCCACCTTCGCTCCTTCCCATTATTCTGCGGGTATTCATATACCCCCCAAATATGTCGGGATTCGATGCATATGGTAGACCCCTCTTGGGTCTTGAGGCATACTACGCCCAACAGAATAGGCAATCATCACCCTCACTCTTGGTATGGGGTGACAACTACTCAACTAATCAGTTGTCAACACAAACTCCAAAAATCAGATATAATTCATCTTTTCAAACTGAGGAGTTAGATCAGTTCCCTCAAAAACAACAAACAGAGCCTTCAGGCTCGAATAATATGACGTTTACCGGAGAATCTGGTTCATCTCCTCAGATGCTACTTAGACCACAAATTAGTAGACAATCAGACCCATACCTGGTCTTAGATGATGAACAATCAATACGTTATCCTAGGAGTGAACAACGCTCTCGGGGTATGTACCCACCTGTAGGAGGTTTACAACCACAACCCGAGGTCTCTTTTCAAGAAAATACCTCTATGCCACTGCATATAGGAAATACTCTCAGAGAAACTTGGCAAGATAGTGATCAGTTCATAGCAGGATATCACATGCCTATACAACACTAGGGTATACAACAAACTCCGCTAAGGCAAAGCACCGTGACTTCACCAAATGAAGTCATTTCAACGTTAGTAGAAAAAGTGAGAGGGTTAGAACTTGCCCAAGCAAGTCAAAATTCGCAATTCATGCAAGCAGGAGTTCCAATCCTCCACACCATCCTAGCCAAGTAGACCTCCTCACAGGAATAGGCATGTTAGGCATGCCTCCTTAGTATCCACAACAAGCACCAACTAGGCCCATCATCTCTAACACCGTTCCTCCCGGTCTAGTACAAAACAATCCATTCCTGGACAATACCCCGTCATACTTAAACATGTACTCCAAGTCACCACAAGGGGATATGTTCTCCTCTCCCGCATTTTTCTCAAACACAGGGACTTCCTTATGCCCCTGCCAACACATACGCTGTGCCATATCAACAACCCATCCCACCACCACTCCCTCAGCAAGCACCATCAATGGTCGAAACCTATGCGATAGGGACTTATTCAGAATATTTGAAAGAGCCCTTAGACTTCACCATACGAAGCGTCATGCTTCCAAGACCCTTCCCGATTTACCCAAGTACAAAGGTGAGGGAGATCCAAACACACATATCAAAGCTTACGCGCTACCATTCGAGAACTACTCCCATGGGATGGGGTTGTTGCTAAAATATTCCCAAAACCTTGGAAGGCATCGCTCTTGATTGGTATTATAGAATACCTGAGGCTTCAATCCATTCGTTTAAACAACTCGTTTCAGAGTTCATCAAAGCATTTGACATGAACAAACTGTTAAGAATAGGAATCAGGGAATTCTTGCACATTAAACAAGAACACAATGAATCTGTCGCCCATTTCATCCAAAGGTGGCGTACAGTTCTTTATTCTTCGGCAAGTGCTCCAAATATGGATCAGATGGAACTATGTGATTTATTCCTTCATTCTCTTAGCAGAGAGGTGAAGGAAGAAGTCCAGAAATTCCCACTAAGAACTTATGATGAAGTACTTGAGAGCGCTCTTCGAATAGATCAAGCAACAATTGATAGTGGTCGTAAGACTTATGGAACAAACGGGAGATTAATCATCTCCAGCCAGAACACTACAACTTATCCTATTACCACGAACGTCAATCAAGGACCTAAAATCCTTAACAAAAATCACGGGGTGACAACAGATGGAGTAACTGATCAACCTAAAAAGGTAAATACTGTGAATACTTCATTACCAATGAACAATCAACGAAACAATAACTTTACCCCCACAATCAATACAGTGGATTTTAATCATCCTCAACAACAACAACAACAATGGCGAAATCCCACACAGGGTCTAAGCCAAAACTCATTTGGTTATCAAAACCAAAATCAAAGCCAGAAACAACAAATGCAAAACTTTAATCCTAATAGGCAACAGTTTAATCAGAATTTTAGGCCACAATATACACCAAACCAACAAACCAGGAATTACAATCCTAATTCATATTGTGGTTTCCACAAAATTTGAGGTCATGACACTAGAACGTGCCGTGACTACAATAAATTCATGCAACGTTTTCCAGAAGAACAAAGACAGTTCTTCACAGATTTGTTTTTGGCAGATCCCGTGTCACCACCACCAAGCACGCTCGGGGGCAGTTTCCCCTCAGAATGCTCCCCTCAAGATCTTTAACGATCCACTCCCAAATCACGATAACAATAGGCTAAATCTAAATGGGACAAACAAAAGCGTAATGATGGGAAACAATGATCATGAAGCCTCGACTTCACTAAATCCATCAGTTGTGCCACAATTAGGAAATCAGCCGAGACCCAAGATAGTCAGTTTAGTAGAACTAGACGCCGAACTACCTATCGAAGCTATAACAAGAACACGAGAGTATTTCTCTCAACCAAGCCCAAGTCACCTACCAGAAACAGATAAGAGTCAACAAATAGTAGAAAAACCCGTAGGTGCCTATGATTTAATTAACGACCTAACAAAAACCTTCTCGCACATTTCATTTTTGGACTTACTAAAGAACTCTCCCCCCTGTGGCTGCTCTTTTAGAAGCATTAGGTTTAGGTCATCTAATTAATATCACTCCACCTCCTGAAACACAAGTAAACCATGTAGATTTTGATATCCATCCTCCGGGGCAGCCGGATAAGGATGTCGAATTCATATTCGAAATAAGTAAAATGCCTACAGATGCTGAAATTACACGTAGAGGCGATCCAGCCTTACACTTACAAGTATGGGTTTATAATAACTACGTAAAATGAGCAATGGTTGATGATGGGGCCGCAGTTAACATAGTCCCCTTCTCTTTCCTTCAAAAATTAGGATATGGGGAAACAAATTGTTCCACCACTCGAAATACATTGAGAGGCTATGATAGCCTTAAAGCCACTTCGATTGGAACTATAATACTACCGGTCACCTTAGGACCCAAAACAATCCTGACTGAGTTTTATATTATAGATCGGGAAACTAATTATAATATGATCCTCTACGACCATGGATACACCGTATGAAGGCAATCCCTTCTACGTTATTCCAAGAAGTAAGATTCTTGCATCTAGGAAAGGTGTTTGTAGCCAAAGGTGATCCAAAGCCATTCGATATACACCTAGCTGACTTAAAGAAAAGACCAGGTGTGCACTCGGAATTTGAACTTCCAACAAACCAACTTAATAAACCCACTGACGCAAAACCAGAGGAGAAGTTGGTACCTACAACGGATCTTGAGACTATGAATCTAGTCAAGACAATCCCAGCCTCAAAAGATGAGGCTAACATTGTAGAAATGGTATCATTAGGAACTACTGCAAAAATTGTTGAATTACTGGAACAGGATCTACCAATGTTCTTACCATTTGATTATGTGGGCATGGGAAATTCCCTAGGTGTTGGTTCTCTTCCAGCAGAGGATCTCTGTATGGTGGAAGTAGAATGCACAAACACAACAAATATCCCAACATCCATATTCCCAGCTAAATATTGGACACTCCATTTTGATGGAGCTAGATGCCATTATGGAGTAGGGGCAGGTGTAATCTTCACTTCCCCTGAAGGAAAAGTCTTACCTTTTGCCTTTAAACTCAATTTCGAATGTACAAACAATGGCGCTGAGTACGAAGCCCTCCTCCTTGGCCTCATTTTAGCCAAGAGGATCGGTATTAATAACATCAGAGTGTTAGGAGACTCACAATTGGTAGCAAACCAAGTCTCTGAGATATATGAAACCAAAGCCGAGCATTTACAGCTTTACAAAAAAGTTGTATTAGATTTAAGCAAGGAATTTGACTTCATATCAATTGAAGCAATCCCGTGAGAAGAAAATCTTCTCGCTGATTCAATAGCAACTTCCGCATCACGTTTTACTCCAAGCAATAAGTTAGAGGATACCCGTTTCATAGTATCCCTTCGTGATGAACCATTGATAAAGACAACGACAAATTCTCTTTTAAACAGAAATGAATCTACTATCCTAGACCATGTTGATAGTGATATGGCCACTTTGGATTACTTAAACACCTATGTGGCACTACATCTCTCCTATCATATGATAGATTTGTCCTTAATCCCACATTCATCTTCTTACTTCGGAAATCCCATAATGGAACCTAGCGTATACATGGTAGAAAGTGGGGACGATTTGGATTTACCTCCAGCCCCACCTGAGTTTGAAGAGGGTAATGCCTCTTTAATCGAAGAAACAATTGATGTTAACATCGGAACGGAGGATGAACCAAAAATATTGAAATTAGGGTCCTCGTTAACCCCGGAAGAAGTAGAAATACACACTCAGATCCTCAAGGAACATCAGAAAGCTTTTGCATTTAATTATAAGGAAATGACAGGCATTGCACCACACATCGTGGTGCACAACCTCATCACTAAATCTGATGCAAAACTAGTTAAACAAAAATCAAGACCCATGAAACCTAAGGTGGCTCTCATGGTGAAAGACGAAATAATAAAACTCCTACAAGTAGGATTCATCAAACCAGTCGATTACTCTCAATGGGTATCTAATATTGTTCCCGTTCTCAAAAAGAATGGGAAGATACGCATCTGCATAGATTTCCGAGACATTAACAAAGCATGTCCTAAGGACGACTTCCCATTACCATCCATAGATGTCATTGTTGATGCAACAGCTGGATTTGAACTCTTGTCTCTCATGGATGGATTCTCGGGATACAATCAAATCAGAATATCTGAACAAGACCAAGCCAAAACCACGTTTATAACTCCTTGGGGAACCTATTGTTATGCTGTTATGCCATTTGGTCTCAAGAACGCTGGTGCTACATACCAGCGAGCTATGACATATATATTCCACGATCTAATTCATAAAATCATGGAATCCTACGTAGATGACTTGTTGGCTAAGGCCAAGAAGCGTTGTGACCATCCGGAAGTACTCCGCATCATTCTTTCACGCCTAATAGAATACGGAGTCACGCTAAATCTAGAGAAATGCGTCTTTGGTGTAACAGGAGGAAAGCTCCTAGGTTACATCATATCGTCACGAGGGATAGATGTTGATCCAACCAAAATTCGGGTTGTCCTCGAAATGGTCCCACCTTCGAATGAATCTGGAATCAGGTCATTTCTCGGAAAACTAGGTGCAATCTGGAGATTCATCCGGACCTAAGTTTCGCCATTCATCCAATCAACAATTTACTCAAGAAGGATTATAGCATTGATTGGACCAAAGACTGCAATGAAGCCTTTGATGCAGTTAAGCGTTTCCTGTTATCACCACCTACGCTAATGCCACCTAAGATAGACCGCCGTTAATTTTGTATTCACGAGCTACCGATGTCTCGCTGGCCTGTATGTTGGCCCAAGAAGACGATGACAAGAAGGAACACGTGATTTATTTCATTAGTCGAACATTACTTGACTATGAAACACGTTATACACAAAAGTAATGAGAATGCCTTGCCATAGTCTTTGCTACTAAACGCTTAAGACACTATATGTTGAATCAAGAAACGAGGGTCATGGTAAAAACGGACCATTTACGAACTTTCCTCACACAAGGATCCTTGTCTAAAAAGGCTGGATGTTTTATAACCTTAATGGGGGAATTCGAATTAACATTTGTAAATCAGAAGTCGGTTAAAGGACAAATCATCGCAGATTGGTTAGCTGATAACCCATTAGATGGAGGTGATTTAGTAGATTTAGATTTTCCAGATGAGTGCGTATACTACATCGAAACCCGACCCTCTATCTCTGAGTGTCCCTGGTACACTGATATCATTAATTATATCATGGACCATACGTATCCAGAAGGAGCTACACCACAACAAAGAAGGCGGTTATGTATTATTGCAGCCAAATACGTCATCATAGAGCAAGTGCTCTAACCAAAAACCATTCGATGGAATGCTCCGGGGATGGGTGACACGAAGAATCCAAGAAGATTCTCCATGAATCTCACAAGTGGAATGTGTGGAGGCCACTTTGGTGGCCATGCCACCGCTCGCAAAATACATCGAATGGGCTATTTCTGGCCCACTCTAGAACACGACGCAGTGGAGTTTGTACGCAGGTGTCATAAGTGTCAAGAATTCTCCCACGAGATTCATATGCCAGCACAAGCTCTACAACCAATTGCTACTCCATGGCCCTTTTCTACATGGGGTCTTGATTTGATAGGGAAATTCTCTCCCTCGTCTACAGATGGCCATAATTTTATAATCACGGCCACCGAATATTTCACCAAGTGGGTAGAGGCTATGCCTCTTACTACTGTACCAGGTTCTGTAATCGCCAAGTTCATTTTGAACCAAATCATTTACAGATACGGTATCCCACAAGTCATTATCTCAGATAATGGAACTTCTTTTAAAAATGATGAAGTTCGCGAACTATGCAATAAATTTAAAATAAGCCATCATACGGCTTCCTTGTATTACCCTCAAGCCAACGGACAGGCTGAAGCAACAAACAAGACACTGAAAGCCATTCTCCTTAAAACTGTGAAAGAAAACAAATGAGATTGGCATTTGAAGTTATATCCGGCCTTATGGGCCCACCGAACCTCAATAAGAACACCAACGGGAGCAACTCCTTTCTCACTAGTATTTGGGGCAGAGGCAGTTCTCCCACTTGAGGTCGAAATACCCAGTCTCCGCATTTCATTACAAGGGATTCTGGATGAAGACGCTTACAGAGAAGCACGTCTTTCCCAACTAGAAAGCCTAGATGAAACTAGGTTAGATGTTGAAACAATGCACAGAGCCTATGCTGACCGGATGTGCCGGCAATATAACAAAAAGGTCTATGAACGCGACATATATGAAGGTGATTTAGTTCTAAGGCTAGACAGTCGGATCGACAAGAAGACCGGCGAAGGAAGGAAGTTCCGGCCTAAATGGTTGGGCCCATACCGAGTCATGAAGGACTATGGAAATGGTGCATACCTCCTATGTACGCTAGAAGGTGAGGAATTTGGTGAAACAGTCAATTCCCTGCACCTCAAGCGGTTCTACGCATAAGCAACTAGCACTACTTATATATATTTACATTGCATCTTCATATAGATTAAGATCATTTTGTCCACTTGTTTCTTACATAAATGGTGATCAAGGAATCTATTCTCAAAGCAATTCATTACAAACTCATGATGTTGTTGGCATAAACTTTCTAATCATACCTCTCCATTTTCATGATATCATCATTTATCTCGGAATCATTTTATCAAATAAAGCTAGACATGGCAAAGTCTTAACGGTAACCATACCAAGATCTGCGGGCTTGTTCTCACTTTTAGTTTCTTCTTAGGATAGGTGTCTTGCCTATGGTCTGTTCTAGAAGCTTCATAGTGTCACATCTATCCCATATATATGTCTCTTTGGAAATAAGCACATACTGACATTTTACTCAAGAAAACGAGTCAAAAAGTGATCAAACAGAAAATTTTAATTTTACACATTTCCTTGCCCCACCAACCTTTGGTGATGAGCTTGCATCTCTTACTAGTGACGTAGGGTTGGGAAAGGATGGAAATGCCCTTACTCGCCTATACCTTGTCCATGGTGATAAACCCACGCTTCTTACTAGTAGCATGGGGCAAAGTATAGGGGGTCCTCTTGACAAGCAAACATTAAAGGTCATAAGAAAACAATCCAAATCTTGAGGTCTTAAATCAAAGATAAATGAATCAGATGTTCAAAATTCCAAGAGAATTAAAATCCTAAAAACCCAGATTTTGTCTACTATGTGGCCATCTACGGATCTAAGTCTAGATAAACCGCAAAGTAAGTAGCATTCTAAACTATGAAGTCACTCGGGTAGAGTAAGCTTGTAGCTTCCAATTTGGTTCCACCAAAGCTTTGTCTATCTTTCATCACTATCATTTCAGCATATTTCACAACTTGTGCCCTTTCTAGCTCTCGGTGATGAGCCCTCGCATCTTACTAGTTGCGTGGAGTTGGGAGTAGGGGCAGGTTTATCTGCTCATCATACCGGTTATATTCATCACTTTGCCAAAACAAATATGAAGTATCAAAAATTGCTTAAAGAAACTAAGATTCAAAATCACATTATGTCTACATTATCATATATCAGCATCATGAAATACAAAAGGAAAACAAACATTTGCATCATTTGTTCTCCATTGCATACATTCTAAAAAGCATATAAACATACATCGTAGTATACATAGGGAAACTGGAAAAGGAAACAAAGCCATCAATGCCAAAAGCTTGATCCAAAAAGAATATACATATATATATAAATGATCAACATTTATGTACAATGCCATCATGCACTAGGCATGGTCAAAACGCTCAAAGAGCCCGGGATATACAAAAGAATGTATCGTACAAAAATCTACGAGAGCCAAGCGGCTTCTCAATCTCTACGGGACCCCTCTGAAGGTGCACGCCCACGCCTAGGACTCCGGCTACGCCGGCGCTCTGAATGCACGGAGGGCTCAGGATCCCGAGGGGCAGGCCGCAAGTCTCACCACGAGAATGGCTCCTCATCAGACGCTCAGCCGCCTGTACCCCGCTAGCTCGGTGCGAAGGGTCGATACCATCCTGGCCACATGCCAGATTGGAGCAAAGACGTCGGTATGCCTATCGGGCCAAGGCTCCCCCACTGTCTCTACGGACAACTCTGCATGGGTCCTATCCATGGGGATCATCAGGGAATCAATGCATACCCTGTGAATCAAATCTCGCCACCCATCGGCGGTCTCTACAAACAAAGGAGAAAACAAGTTAGAAACCAAACAAGGAATTAAAAGATACAAGATAGCAACTAAGGAGGTCCTAACAAAGAAACAAACACTAGAAGGGAGAGAGGGTAACTTACTCGGATCACCCGGCCTCCAGATGGATCTATGGGGTCAGCGCCCGCCACGGATGCCGCTACCGACTGAGGGGCTGCTCCTGTAGCTAGAGCAACGTAACGCCCCGCAATAGACTCATCCTCCCCATGGCCCTGGGAGAGTGGCTCCTCTGAAACTAGAGTATCCCTCTCTGCACTCTACTCAGCCCTCTCTGCCTGCATGATATCCTGAGTATCATGCCACTCAGGATCACTGTCCTCGGTCTCCTCCTCTGTCTCCCCCCCGTAAACTCCTCAGACTCGGAGTCTACCTCTATAGGGTCATCGCTGCTGTGGGCAGGACCCATGGCAATCCGAAGTAAAGGTGCCTGAGGCGCACCGGCTCTCCCTCTAGCACGAACTATCCTCCTGGCTGCAATAGGAATGCTAGGAGTAACCACTGTCCAACCCCGGCCTCTAGGCCCCCCTCTGGCCTCTCGAACTGATCTATATACTGGCGCCACTGGGGAAGCATACCCATGTAGGGTAGGCCAAACTGCTGAGGAACTCGGCCAAAGGGGTGCATCTCCACACGTCCCACTCTATCAATAAGCTGCCCTGTCATGTGGAGCAGGAGATCAAGGTAAGAGTCTCCTCGCCCCATATGCCCGCCATAGTCTGATATGGTGTGGCCTCCATGTCGGTAGTGGTCAGGGAGGCAACTGGCTGATGAGGTGCTCTAAGCACCGACATGTCTGTCCATCTGGCTGCCCTCACAGCTCCAGGATCTGCCACCTCCACACCCCTGCCATAAGGGATGAAATGCTCATAGACCCAACTCATGACTAGAGTCGGGTGGCTCAATGACTGCCCTTGTAAATGGACTACCCTGTATAAGTCGTGGTAGGTAGTCCCAAGTATGTCTGCTCCCCATGCATATATCCGTCCATGTCCCTCTATCTGTGCAATGATGGGGGACCAGCAGTATAATAGTGTATCTCCTCCCTTGTCCCCGATCAGTCTCGAGGCAAGGATCCCCATGATGGCCTGGCGAAGTAGGGGGATGGGCAAGGAAGGAATAGATCGAACTCTCACCCCCTTCTTCGATCCCGTGGAGATGACTGCATCTCCCATATATGTGGCCCACTGTGCAATCTGTGCCCGTGAGCCTGCTGTCTCCAGGGTAAGCCGTCTCCCGATGATCGGGACCCCCAGAATATGATAGACATCCTCCAATGTGATGGTCCACTCACCGCGGACCCCTGGCAATCGAAAGGTGTTCCGATCTGCATCCCAGTATGAGAACAGGTCACAAAGAATGTGACTAGATGGTGTAACATGGGGCATGCGTGAGATGCGTAGTATCCCGGCCCGCTGAAGTGTATCCTCCTCATCCTGTGAGAGGGCATCTAATACTCCTGGGAGCCAATCACACTCCCTCTCTCTACTCCGGATATACTCCTCTCTCGCCTGCATACACCCAAAAACACACAAAACAAAGCAAGTTAGCATCCAATTAATACTGAGAAAATCATGAAAGCACGTAGAAATGCTAAAAATACAAACACAATCTCAAAAAGAGGTTCCTTTTGCATTCTGTGCAAAACCACCGCCCTGAGCAGGGGGGCGGTTTTGTAACCACCGCCTTAAGGGTGGCGGTCGTGTAACCGCCGCCCTGAGCAGATGGCGGTCATGTAACCGCCGCCCTGGGCAGGGCGGCGGTCGTGGTCCGAAAATCCACGCGGGTTTTTAAACCCAAAAAGCCTAAAAAACGTTAAAAAGGACCATTTTACGTAAAAACAAAGCCTACCCAGTAGGCGCCCCCTAGATGAACCTTTTGACACTAACATTTTCAAAAATTACCCCCCCATGACAAAGATTTTAACATTTCAAAATTAAGGGGGTAAAAAGGATAAATTGAAGAAAACTAACCTGTGATCTCGTGGGTCGATGTGCCACACGTGGAGGCATGATCGCTATCTCGTCGCGGATGTTTTGACTCTACTCACGCAAGAAACCGTCACCGTGGGTCCCAGAGCTCAAAATCAATCAAATCGACTCACGCAAATGAATAGGAAAATGGGCCCACTTTCATATATATAGCACTCTGATTCATTTTAAAATGACTTTCTCACAGGTTTGGAGCACTGATGGAGGTAAGTTCCTATCCCCGCGCAAATGGTACGTTCTCATTCCCTGTCATTTTAGCGTTTATTTTTCAAACTATTGTGTCTATCTGCACTTGAGTTCTCTTTTCATTTTGCAGGTAGTGGGAATTTTGGATGGCATCATTTCAACACACAGACGTATCAGGTATAACTTCTAACTTCCCATTTCGGGACCGCCATACTCGGACCCACCGTTTTACGCCTCTTCATGGCTAAAACGCTTCTCCGAGGGGGCAATATGTACGTACCCAAAATTGTAAGGTATTGTACTGCCGAACAACGTAACAAGTGCCCCAATGATGATACAGGTCTCCTCGCAAGGTGTTCGGGATCCGAAAAGATCTCCAAGTATGCGTTAACATCCCACATGCCCCGCTTAGCCCCTGCGTCCTTTGTTTTTATCTCTTTTCCTCTTTTCTGGCCCTTTTGCTCTTCGCATTCTGAAACCGCCACCCTAAATGGGCGGCGGTCCTCACGACGGCCGCCCCGCCAGACCCTACTCGAGCGGCGGTCCTTTACGCGTTTTCCAGAAAGCGTTTTTAACGCGACTCACGTAAAAATCAACGATTCACCAGCTTTTTTTACCGACTTGGGCTTGCATTTATGTTTTTGGTCCCCTGGAATAGTGTTTGGCCATTGTTTATAGTTTTAGAGTTCAGTTTGGTTTTGATCTTTGGGTGAATGAAAAGCTATAAATAAATGGCTTGTGCTCAAACAAATGGTCGGCCCCTCATTCACTTCTCATCTTCTCATTTTCAGTAGTTCAGTCTGTTACTTCATTTAGAAGCCATAGTTTCAGTTCATTTGCATGCTTAGTTAGTATTGTTCAGCTGTTGGTAAGCCACATATCCATCTTGTGCAGGCAGTGTTGTTATTTCACCCAATCCATTGGAGTAGAATACCTTAGGAAGCCATTAAAGTTGCAGGTTTTGCTCCTCAAAACAGGATAGTTTTAGGTTCTGGACACTTTATGTTGCATGACTCGCAATAGATCCCACTAGGAATTGCATAAGCCAAGCTCTGTACTCTTGCACTATCCCTCTCCTACTCGCATTATATTCAGTCTGCATTCTGAGCTGCCTTTGTCCCGATATCTACTTCTGTTGATGCTAGCATTACACGCTTTTCTGGATTCACGTGAACACGAAGGAATGAGGAGATCACACTGAGGGGACAAGATCACACACACTCTTGGATTCGCCACTATTCTGCAGAATCCAGGTTCTAGCTTTCAAAGTTCTAGATTAGAAATATATCAAATAAAGTAGATAATCACTTCTTTTCAGTCAAGTTTACTTTCGATATTGCCAAGGAAGCTGTGGGGATTGATAGTTTCTGAGAAACTATGATTCACTCCTCACTTCTGAGGTAGGATCGAGAGTCTGGAAAATAGATTAGGCAAGTTATTTCATTATTTAGAATAGATCTACAAATTACACAGACAAATAACTACACTCGGTTATTTTGTTTGTTTTAAGTTTTATCTTAGTTGTCAATTCTAGATATTTTAAATAGTTGCTTTCTTAGTTCTTAAGGTTTCTTTAAAATACAAAAATAGAAGTTATATATGTTCTAGATTTATTCCACGTAGTTAAATTTGCACTTTGTTGCAGTTAGATTTACATTATTGTTTTGTATGACAATCACGGGACCTAGGGAACCCAGAGAATACGTATTTGAGCCAATTGTGCCTCAACCCAATCTCGTCATAACAATAGTTGATATAGACCAGAATCTTAGAATCCAAATCTTCCAAACAACAACAGATTTATGACAGATCAGCTCTCAGTTGAGGGGATTAAATATAGAAGACGACCAAGCACACACATTTTGGTCAAATCAACCGAACTACAGATTACCCTAGGCAAACATTCATATGACTGTAGAAGGGTTCGAAAGAGAACAAACCTTTGGTTGTGATCCTTTGGTCCCACAGCCAGATGCAGGAGACACTCTTCTAGATATAGATACCAGCCTAAGAATCCAGGTTGCAAGAACGACTGTGAGGTACTCTGAGAAGATCACACAGTTATTAATTTTAAATATAGAGGCTGAAAAAGCATATGATTATTGGATACTAGGGATCAGGGACTGATTTCGTACATGACCATAGCAGGACCGCAACAACCAAGAGTCTACGGTTGTGACCCACAAATCCCGCAACCCAATGAATCCATAGGAGAATTAGACATAGACACTGGCCTACGTACACTAGTATTCAGATCTACCCCACTTCCACCCACCATCGTCGAACAGTTATCCTTACTAGATATAGCAGCTAAGCAAAGCTAGAGATTTCTGGACTAGGCCAGAGAATCGTCCGTAGAGTCGATTGTATTCACTACCCACCATATGACCTTATCTGGAGACATACATGAAACTATCCTAGGTCATTTTCCACGTATTCCACAACCCATAGATTGAATCACGCCAGAGCTCGATATTGATTGGAGCCTTCGAGTAGTCATCCTTGCTGACCGATCTATCACACCAGTTCAGGTTAGAAGGGCCTTCTTTGCCTTAGATTCGTAAATTCCACTAGTGCGTATTGAAGACATTAGATTTCCTAACTAGCTTGTCTCGCATCACACGCATATTCCATCCCCCAGTTTGTCTCGACACGACCTCGGGAGGTCGGGTACGTAGAAGAGTTACTTGTAGATTCCCATGCTCGCTTGTCACTTTTCTCGCGTAAGTAACCCGTGGTGATTTTCCTTCTCCTTGTAAACATTGACTCCACATAAAATACTTATAAAGTGGAGAGGGGTTGGATATTTTCAAAGCGATGAAAAATAGAGTGTGTTTACCGCCACATTGAAAAATTCACGTTGTTTTTCAGCATTTTGAAAAATGTAATCCCATTCTCCAAAAGGTGTAACCTATGGTGCATTTCCTTCTCCTTGTAAACATTGACTCCGCATCAACTACTTATGTGGAGAGGGGTTGAAGTTTTCCAAAGCGATGAAAACTAAGTGTGTTATTCACCAAGTTGAAAAATGCACGGTGTTTTTCAGCAATTTGAAAAATGCAATCCTGTTCTCCAAAAGGTGTAACCATGGTGATTTTCTTTATCCTTGTAAACATTGACTCCACATCAACTACTTATCATGTGGAGAGGGGTTGAAGTTTTTCAAAGTGATGAAAACAGAGTGTGTTTTTCGCCACATTGAAAAATGCACAGTGTTTTTCAGCATTTTGAAAATCACAATCCCGTTCTCCAAAAGGTGTAACCCACGGTGCTTTTCCTTCTCCTTATAAACATTGAATCCACATCAAATACTTATCAGGTGGAGAGGGGTTGAATTTTTCCAAAGCGATGAAAAATAGAGTGTGTTATTACACGTTGAAAAACACACGATGTTTTTCAGCACTTTGAAAAACGCAATCCCGTTCTCCAAAAGGTGTAACCCGTGGTGCTTTTCCTTCTCCTTGTAAACATTGACTCCACATCAACTACTTATTAAGTGGAGAGGGGTTGATTTTTTCATCTAGTAATTGGTCCAATAATTCTTTTTTTTTGACAAATTTAAATATTGCAGTCTAAGTCTTTCACGCTCAATTTTATAAAACGTTTCCTTATTCATTGCAAGTTTCAATTCTATTTCCATACGAAATGATGGGGATGACTCATCTTCTTGTTCAACTCTAACATCTTCATTTGCAGGGCTCTCTACAGTCTTTCTGAACACTTCTATCTTAATACTTCTATGCTTGACGTGGGATAGGAATGTTCAATAGATTCCTGGAAACACTACACAATCCTAAGAATCATCAATTATCCACATAATAAACATATTCATTGTTAGAGTATAACAAGTATGTCCATAACCTCATCTTGGTGGTGTGCATATATCTACCAATATCTAAAGATGATTTGGAATTTGGCACAAGGAAAGAACTTTAAACTTTTACCATGAACTTCTTTCTGTAGATGTGTGATGTACACACATGACATCAAGGAGTGAAAGAGTTTGGAATCACTTATTAAGAATTATAGGGAATGTAACCTTTCATGTTTGAGCTAATTATTTGTTCACACATTCTCGATGATCTATGTAGGCTACATCTATAGATTTTGTAGAGGGATCCTATTTTCTAATGTATACATCATAGCCTTAGTGATTGATCTCATGGGGATAGGTATTGTACTGACATCCATAATACTTAAGGTCATAATAGTAAGAGGGACATCTTTACTATGAGAATCAACAAAAAAGTATTGGTAACATCAATATATGAAAACATAGGAGGTATCATAAAGGATGGGTTGGAAAAAGGTATGGTAAATGAAGTTTGCACTCCTATCCAAATTATGAATGAAAGATACCATGGGACTAATAGAGTCATCCATGAAATAAAAGATGGCCTTGAACTATCTCCTTTATGGATATTCTAATGGACTTTTGCTAAAAACATCTCTTATTTTAGTTAGCTACCATGTGTTATGTCATCACCTATAGTGGTAGTGATAACAAGTAAAGGAGTAGTTATGATAGCTCGGGGATTGATAGAATAGATGGAAGATGGTGGGAAGATGATAATACCAAATTGAGTAATGGAAGATGAAGATGATGTGGAAATAGGGGTCATGATAAGGATATCCTAAATAATAGAGGTATTGGAGATGGCATGGCCTTGGCTTAAAATTAGAAAATCACCTAAAACTTCAACCTCCATAAAAACCACAAGGAGTTACTAGCTACAAAACCTCTACTAAATTTGTAGGAATGTTTGAAATCGATCTGGTATGAGAAATATTAGAAATTGATACAACTTATGTCAAAGAGTCAATTGGATAAAAAAACTTTTTTAAGGAATAATAACTTGGGAAAAATACTTGAGACATACTCAAAGAATCACTATCAGATACATCAATTGGTGTGAAAAAAATACTTGTGAAAGGAACATCTGAAGAGACAATACACACAAAACTTATTATGCCTATGTGAGGTTTTAGTGCGATTAAGTATGAGAACTAGAGGAACCTTGAGTAACCCCTAGAGGTAGGGATATAGGTGGATCTTATGTGAATGAGGGGAGCTTGGGAATTCTCATGAGTATGGATTTTATCAAATTCTCTTTATTTTCCTCTTATTCATCATATTATCCATACCCCTCTTATGTTTATTCCTCTCCAACTAGTTATCAACTGTAGCTTTGATAATTCCATGTTGTACCTTCTTCTTGTGTACCATAATTTTAATCTAATTCTAAATAGAAGAAAACTTAACTTGGGGCTCCTTTATGACACAATTTAGCGTTCATTAATTATGATATAGGTTTGGGATATATTTTAGAGATACTTATGATGATATAGGATCAATGTATACTGAGGAGACCATAAGTGAAATGTGATGCAAGGAAGTGTTTCCTTCACATGATGTTGTGTAAGAGGGAGTTAATGTGTTTTACAAAAAAATTGGAGTGATAAGCATGACCTTGGAAGGGAGAAGTGTCACTTCCCAATCAAACACATACATAAGAACTATCTTTATAAAAAGGAGGATTTCATGTTTCAGAGAATTATGTCAAAATTAAAATTTAGATTTTAGATGTTAAGATAGAAGAAAAAGAAGATAAGATAGAAGGAAAAAAAAGAGAAGAAATATGCTCATTCATGCATTAAGACTCTTTGGTGGAGCCCATTGGTACATTGGGGATATATAGATAGGAATTACCACCTCTTTCGTATTTTAGATATATGAGAAATGATGTACTTGTATTCCCTTGATAATTTTCCATATTTTGGAACATTGTTGTTTCGTACTTGTAATGAATGTGTATGTTAGTGCTCTCTCTCATAAAATTTTCTTTGGGTGTATTTTTCCCCTTCTTTAAGTTGTTGTTTTGGAATTACATGCATGGTTTATAAATAATGGATTTTTAGACCAACAAAATTTACACCAAAAATAAGTAATTGCGCACTAAATTACTTAAAATACATCCACAAATTTACATCATAAATACATAGTCTTTTGTTTTAGTTTTTGCCTTAAATTAAATTTTTGCGAATGCTTAGCAAAGTTGACAAATATTTGCATAACCAAGAAGTAGATTATGAGGAATCTAAAGAAAAAACAATAACAAATTAGCTACATAAATACTATACTCAATAACATGGTTTATAAATAATGGACGAGAATAGATTGTTAAAACAACAAAAAAACACCAAAAGTCAAAGATTGCACACTTTAATTCTTTGTAAAGACTTCTGAAGTTTGGCTTAAAAACATGTTCACATTTTTTGTTTTTCCCTCAGCTTAAATGTATACCCCCTCCTAAGAAAATTTGACAAATATTTACATAATGAAGAAGTAGATTGTGAGGAATTCAAAGAAAAATAATAATATACAATGACAAGGACTAACAGATTAGCTACATAAATATTATATTTATTAACATAGTTTATAAATAATGGACGAGAATGAATTGCTAAAACAACAAAAAAACACACCAAAACTCAAAGATTGCACACTTCAATTCTTCATGAAGACTTCCTAAGTTTGGCTTAAAAACATATTCACATATTTTTATTTTTCCTTGAGCTTAAATGTATGCCCCCTCATAAGAAAATTTGACAAATAGCTACATAACAAAGAAGTATATTACGAAGAATCCAAAGAAAAATAATAATATAGAATGACATGGATTAACAAATTAGCTATAAAAATATTATACTTAATAATATGGTTTATAAATAATAGACAAATACGACAACTATTTGTATATAAATCATAGACAAATTTGACAAATATTTGTGTATCTAGAAAGTAACATCTAAATAAAAAGAGTAAAATATGATAGTAATTGTGTCACTTACCTAATGTATATATATATATATATATTTAAGTATACATATGAAATGCCATAATTCACAATATTTATAAATAACAAATTTGTTAACATTGTGAAGAAGGTCCCTATGCTTAATCAATATCATTGTGTTTCTCTTTGTGGTCAGTCTTTCTTATTTGCATGACTTTTTATAATGTCATATATTTTAATGTATTGACCATGACACCCTCACAAGCAACCAATTTTTGTGGGTTGCTTTGTTTCTTCTTTAGATGCATGAATTCAATCATTCTTGAGCGTATAATTTTCTTTTCCTCCACTATGTACATCTTCAATATCAATATAACACTCATGTTATTATTATTTATTAAATATATATTTGTTGATTGATTTTTCTATTTTCCCATTTTGCTCCGATTCCTCAGAAAACTAAAAAGATTGATTACATCGAATTGCAGCGAGAATGAGTCAAAATGTTGGATGGAGTGCTATGACCAAACAAAAATTCTTTCCAATGGTGAGAACTAGAGAAGTCCTGGCAGCACAGCGCAGTAGGAAGCATAAAGTTCAAAAGACATCGAAAAATAGCTATAATTCTGAGAGAAGCAAGACATGTAAACTAAGGCAGCAAGTAGTTTCAAGAGGTGAGCCCACAAAATGAGAAATAAAAATTTCAGTATCAATAGTCAGGGCCTCAAATAGCTGTTAAATTAAGATCAAGGATGAGTTTCTGTCTACGAAATAAGACCCAATAAAAAATCAAGTAAATTACAACCATATATTATTCAGCACGAGCTTTACATTGTACTAGTTTGGTACATGATAGAATTCATCTTGTTGCAGATATAATATCTTATTTGAGATTTGTAAACAATCTCCATACTGGCTATAAAAGAAAATGTTTGAATATGGTGTCTTACCTCTACAAGTCGAAGATATTGTAAGCTTAATTAGTTAATAAGCTAGTGACTATTGACAGAAGAAGAAAAAAATATACAAACATTACC
Organism: Taxus wallichiana var. yunnanensis; assembly: GCA_018340775.1. Classification (NCBI taxonomy): domain Eukaryota; kingdom Viridiplantae; phylum Streptophyta; class Pinopsida; order Cupressales; family Taxaceae; genus Taxus; species Taxus wallichiana. The sequence continues at coordinate 1,011,694,733 of CM031242.1, forward strand.
ATTTCCATTTGCCTTATGAGATGTAGGAAGCAAAGTCAGTTGATCTCATCCGCAACACCAAACACAATATGAATAAGTGTTGATAAGGACCCTGGTGTTTTTGGGTATGTCATAGCCTTGTACTTTTGTGTCTTTCATGGATATGTGAGGGATAAGAAAGCCGCCCACAGGATGCAGCCTGAATACTTCTTTAACCACAACCCTCAAGATTCTCAAATTCACCAAATCGACTCTTCCACATGGCGCTCATACCCAACAACTTCATCAATTTCTTTTTGCACTCTGGTCATAAATTCAGGGTGCCTCAAGAGTTCAGCCATTGTCCATTCACTGCAATGAAGAAGTATCATTTCTGCAGCCCACTATATCCTGTGGAAAATAAACTCATTAGCTTGCTTGTTTGAAATCCTAATTACAACAGAAGTCAGAAAGGAAACAAGGAATCAATGATGTAGTAGGTTGTTGGATATCCTTAAGACTTCCTAAACTACATAAAAACTCGAAACAACAATTGTGATTCCTTCCACCGTCCACAAAGTGGGATCGTCGATCTTGAAGGAATTATATCTAACTCCTAACCTAGAGGGTGTGTGTTGCAAATAGAAAAATATTATGAACACACACAAACTCACAAGAGAAATATAAAAACAAGGCTTTGTATTAAAAATACTCCAGAGCACTTCGGTGCCTTCTCTTGCTTTTTGAATTACAAAATGAAACCTCTTATTTATAGATGTTTTCCAACCTTCTACCTTAGAAAATATCTCATAATATCTTATATTAGATATTATTGATCTTTTGGATATTTTATAGATATTCCCATATATTTCTAGATATATATAATATCTCTTGATATTTTCTAGATATTATATACAATATCTTTTGATATTTTGGAGGAGTTAATATTCACAATAAATGTGAATATCTTTTACATAAAGTTGAATTCCATAAAGTTAAACTTTATCTAGAACAAGATTAGATATTTCCAACACTCCCTCCTAATCTTGATTCTTCATGTATTGTTGGAGCAATACGGACCTATGATGCCTAAGCAATCTCTCATATGCTCAAATGTGTCCTTTGGTAATGGCTTGGTGAAGATATCAACATATTGTTTTGCAGACCTGCAAAACTCTAAAAATATTTGTCCATTGTTGACTAGCTCTCTGATAAAATGATACCTTGTATCAATATGCTTGCTCCTTTTGTGAAAAACATGATTATTTGATAATGTAATAGTTGAATTGTTATCACAAAATATCTTTGTTGATCCTTCTTGTTCTTGCTTTAGATCTAATAATACTCTTCTCATCCATATTGCTTGACATGTTGTTGTTGTGGCTACCACATATTCTACTTCTGCCGAGAGAGAGTGATAATAGGTTGTTTCTTAGAAGCCCATGAAACTGCTCCTGAACCAAAATGGAAAACATAGCCGAATGTGCTTTTTTTTTCATCTATGCTTCCTGCACAATCACTATCTGTGTAACCAACTAACTTGAAAATATTAGAAGTCTGTATATAAAATATCAAAAGCTTTTGTTCCACTAACATATCTTAAAATTCTTTTTCTAGCTTGCCAATGAGAATCCTTTGGGGATTCCATAAACCTGGAAATAAGACTTACACCATACATGATATCAGGCCTTGTAGAAATCAAGTAGATCAGACTACCAACAAGTGTTTTGTATATAGTTGGATCAATATCACAACCTTTATCATCTTTGCTTAGCTTCAATCATATGGAAACTGGTGTTGATACTGGATTGCAATTCATCATCCAGAACCTTTTCAAAATATCATTGGCATATTTTGATTGACATATAAAAATTCCATTTTCTGATTGACTGACTTCTATGCCAAGAAAAAACTTCATTAGACCCAAATATGTCATTTCAAATTCTTTCTTCATTGTTGTTTTAAACAAGTCAATTGACAAATCTCCTGTGAATATTAGATCATCAACATATAGGCATACAATTAGAATTTGTTCTTGATCATTCATTTTGATGTATAGTGTTGGTTCACTATCAATTTTTCTAAATCCATTTTTCAAAAATATGAATCAATCCTGCTATACCATGCTCTTGGAGCTTGTTTCAGACCATACAAGGCTTTTTTCAATCTACAGACCTTGTGTTCTTGACCTACAATTTCATATCCAGGAGGTTGTAGAACATAAACTTCTTCTTCTAGTATGTCATTCAAAAATGCAGACTTGACATCCATTTGATAGACTTTCCAATTATTTTGAGTTGCTAATGCTAAAAGCAGATTCGATAAAGTTGTCTAGTCGAGCTACTGGAGCAAAAGTCTCATTATAATCAATTCCGGGTTGTTGTGAGAAACCCTTTGCAACTAACCTGGCTTTATATTTTTCAACATTTCCATCTGCATTGAATTTTGTCTTGTAGACCCATTTCACGCCAATTACACTCTTTCCTTCTGGAAGGCTCACAAGATCCCATGTACGATTCTTTTCAATAGAATCAATTTCTTCATCCATAGCTTTTACCCATTTTTCATTTTCAAATGCATCTTCAAAATATATAGGATCATCATGAGAAAATAATGCAAAATCAGAATATAAATCAACATTCTCATCACCTTGAGTTTGTTCATAAATCTCCCTTAAGCTTCTTGTCTTTCCTGGGGTGTCCCTGAAGTGAGACCTTTGTGTTGCCAATGCTGGATCTGATATGTCACTGCTATGAGACTTTGAATTTGAAAAATTTCCTTCATGCTCTAATGTTTCATGAGGATGTAAATTTACTGGAGGGGATGATGATCCACTTGAGATACCTCTTTTGATGCTTCTTGAAACTGGAGTGTTATTTGAAGAAGACATCACTGCACTGATCCCTTGAGGTGCTAGATGAACATTTTGTGTGATCTTTTCATCAAACTCATTCTGATGATGAGGTATTCCTGCAGTGATATTTGTTAGCTTATCAACACTTCCATCCCATGCTTGTTCTTCAATGAATTGAACATCTCTACTAATAATATAATTCTTTGTGATGGGGTTATACAATTTATAGGCTTTTGATTGCTCACTGTAACCTACAAAAATACATCTCTCTCCTTTATCATCCAATTTCTTTCTCCTCTCATTTGGAATATGTGCATAAGCTACACATCCAAAAACTCTTAAATGTGATACACTGTGTTTCTTTCCACTCCATGCTTCTTGAGGAACTTTATCCTTCACAATTTTTGTTGGACATCGGTTCAAGATGTAAACCGCACAAGCTACTGCTTCAACCCAATACTCATTTGGTAAATTTTTGGCTTTCAACATACTTCTTGCCATTTCCATAATTGTTCTATTCTTTCTTTCTGCTACACCATTCTATTGAGGTGTGTACCTTGTTGTAAATTGCTTCTTAATCCCATGAAATTTACAAAAATTTAAAAACTCATTTGAAACATACTCTCCTCCTCTATCTGATCTTAACACCTTTATAAAGTAACCGCTCTGCTTTTCAACCATGGCCTTAAACTCTTTGAACACACTAAAGGCTTCGACTTAGGTTTCAAGAAATAAACCAAGTTTTTCTACTCAAATCATCTATAAAAGTCAAAAAATACATGCTCCCTCCAGTTGATGGTGTTTGCATAGGTCCACATAGATCTGAATGGACAATCTCAAGAAGAGATCTAGCTCTATATGATTTTCCAACAAGAAAGTTTTCTCTGTGTTGCTTCCCTAGAATACAACTTTCACAAGGATTGTTTGGTTTCTCTATCAAAGGTAAACCCTTCACCATATGCTTCTTTTGTAATAAATCTAAACCACCAAAATTTAAGTGTCCAAATATCAAATGCCACAACCAAGTCTGATCTTTTAAAGAAACTTTAAATGCTAGTGAAGAAAGCTCTTTAGATGACAAATCATGTTGAATTCTTAATGAAAACATTTTGTTTCTTGTCATCTCAACCTTTGCAATCAATTTGTTACTTGGATTTCTATCTAGAATAACACATGCATCATCTTCAAAATAGACTTTATATCCCTTCTGCACTAGCTGACCAATACTCATTAGATTATGTTTCAAACTAGGAACATAATACACATCTGGAATGTGTTTGTTCTCACCTTTCTTTGTTTCAATATTTATGGTTCCTTTTCCCATTACTGCAACTTTATTATCATTTCCTAACTTAACTTCAGATGTAATTGACTCATCTATGTTTGCAAACATCTCCTTACATCTAGTCATATGATTATTGCATCCACTATCTAGAAACCAAATATCCTTTGTACTTTCTTGAGCAACATTGCATGTAATGAACATTGAACCATTGTTATAACTTTCAAATTGATTTTCTTCAGAAAAATGTGCATTTTGTCTACTCATATCAAAATGTTTCTTCTTGCATTCATTGGCATAGTGTCCATACCTTTTACAGTAATGGCATTGAACATGTGACTTGTCATACCTTTGACCATAAGTATGATTCTGGTTGTTTCCTGCCTCTAGCACTTGTAGTGTAGAAATTTGAATTTGTTCTTCCTCCATAATATGTGTTTGCTCTTCCAGATCCTCTTTGGAAATCTCTTCCTCTGCCTCTATTGAAGCTTGATCTTCCTCTTGCTCTATTACCACCAATTGAAACTTGCGATTTGAAGGCTTGCTCAAGAGATGAGCTACCTGATCTATTCAATCTTTGCTCATGGGATATTAAAGATCCCATTAATTCATCTACAGACATTTGGGTTAGATTCTTTGATTCTTCTATTGCAACAACAATCACATCAAACTTGCTAGGAAGACTTCTCAGTATTTTCTCTACAATCCTTTGATCCTCTAGAGTCTCACCATGAGACCTAATTTGATTTACTACACTCATCACGTGGGTGAAAAATAAATCTACTGAATCTAAGTCTTTCATGCAAATATTCTCAAAATCTCTTCTAAGATTTTGTAATTTTGCAACTTTTACTTTACTAGTACCTTGATAATTTGTTTGAAGACTTTCCCATGCTTGCTTTGATCTAGTTGTTGCTGCAACACGCGGAAATATGGACTCGTCCATTGCTTGTTGAATTTGAAACAAGTCTTTTGCATCCTTCTGCTTGTTCTCCTTCAACAAATCCTTATCTGCTTGTGTTAGTGCTTGAAATGCTTGAAAATCTGCAGGTTCTAGAAACCCATTCTTAACTATTTTGCCACACATCTAGTGAACAAAATAAAGTCCTCATTTTTATGCTCCAATAATCGTAGTTCTTCCCATTGAATATGGGGATGTGGGCTTGAGTGAGGCTGCTGCTCATACCCGCCATTTTGAACTAGACTAATAGAGTGAAACTAAAAACTTATAACTTAAGCTCAACTTAGCTCGATACCAATTTGAAGGAATTATATCTAACTCCTAACCAGAGGGTGTGTGCGCAAATAGAAACAATATTATGAACACACACAAACTCACAAGAGAAATATAAAAACAAGGCTTTGTATTAAAAATACTCCAGAGCACTTTGGTGCCTTCTCTTGCTTTTGAATTACAAAATGAAACCCCTTATTTATAGATGTTTTCAACCTTCTACCTTAGAAAATATCTTATAATATCTCATAATATCTTATATTAGATATTATTGATCTTTTGGATATTTTATAGATATTCCCAGATATTTCTAGATATATATAATATCTCTTGATATTTTCTAGATATTATATACAATATCTTTTGATATTTTGGAGGAGTTAATATTCACAATAAATGTGAATATATTTTACATAAAGTTGAATTCCATAAAGTTAAACTTTATCTAGAACAAGATTAGATATTTCCAACAAGTACTTCTAGTATAATCAAGGTGGGCTGCACCCAAGATGCATCCACACCCAAGGCAAACTAACACACCCTAGAGCAAAATGCATCCCAACCCCCCACTTCTTCAAAATTTGTCTAGCATTACAGAATACAACTCACAATCCCATTCTTCAAAATATTTTTCAGCATTTTGAAACATTTCCTTTTCATTAGAATCAAGACTCTCGTAGCTGATTTTCAGTTTCTTTTGCAGAGAAGGCTCACAACTTAGCTTGTCTATCGTATCTACCCATACATTTCTATCACGTTCCCCTACCAAGCTTTTCCCAAGAACTTGGAGGGCTAGAGGAAGGCCTTCACAGGCATCAATAATACTGTTGCGCAGAGTTTCTATCTCTTGTTTTGGACAGGAGGAATTAGGGAATGTGTGGAAATTAAAGAGCTGCAGGGCATGTTTGTGAGAAAGCCGCCTTACCTCGTAAGCTTCATCAACGTTGGCCACTTTTAGAATTTGCAGATCTCGCGATGTAATAATCAGACGGCTTCCTCGGCCGAAGTCCCTGTAATTTCCTGCCAGGGCTTCAAGCTGCTCAGGGCTTTGAATATCATCGAGGAGGAGGAGAACTCTCTTACCCCTGAGACAGCCTTTTAGCAGACACACCCCTCTATCAACATGGTCTACTTCACCACTGAAATGTGAAATATATTTGAGCATGTGGGTCTGAATCTTCACAAGCCCATTTGCCTCTTGGCATCTCTCTCCCACATCGAGGGCATAGTAACACACTTCAAACTGTGAACATATAAGCTTATAAACAAGCTTGGCCAGGGTCGTTTTACCGATCCCGCCCATGCCATGTATACCCACTTTCACCATCTTCTTCTGCATATCCCCTGCATGAAGCAATATCCTCGACATGGTCCACGGCCCAGTCCAAGCCAAAACATTCTGGAGTATCGAGATAAACACTTTCTAATTTCAAGATTTCCAAACCTTACTCACAACATCTTGAACCAGATGCTCCTCCCTACAAATGCATTCAACCTAATATTAATTCTATCTTTCATATGGAAATTAAAAAACAAAAACCTGGTTTCGTGATTACTTACCCGGAAGATTGATTGAAACATCAACCGCATCGATGGGAAACATTCGCTAATGCGCTTTTGCATTTATCGATAAAGCTGGTGTGTAATGTTCGCCGTCTCTCATGTTGTTCGAAATCTTGAACATATTTACCGTCGTCGCGAAGGTCTGAAGGCAAAACATTGTAAAACAGTGGCCAGATTGTGGCCCCGGAGTCGACCATGTGCAACAACTCTATTTTGAAAATATTTTGGGCGAGACAGAAAAATATAATTTAAATTCAAATTCAAATTGTCATATCTTGTAAACACATCACATCAAAATGTCCCATCATAATTCCGGCACAGTAGTCCTTTCCGGCGAGGGCAATGGCTATGTCAACACATCATGATATGAAAAAAATGCCCACATGCATAGGTGCATTTTCAGTGGAGGGTAGCCGCTATTAATATATGAAGGCTCGCATATTAAAGTTACGACTAAGTTTTTAGAAACCCGCGTGGAATATAGGGCGCGCTAATAATATGTTTTTAAAGTCCCGTGGGGTACCGACTTATAACATATGGGACTACCTCATACTTTAGAAACTAACCCGCGAGGCGAATACCCTACCCCCTATAGGATTTGAACGGACCTCTATTTCAAGAGCACATGTTCTTTACCATTTTAAGTGGACTAATCAATGTTTAAGCCACGTGGAGTGGCATGTATGGTAAAACAGCGGCGATTACAAAAGGCCACGTGACATTTAAACAATCCATTATCCATCGTTCATGCGAGCCACGTGGAGATAGTCGATGGAATGGAGCGGTCAACCTTGCATAATGCCAAGCCACGGGGCATTTAAAACATGCAACGGTTATAAAAATACAATGGAGGTGGTATTTAAAATGCGGGGTAGTCTTAAATATTAAACGGTGGCAATAATATATTTTTAATAGCCTAGTGTTATTTTAAAACTTTCCATGTAATATTTATAAGCCCCATTTATTTGGCTTTAAATCCCAAACACAATAATAGCTTAGTGTTATTTTAACCCCGCATGTAAATGAGTAATGCCACGGGTTATATGTAAATTAAACCACAATGTAACGACCACTAAAAATATTGGTGCTATTATAGCACCAAAGTGTGGTTTAGCCTATACAAAGGCTTAGAGAGGTCATTTGTAAACAAGTCTAGAGGACGAGAAGTCTCCTCTTGTAAGGCCATAGGCTATTACGAGTGCTTTACAAGTTGTTTTAAGTTTGTAAGGCCATAGGCCATAGAAGAGCAACATCATATATCACCATTTTTAAAGGAGTTAGGCTCAAAATGGGTCTTAGATGTAAAAAGGAGATATTCACAGAATTTCCCCACGCTCCTAATGGTGATATTATCTTCCCAATTTGGAGGCATTTTGACACTATTTAATCAATAGAAGTCATATGTACATTCGGCGACCATGTGGAGACTTCGTCAAGTGTGCATGACTCATCTAAGGAAGATTATCGAAGACTCATACTTTTGCGATGATCATCATCAGTTGAGCTTCTACATATTGTGGATTGAGCATCTATTCTTGATATTTCCGGTTCGATTAATCTATTGTATCGTTATCACCCTTATTTATCTAGTTCAAATTCATATGTAATTGGTTGGGTATGTGATCATAAAGGATGAATTCCCTATACCACTTTCATTTGGGTATCAGATAGACATGTTCATTGGTATCCGCATTTAGATTCATTGCTTCATTGTACTAGTTTGCATTTAGAAGCATAATGAATCGGTTCATATGAACCCGGAGACGTAGGCAATGTCGAACTCTGTTATCAATCTTCTTTGTAGTGTGTGTTTCTCTAAATTTACATTGCATTGTTATTTGAAGTTAATAGCACTATGGAGTTTAAAATATTGCAGTGCCTATAAGGGTTCGTTGGTATGTTAAAAAAATTACCCCTATTTAATGATCACCAACTCGGCCTTGGCAAATACCCCTGTCATTTTCTCCCACGTCAAAAGTTAAAATTCATTCTCTCTATTGTTTTCTAAAATAAAGCAAAGTCCAAATGAACTTTTGAAACACAAGTTTTTCATTTTATTACCAAATTTTCCTAATCGACATCGTCAAGAGCCCTAGTTGATCGACGTCAATATATTTTGACGGTATTGATCACCCTACTTAAGCCCATTATCCCACATTTGATTGCCTACTGCAGTTTTCTTGCTACCCACCCCTACCCAAGCCTTTTTGGATCACCCTAACACCTTATTACCTAACCTACCACCTTCATTTCAGTTAGGGTAAATTTTTGCCTATACCATAACCTTACCCACGACCTTACGTATCAACCCAACCCGACCTTGCCCATTAGACCCTCACCTTCTCTTACTTGTTATACCTTGCGATGATGAGCTACTTGTGTTGTTTAGCTTACCGACCTTTTTTCCCGATGTCGTGGTGCATTTATCCCCAAAACCTTTTGGTGTTCTAGAACACACCTAATGCCCATTCATGCACCTATCCTAGTTGTGTTTCAGGACCATATCCTATACCTTGGATACTTGGATCACATCAACCTTGTTTGGATAAACCTATCAAATTTTGACGATGTCGAGTTTGTGCGCTTTTCAGCCTAGCGCCTTATCACATTCTATATGTGTACATGAATTTGACTGCCCCCACCTTTACCCACACTTATATCATCATTACCTATAGTCCAACCATACCTCATTTTTCATCACCTATCACTTTATCAAACCAATCACCGAGTCCGCCTATCACTTCATTAGTTCCTAGTTTGAGGGGGATCACCTCCGCATATACTTAGGCAACCTAACCTAGGGCAACTACCTCCTATCTTTGTCACAACATCACTTATCAATACAAGCTACGTGAAAAAAAAAAGGGAAAATGTAGACACCAAATTTGGGTCACACTCCCTTTTACCCCTTTCAACTTATCAATTCGACATATATACCTAGCCATGACCCCCTTCTACACATTAAGTATTAATTTAATCACCTATAATTAAATTAATACTCATCCTCACACTATTATTACTTTAATTAGATTAATATCCACCTCACCTAGCCACCTCACCCTATAACTATTCCGGCCTCATTAAATGGCTAAGACCAAGTCCCCACACTCCCTAACCAACTAAGACTTTTTCTAACCCTAATCGTCATGAGCCCTAAATACTAAATCCTAAACTATAAAAATTAAATCCTAAACCCTAAACCCGACCCTTAAACCTTAAACACCGAATCATAAATCCTAATCCTTGAACTTTACACCCTTATCCCCGAACCCTAAAATCCTAAACCTTACACCTTGTACCCCAATCCCTAAACCCTAAACTCGGGCCCTAAGCCCTAAACCATAAACCCTAAACCTTAAGCCCTAAACATTAAATCTTAAACCCTAAACTTTGAACCCTAAACCATAAACCATAAACCATAATCATTAAACCATAAACCCTAAACCCTAAACCCCTAAACCCTAAACCATAAACCTTAAAACTTAAACCCTTAACCCGATCGTAGACCCTAACCATAAACCCTAAAACCTAAACCCTAAACCCTAAATCTAAACCCTAAATCCTAAACCATAACCTTGAACCTTGAACTCGAACCCTGAACCCTAAACCTTAAACCTTGAACCATGAGACATAAACCCTTAACCCTAAAGCCTGAACCATATTTCATCAATATTTCCTAGTATTGTGCCTAGAACCATCATTGAGTCTGTTGGTACAACTACCTTGTTTATGATAGGTGGGACAAGTAACTAATGGATATGAGATATATCTTGTGCCTTGTAATGCATATTACACATCTCTACCAAACTTGTTTCTCCCCAAATATACTTGCGCTCTTGAATGTAAATTTCTTCACACTTGATACAAATTTCACATTTCTCATATTTCCATGTATGGTATTATGCAAGCTAGGATGACTTGTTGGAAGCTAGAAAAAATAACCATCAAAACACAAAAATTAATCTTAAAGAAAATACAAGAAACATAAAGAATATACCAATGCGGAGGTGTAGGATCATAACTGAATTTCTTGCAGTATCCTCGCTCTGGAGAAAGAGAAAGCTCTTCTGCTACTGGAATGGATAGAAATTTTGACAGAAATTCCTAAAGTGTTCAAAATAAGCATAACAATAGGGGAATGACTAAGAACACAAAGGGGTTATCAATCACCTAGTAAATATTTCTTGTTTAGTTATGAATGGGAGTCACCTAGCCTATGACTTAATGACCTTTCATTCATTGATAATTACTTCTATGATAAACCCATGGATGCTTTCAAAAGCACCTTAAAAAAGATAGGGGTAGTCATCAATCCTAGTGAAGGGTGTGATGTGATTTCCAAACAACTTGAAATTAATACAGATTTAGAGATCATAACACAAATTTACAAATATCTCTATCATTATAAATGGAAGCCAAGTAATGATGTCTCCATGTATCCAAGGATCGAGGACTACTAGGGTCTGTGGAAGGATTGGACATTCAGGAATCGACATTTCCCTCCTTCAAAAGATCAACAAATGAAAGACATCGAATTGTGATGAATCTCTTTGAATGTTCTTCCTACAAATTCGATGAACCCTTTGCAGTTGAATACTCTCTATCAATACTAATAAGAATGGGTAAGACATAAAACATTATCGTGTGGGGTTGGTTCATGAGAAAGTGAGATAAAAGGGCATTTAGGTGTTGAGAAGGCTACAAGCTAATAAGGCCTCAAGGAGATATTGTAGGTGAGAGAGAAGAATATGACTGTGAATTGGGTCTAAACACCTTGTAATATGCTAGATAAAATATCTTAGGAGTGTTGAGGGTGGTGATAAGCCTATATTACTTACATATTTACTGAGAGAGAATAATATACTAAAAAGAGATGTATGAGAGCATCGTTTGTTTTGCCTAATGAAATTCTTGATGGATGATGTATGAGAACAGCGTTTGTTTTGCTTGATGATAAGATCACAGGAAGAAATTCAATCTCAAGTGGGAGCTGGAAGAGTAAGGTTGCTAGAAATTACAGTGACCGGCGTCGGTTAAGTGGCAACCAGCGTCGGCCGACAGGTAACCGTGGTGGGTTATAGGGTGACCATGGTCGATTACTTATATAGCCTAGTTTTAAACAGAAAATCACAGATCTGGAGAATCAAGAAGATGCATGGAATGTATCTTGGTTGCTGAGGTGTCCTAGTTCTTGGAGGCACAAGCATATTGGTCAGATTCTAGATCCGATTATTGAGGTATGGTTTTATCTTGGTATTGTAGTGCTTATATTATTTTGGTTACACATGCATGTTTGTGATTGCATATCTAGATCTGAGAATGAGAAAAGAAGCAATTATGCATCCTTTGGTGTAGTTAGATGCATGGGCTTCATTAGAGAAGCTGAATACAATAGCACAGAATGAAGACGGGGTTTCCATTAGAGAAACATGTTCTTGAGTTGAATATGCAGTTGAGTATCTTAGTGCTGGTAAGGTGATGTATTTCATCTTGGTGCAATTTTGTATTGCATGTATTATTGTTGTTAAGTTTTTGTGTAAGATTTGGGTGCTTCTTGAAATGACTGGCTCAACACAACTATCGGCTTTGGTTGGAGTAGGCACCTAGTTTGGTGACCTATGCCAATTTGTGGCATTGTGTTAGTTCCAAAGCAACATCGATGTCAGTCAGGGAACCGACATCGGTCACAGAGGGTAACTAGTACTAGTCAACAAACCATAGTCGGTCTCTGTGACAACGAGTTTGTACATGGTTTCTTACAGTAGAAGAGGGCATGGATGGTTCACTGTCCTTGTAATGAAATTACTTGTATAATTCATATTAAGAGCAACATTAGAGCACCAAATAGCACAATATTTCAGAATAATGATCTCAATATGCAATTAGAATAGCTTCGCCACTTCGAGGGGGCAACCTCCAAACCATATAACAAGACTCAAATGCTAAAATGATAATGAAATACTACCTATAATCCCCTATATATACTATTCATATGTTATGGCCATCACCAAGGCCAACCTATTAAGCATGAGAAAGTATAAATGATATAATAAAATGATATGGTAAGCCACAAGTCAGCTACTCATATCCTAATACAAGCAATAGGTTAAGGGCATAGCATGCCCTTCCCCTTCAAACCAATGTTGTCCTCAACGTTGAATAATCTGGATGTTGCTGCAAAAACCTTCATCCTCCTAGGTGGCGTCTTCTATGCTCAGATTCTTCCACTTGATCAGATATTCCTTAATGTCTCTAGTTCTCAGCCTCTTAGTACGTGTTTGCAGAATCTTCTCTGGCTCCAAAATGATTCTTCCTTCCTCGTCAAGTTCTGGTAACTCTGTCTGGGCTTCAAATTTCTATCCAATAACCTTCTTTAGGCATGAAACATGGAATACTGGGTGTATGTGTGAAGATGGAGGCAACTCTAGTTTATAAGCAACACTACCAATTTTTCTGTAGAACCTGATAAGGGCCATAATATTTAGGAGCAAGTTTGTTTTCCTTTTTTGTTGCTTTAGGGACATCTGTTTGTAAGGCTAGAGACGTACAAAACCCACCACCAATTTCAAAATTTCTTTCACTACGGTGTTGATCTGCTTGTTGTTTCATCTTGTTTTGTGTCGATGCTAAATTCTCCTTCAAACTAGCCAAAACATGTTGTTGATGTTGAATGTGTTCCTCAACATCTCTGACCTTAGTTTGCACCCTCAAGGAGGAAGTGATAGAAGGTGGATGGTAACCATATAATGCTAAAAATGGGGTCATTTGAGAAGAGGTATGAAAAGATGTGTTATACCACCATTCTGCCAATGGTAGCCATTTAATCCACATTTCTTGCTTATCTGATACAAAACAACGTAAATACCCCTCTAAGCATTTGTTGACCACTTATTTTCCCATCAATTTGAGGATGATAAGATGAACTGTGAGCTAGCTAAGTACCCAAACATGAAAATAATTCCATCCAAAAATTACTTGTGAAAATAGGATCACGATCACTCACAATTATCTTTGGGGTTCCATGTAGCCTTTGAACTGTCTCCAAAAAAAATAGTTGCGATGATTGATTGGCTGCAAATGGATGTGATAGGGCACAAAAATGGGCATATTTTGTGAGCCTATCCACAATCATGAAAATAACATTCTTACCCTCTGAACAAGGCAATCCGGTGATGAAATCCATGGAGACCTCCTCCCATCTCTGGCTAGGAATTGGTAAGGGTTGCAATAGACCTGGTGTCTTAATTGTTTCCCCTTTGTTTTGTTGGCACACTAAACACTCTGATACAAAATTTTGTACATCCCCCTTGAGTCCTTCCCAAAATAATTCTCTTTTTATTCTATGATATGTCTTCAAAAACCCAGAGTGTCCTCCAATAGGTGAGGCATGTAGCTCTGCAAGAATCTTATGCTTCAACTTAGAATCTTTACTCAAGTATAACCTATCCTTGTACCATAGGGCATTACCTTTCCACTCAAATTTGTTAGATGTCATAGATCCTTGCTTGATATTCTGTATTAGAGATTGTGTATCCTTATCTTGATTCCATTCCAATCTTGCTTCCTCCACCCAATCGGTCGTCAACATGGACATTCCACATAGTAAGGCATCTGCGGATGTATCCCTTCTAGACAATGCATCAACTACTACATTTTCTTTACCCTTTTTGTATATGATTTCAAAATCATAACCCAACATTTTTGTTACCCACTTTTGTTGTTCCTCAGATGATAACCTTTGCTCCAAAAAGTATTTGAGACTATCGTGATCAGTTTTTACCTTGAAGTGTCTACCCATGAGATAGGGCCTCCATTGCTTGACCGCATGAAGAATAGCCATCATTTCTTTCTCATAGATAGGTTTGAGCAGATCTTTTCCTTTGAATTGATGACTCTCAAATGCAATTGGTCTTCCTTCCTACATTAGAACTGCTCCCAATCCTGATCCTGAAGTGTCACATTCAACAATGAAGGTTTTTGAGAAGTTGGGAGTAGCCAAAATTGGGGTGCTGCACATGGCTTCCTTCAGCTGCTCAAAGGATTTAGTGGCTACGTCTGTCCAATGGAAGGCATCCTTCTTTAGCAATGCAGTGAGTGGGGTTGTTATTCTACCATATCCCCGCACAAATCTTTTGTAGTACCCTGTTAGTCCTAGGAACCCACGCAGATTTTTGAGATTTTTGGGCCTTGGCCATTCCACCATAGCTTTGATCTTCTGAGGATCAACTTTGACGCCTTCATGGGATACAATATGACCCAAATACTCTACCTCTTGTACACCAAAAGAACATTTGGATGGCTTTGCATATAGAGTATGTTTCTCCAAAACTTCCAACATGTTATTTACATGTTGTAAGTGTTCTTCCCATGTCTTACTGTAAATCAATATGTCATCAAAGAAAACTAATACAAATTTCCTTTAAAAAGGCCTAAAAATAGTGTTCATCAAGCTTTGAAAGGTTGAGGGCGCATTTGTAAGACCAAAAGGCATTACCAAAAACTCATAATGGCCCTCATGAGTCCTAAAAGCTGTTTTATGAACATCTTCCTCTTTTATCCTAATTTGATGGTACCCCGAACGAAGATCTAATTTTGTGAAATAAACAACACCATGTAATTCATCAAGTAAATCATCAATTACTGGAATAGGAAACTTATCTTTGATGGTGTACTTGTTGAGTTCTTGGTAATCTGGACACATCCTCCATGTTTCATCCTTTTTACGTACCATGACCACTGGTGAAGAATATGCACTCTGGCTATGCCTGATGATACCTGCCTTCAACATTTCCTCCACCATTTTCTCGATCTCACTTTTCTGGGAATATGGGTATCTGTATGGTCTGATGTTAGGTGTTTGGCTCCCTGGAATCAACTGAATGGCATGATCATGATCCCTAACTGGTGGTAGTCCCTTTGGAATTGCATCAAAAATAGATGAGTGAGCATCCACAATCTTCTCAAGATAGGTGGTGGTATCAAGACTTTGTATTTTGTACTTCTATGGAAAATAGCGTTGCTATAAAGCCATCCACTCCTTTTTTGAGAACCTTCTACATCTGATGAGAGCTAATAATCTGTGGAGACTTAGCTACCATCCCATTCAATTGTATTGTCCTTCCATCTGAATGAAATCGCATGAACAATTCTTGGAAATTCATCTCAATAGTACCTAAGGTTGTGAGCCATTGGACCCCCAAAACAATATCTGCCCCTCCCATAGAAATAGCAAACATAGGTGAGTCTAACATGTAGTCTCCCATGGAAAGCTTGATACTATGGCACTTTCCTGTGCACTTGACTGTCCCACCATCCGCAATCATAACTTGCATTTCTGGAGCTGGGTAAATAAAACAATTGAGGCGGGCAACTAACTTACTATTTATGAAGTTATGAGTACTCCCCGAGTCAATCAACACCGTCACCTTTTGTTTTTTGAGATAGCCAATAACCTTGAGTGTTTGAGGAGTACTAATACCTGACAATGCATGGTAAGAAATTGTAGGTTGGTGATCCTCTACTTCATCTTCTACTAGTTCCTCAGCCTCTCCTATAATTTCAGCTTCCTCATCATCCTCATTACCTCCATCAATATAGAAAAACTTCTTCTCAGCACATTTATGTCCCGGTCCATATTTGCTATCATAGTTAAAACATAATCCTTTTGCTCTCTTTTCTTCCATTTGTTGAGGAGTCAGTCTAATTGGCCTAGAAATGAAGGGGAAGAGATACTACGGTCTTTGGTGTTAATGAAAGGTGGCCTCCTACTACAAAGAATTTTTTCCTCTACACGACGTGCCATGATAATAGAATCAGACAACTTGATTGGATTAAACATCCATACCTCATGCTCGATGTGGTCCTTAAGACCCCCAAGAAACAAGTCATTCAGATTCTCTTCTGGAATATTCTCCACCCTTAAGGATAGGTTTTGGAATTGATGCACATAATCTTTGACTGATCCTATTTTCCGTAACTTTGCTAATTGACTAAAGTAGTTCTCTGAAACACTGGAACTATAGTGCAATTGCAACTCCTCGGTAAAAACTGTCCAAGTGACACCTAGACCATTCTTCTGCCTCTGAGCACATAACCAACGATACCAAACAAATTGGTCGGGTTCAAGATATAGGGATGCCAATGTCACCTTTTGTCCTGATGGTGTTTGATGTAACTCAAAGAAGTTCTCCATTTGATTTATCCAATTCAGGGGATCCTTACCATCAAATTTGCGCATATCCACTTTCAGCATCATGTTCCGTGGTTGTGGATAAGTTTGATTCTGATGGGACTGGAAAAGTGATCCAATATGGTTAGTTTGTCCATGATTTTGAACTGAAGGTCCTCCTTGGTTGATATGGGCTGGATTTGGGCCATACTGGTTACCCTTTACATGTTGCATGATATCATCCAACCGATGATTGATTTGGGCTATGTCTCCTTTAGAGGCCATCTCAGATTGTACAATTCGCAACTCATACTCAAGTTGGCAAACCTTATGATCAACTGAGGTAAACCCTAGTGCTGAGGAATCTATATTTACCCCTTCTGAATCCATCTCTTCAATCACTACCCCATCTTTATCTGGGGTTTTACCTGGAGTAACCGGGTTCTTTTTGCTCTTGTGGAAGGCCCCGCCATGATGTCAAATCTTAGGGTTTAGGGTTTCGATACAATTTCGGCTGAACAGA
Organism: Taxus wallichiana var. yunnanensis; assembly: GCA_018340775.1. NCBI lineage: Eukaryota > Viridiplantae > Streptophyta > Pinopsida > Cupressales > Taxaceae > Taxus > Taxus wallichiana. Next base: position 1,011,712,315 of record CM031242.1, read on the forward strand.
AAAAACACAGAGAAAATACTAATACTATTTTTTTGAGAGCTTTCGAAAATGTAAAGAACTTGAAAATTTTCCATAATTTGCACCCTAGGGAGCGATTTTATGAAAACCCTAAATTTGTAATAACTTTTGCAAAATAAATCAAAAAAGTCTGAAATTTTTAGGTAAACTTACTTGAAATGCTTCTCAACTCTAGTAAAAATATCTCCCACCAATTTCTCTGGTTCGCAATATGTGGTGGAAAAAAAAAATTAGGGTTTTTGCCCTAATTTTGGCCCAGATCGCAACTCTGATACCACTTGTAATGAAATTACTTGTATAATTTAGATTAAGAGAAATAGTAGAGCACAAAATAGCACAATATTTTTAATAATGATCTCAATATGCAATTAGAATAGCTTCGCCACTTCGAGGGGGCAACCTCCAAACCATATAACAAGACTCAAATGCTCAAATGATAATGAAATACTACCTATAATCCCCTATATATACTATTCATATGCTATGGCCATCACCAAGGCCGACCTATTAAGCATGAGAAAGTATAAATGATATAATAAAATGATATGGTAAGCCACAAGTCAGCTACTCATATCCTAATACAAGCAATAGGTTAAGGGCGTAGCAGTCCTATTTTGGAGGATCATGTTTTTTGCACACGCAGTGTGTATAGTAAACCGTGTTGATCACTTCAATGTTTGGATAATAAAGAGGAAAAATTTGGCTTGTCTATTCCATGAGACTTTGGGTTATGTATGTTGGTGCTCAAATTAGTCTTGCCCCATTTGTCATTGAAATCCCTCAGTTTGCGGCCATGACTCGTGATGTTTTTCTGTCTCCCGTATTGGTGCTTGAAGACTCTATCCTCTCGTTTAGTTGCCATGGTCGGTCCCTTCCTTGGTCTAAGATATCTTAAAAGCCCATATTTTTTTTTTTCTCCTCTGTCCATATGAAGAATGATTCATTTTCAAGGGCTCAAATGATGGTTCTCCAACATTTTACGTTTTTGAGTGTAGTTTCTGGTCAAAATTACTTCTCCGCATCGAGTTGAAATGTGGCCCTTTTACGGTTGTGCTATGTACCTTGGGATATGGTAATATAATATATATGGGTTGATGGAGATGCCGACATGTGGCACACATCCCCTTAGTTAGTTATATGGGCTCATATAGATGGGAATCCACTTCGAGGGGGACGCCTCCAATATACCTCTACCAAGTAGAAGACTCAACTCATACATACCTCCTCATAATGATACTCACATCCTTTAAATAGGATGGGTAACACCTAATCCCAATGTAGGCCGACCCATTCCCCAATATAATTAATTCCTATGTGAGCCCATATAACTAACTAAGGGGATGTGTGCCACATGCCTCAAGCATCCATCAACCCATATATATTATATTACCATATCCCAAGGTACATAGCAGGTTGGATGCAGCTCTATGGGATAATTTAAAAATTCTAAAGCTCACTTCAACCCAAAACATGTCCACATGGTGAGCCCACGCTTGCTCGGGATCTCCGCTCTTGGGGACCATCTTGAAGTTGCACCATAAAGACACGTTGAGGCTTCTACCGGGCCTTCCCATACTTAAACTTTTCAAGAAAATTACTAAAGGGCTTGGGACATGTGGAGGGACCGTGCATGTTTGGGTACCAACCCCTAAGTTTTATTTTGAAGAATCGCCAGGAGGACACTTGGAGGCTTCCGATCACTCTACCTTTTTTGCTTGGATTTTTCAACATCCAAAGGAAACTGCCTCGGACCCTAGACACATGGTGCCTTCTGCTGAACCTTCAAACTTTTTAATTGACTCTTCCGGACTGAGACACGTGTTGGGCCCGCGCTTGTTTGGGGTCTCTACTTTTTGGGACCATCTCAAAATGCACCATTAAGACACGTAGCAGGCAAGGAAATGGAGAAACGAGCTTCGGGGTTATTTAAGGTTTTTTGCCTTTTGTAAAAAAGGGATAAAATTGTAAGTTGAAGTGTGGCTTTTGACAGAAAGTAATGCCAATATTGAATAGTCAAAAACGGAGGCGCAGGCCGCATGGAAATATTTGGAAAATTTTCCTTTTTCCAAAAGTTATAAAATGTCAAAAAGGTGCTCCCAGGCCCATTTCCAATCACATTTTCCATGTGGAGGGCTCAGATTAAAATTTGAAAGACAGGATCAACGGTAGTTATGCATTTCATTTCATTTTTCCTCCATTGAAGCTCTAGGATGTTTGGAGATGCATTTTTACATCATTCTTCGTCAATTTTTTGGCAAACTTTTGTCATTTTTGGTCCGCAAAGTTCAATTGAATCAATTTGGGGGCTCAATTTGTAAATTTGAAGTACTTTTGAAGTGGATTTCTGCTCGGGCTCGTGTAAAAATACAAAATGCTAGATCCAGAAGTTTCAGAGTAAAATTTAAGAGGAAAAGGAGGGGAAAAGGATGAAATGATGAAAGATCGTGCACAAAAGGTGAAAAAGGTGTTGCCTCGAGAGTAAAAAGGGATGACCTGTCAGGTCCAAGTACGCAGAGTCTCAAAAATGATTAAAAAGGGGATTTCTCACATGACAGAATCAAAATGATTAGAAGGACTACCGAAATGTTGTGGCATGGCATCCTAGTCATTATTCAAGGGTCCCAGAGACGTGATCAGTTCATAATTGGTCCACCTGGCAGATTTTGAATCTGAATTTGTTAAATGTATTTCTCGAAACAAATTGATAAAAAGCAAAGGTCCCTTAAATATTCTTCTCTTTTGAGGGAAAAGGTGTTGCAGGCGGTGCCAAGGGTGAAGAATATGCCTCCAGTTAGAACAATGATGCAAATATTTGCAATGATTCACCTTTTTTGAAAACACCTGGCAACTTTTTTCAAATCTGTTGAATGTCACTTTCTGCAAATCATGATTTGATATGTACAACAAAGGTGCTTTGAATATTCCTCTTTTGGGGGAAATTGGATGTAAATGGTGTATTATAAATGCAATGAGATTAATCTTGCAAAGTGTCGAGTATGAATTCTTGAGAAAAATTTTGAGAAAGTCATCTTCCCAAGAGACCAAAGTCGAGATTACATGTTATTTTCTTTTGTGTTAGAGTTTTTGTCATGTCAAGTTGGTTACAGCTATATAGCAAATGAAAAGCTTGAGATTTCTCTAGAAGCTTTTCCCCATTGATGAATCTAAGCAATTTTGGAATTAATTTGTGTCTAATCTCTAGCAATTTTGTGTCTCGCTTTATTTTCGAGAATGTCTCGCAAATGATCCAAAAATAATCGATTATTATTACCACGATCTCGGACCCTTATAGGCTTTAATTATTTGCCCACAATTTGCTCCTTTTACATAATCAATTTAAAATAATGCAAGACAATAATGACAATTGCACACAGATTGATTACGGAGTTCGCAATTGCCTACATCTCGGGTTCGTGTGGTCGAACTGTTCCACTAGTCAAAAAACTTGTAAGTTACAATAGTACTCTCACAAAAAAACCTAATGGAATTTTAATTGCCTATCAAGACACCAATTCTTGAAAACTTCCGATGATCAGTCAAATTTTTCTTCACCTTCCTGATGCATAATCTCCTTCGGCTTCGATCGGCCTTCCCGACGCTATCAATGTGACACTAGCACTCCGGTCGACAATCCAAGATTTGCAAGTAATTGGTGTGGCTCAATGGGCCTATTGGGTAGTTTATAATTTACTCCCAATCACAAATATTTCATCTACTATTGCCTAAAATAATAGGCCAATAGACAATATTTGTTGACACATCTCACAAAAAAAGCTTAACAAATAATAAGCTTGTTGGACTAATGTGTGTCCATTACAATAGAATGGGTTCCCTATTTATACAAAAATAGGGCCCTTAAAAAATGCATTCCATATAATCCTTAGGCTAAAAATACCATAGCCCGTAGCATAGTTGATGGGATTAAATCCCAAATTGGGCGGATGTATTTTTAAATGGGATAAATATCCATTTTAGCGGCTAAGGAGAGGGGGAGTGGTTTTGAATGTTTTTAATGGGATATAATCCCAAATGGAGCGGCATATATTTGGGTAAGGTTTAATAACCCTTATCCCCTCCATTCTTCACGTGGATAATACCACGCATGGCTTTAAGCCCCCAACAACCGCTTCATCCTCCTTCCACGTGGTCCTTTGCATGCCCCCACCACTGCTTCCCTCCTTCACAAATGCACTTAGCATGTGGCGGTTTATACTAATGTTTGAACATTTATATATATATATATATATATATATATATATATATATATATATATATATATATATATATATATATATATATATATATATATACGTGGCATTTGGAATGGTGTGTAAGTGGACTTACCAAGTAAATAAAAATTCGACCCATACCATGGGGTATCGAAATTAATTAACTCGGTCATCATGTAGTCCACTTGTCATCTCCCGATAGGCAAATCGAGTGAATTCGACGAGTGATGGCAAGCCACGTGTCACAGTGCGATTTGGTCCAATATTGACCAATTGACCAGAGTTGACTTTCCGCTGTCTGAACTTTGACCAAACATATCTAGAGCTCCCGATGTCCATTTGTCACGTTCTCATAGTCGTTGGAAAGCTCTCGAGATGATCTTCTACACTGACACAATTTAGGGATGTTTAGGGAACTTTTAGAAATGATCCCCTAATCAGAAAATAATTTCTTTAATTCCTATTGCAATCTTATATCGAATTTTTGTGAAATCACATAGAACAAATCTAATGGTATTTGTAATTTCATTTCAAGAAGAGCCTTCATATTGGATGACATAAATGAATTTAAAATCAATTCATTGTCATTTTTTTGATAAAGATTGTATGTGAGTCTTTGGGTGTACCTTAGGCGTGATTAATCTAAAAATTTAGTGTTTAATTGAGTCTTCCAATTCGAGCCTTCATGTTAGAGTCTCAAAGATTATGTGAAAATGTGTTGATCTGGGCCTCCATTGAAGCACACCTTTTGGTTGAAGGAACGTCTTGACTGTTTTGAAGCTTTTTGTTGTGAAGTTGTTCATTATTGTGAAGTCCCTCCAAAGATCCGGTATAATCAACTTTATCCTGCTTCATCTCCCACCAAAATCATTTAAAAACCATTGATCCACCCTGAACTACCCTTGTTTGCCTTATGTATCAACAAAGGAACAAAATCTACTTGCAAAAATATGTAGAACAATCAGGATCTCTTAATGTCTTTAGTAACCTTTGCCTTGTATTGAAAATATCTCCATAATCTGGAAGTGACAACTCGTGAGAGTCAGATTTGGTGTGTTGATCATATTTTCCCAAGGTTTTCTTTATAAAATTTGTGCAAAAGAAAGGTATATGCATCTCCTTCAATAATAGAGGTTACAAAATAGGTTCTCTTACCTTGGTTGAAAGGAACAACCTAAAATAGTTAGGATAAGATCAAATCCTTTTAAGGTGCTACCCACTTCTTCAAGGCCTGAGTGCTAAAAAGTCAGATAAATTGCTTCCCCTAGCTACAAAATGACATACATAATCATTTATCTACTTTTGAGTGTCCTGTCAAATCCATGATGCTACTCGGTTTGTGAAGAAGAGTAAATGGGTACCAACACCAAAATGGCTTGTTGTGTGGGGACTTTTGCATTTACGGGGATGAGATTTACGTTGTCGAGGATGATTTGTTGATTTGTTGCCAGTTCATATCCATTTGTCCCATCAACACCAAAATAGCGCGCCGCTTCCAAGGACTGATTTGTGTTGTCGGGGATGAGATTTACGTTCTTTAGGAACTAATTATGGCAAAGACTGATTTGTTGATTTATTTCAGTTCGTATCCATTTGGCCCATCAACAACACCAAAATGGCATCATATGCCGAGGACTCTTTGAAGTATTTGAACAAAGGTGTATGCGTACAAACCCTGGTAATGTTTCTTGCAGTTCTGTGTGCAAATACGTTTTGTAAACATCATTCTCTGATCAGATCTGTAAGAATTGAACAAAGTTATAAGTTCTGCGTGTTGTCTGTCTAATTTTTAGCAATTATTGTACTAAGTTTTCCTCACCATTGATAAATTTGGGTAAAATAAGATCAGATCTGATAAGTTTTGCAAGATTCTAGTACTGAAAGACATTTGACAGATTATCTTTTAGTGCATTTTTGCACATCTGAGGTGAAAATCCTTAGTGGCGACTCCGTGTTGATTTATTTTGATAAATGCTAGTGTCTTAACCTCTATCAATGTAAATTTGTTACTAATCTTTGCAAAGCTGGAAGGAAGAAGATATTTCTTCACCACGGACCCTAGTAGAAGGTTGTTTCTAGAGTTTGGAAAGTCTAATTCAAAAGGAGGAAGAATTTGGAAGGTTGTTGGAGATCAAGCATCAAGAAAAGAGATCTCCATTGGTGAAACTGATCGGCACGTGATTGAAGATTGCAATGCTTCCTCAACTGCTTCTGAATCAGGTAGTCTCTTTGTAAATCTAAATTCTCCATCTGGAGAGGGGCCTTCTCATTCTACCCTTGTATTTGAAAGATTTGCATCTCATTCTACCCCTTGTATTTTCCAAATTTGATAGTGTCTTCCATGAAAAAGAGTCATTAGGGGATAGTCATTCTAAAAATTATATCCATGTACCACATAGACCCCTCACTCCTCATCACTTTATTTCTCCTGTAAGATCACCTCCTCATAATAATATGGCTCAGCCTCCACCTAGACCTCCATTTTTTGTTAATACTTTTGGTCCCATCAGTTTTATAGGTATGGATGGCTATCCGAATGTTGTGCCATAGGATGTAAGAAACAGATTGCCTAAGTTTCAAGGAAATAATGCAATAACTAGTGATCAACACTTGAAACTCTTTGTCAATATGATGGAGGATTTCAAAATAGAGTTTGAAGATGTATACATTAAATTATTTATTCATACTCTAGAAGAGGATGCAAGGGACTGGTATAAATCTTCTTGATAACTCTATTGATTCTTGGACTAAAATGAAGAATGCATTTAGATTGCAGTATGGTGACAAAATAGACCCTAGGTTTCTTTTGTCATAATTTGAGAATATTAAAAATAATCCTAATGAATCAGTGCATGATTTTAATATGAGATTCAATAAGACATTGAGAATATTTCTGTGAATTTGAGGCCATGTGATGAATCTTGTCTTATAAAGTATGTTGATGCATTTGACAAGAAGGTTGCATACTATTTGAGGGATAAAAACCCTGGCACTTTGAGGCAAGCCTTTACCATGGCTCTGCAAATTGAGAACAACATCAAAGTAGTTGGAAAACCTCCTAAGAGGGAGGGTGTCAAATTGATAAACCTAGAAAAACCTCAAGCAAGCAAGAGTGTGGATCTTGAGGAGGTTGTTAAAACTTTGGCAGGGGCTATCAAAGAAATCTCCTACAAACTAGCCTGGGAAGAGAAAGGAATTGGGCAGAGTTCACAAGGTCAGCAAAAGGCACAAAATCATGATAGATTTGGAAATCATCCTAGGGGTGATCAGAGGTTAGATGACAGAGGTAAAGGACCCATGGGATCTGCAAATAGACATCCCCAAGCACGTGAAAGTAGAATGGTGCCTGATCCTCTGACTGCCCGGGTTGCTGTTGTTGATGAAGCCAATGAGATTGATTGGTGTGATAGATGTTTTCTACCCCATCCTCCATGTGAAGTAAATCAGCAAGAAGAAGAAGCTGATAATGATGATGGTACTGATGATGATGTTTGCATGATGGGTTGCTCTTCAAGCTCACAACAAGGAGCAACTTCAACCGAAGTGATAAGTGCTCGAACTGCTAGTAACTTTTTGGGATTGCATTCACCGGGTACCACTTCTTCCTCCTTCTCATACTTTTGAAGTAGATGTAGTGCAAGATTTTGAAATACCTAATAATGACTTTGAGTATTTAAGAGCTTTAATGATAAAGAAGTATGATGGAGGAATCCCTTCGGAGGAAGATAGTAAAGTTATTGATGAACATTGTTGTTGCTCAAGAAAATGATTATAATACTAGGAGTAGAGTTGTCAAAGGAGCAGGGCCTCAAGCCAAACCTAAAACTCCATTGCTTACTAGTATTCCTAAAGAAGATCCTAAGAAAGATACACCTTCCAAAGGCCTTGTTGTCCCAAAAAGATTCATACTTCTCCTCATGCCCAAACTGTCAAGAATCCCATGCCATCTGATGAGTTTGCTAATCTCCCTTCCAATGTTGCCTTGCCAAAGAATGTTCCATATGACATTGCCCAAGTTTTGAGTCAAATCAAAGTTAGTGTTCCAATTTTTGAGTTGCTTAGGATTCCTGAGCACAAGAAGAGAGAATTTGAGTACTTGGGATTGAAAGAAGAAAAGAGTACCCCAGGTAGAAATGTAAACATTGTAGAAACTCCTCCTCCAACCATTGTAGACCTTGAAACACCACCAACATTGGAGGAGCTTGGAGAAGCACCTGAGGTTTACTTGGGGACATCTTTGGTTGAATCCAATTAAATGTTGATCCATTTTTACAACTTTGATCATTAAGGATATATTGCATAATTGTATGTTTGATTTCAAAGCATCATGCAATGTTATGCCTCTGGAAGTCATGAATGAATTGAACATTAAAGTGACAACAACTTATGGCAAGTGTACTATAATGGATTCTAGAGAGGTTCTTGTTGTAGGATGTGTGAAAGGTTTGGTGGTACAACTTGCAGCTTATCTGGGTAAGAACTTGAAACTTGATGTTGTCATTGTTGATTGCCCTGCCAAATGGGGCATGTTGTTATCAAGAAAGTGGGCTGCAAGTGTTGGTGGAAATGTTCAGATGGACATGTCTTATGCCACCATACCAATTGAGGGAAACCTTGTGAAGTTACCTGGTGAAAAGAAGATGTTATATCTTATTGAGGACCCCAACAATGCTTCTTATGAAGTATTGCATGCAGATATTGATATTGATAACTCTGTGAGTTATGTTACTTTCAAGGAATATGAAATTGATCAATGCAGGTATCATGAGCAGGATGATTTTCCTAAGACTTTGATGTTTGATGCAGCCTCGAAAGATGTTAGAAAACTTGACCCAGGCACAAAGGATAAGCCTGAAGAAATGTGGTCAGATAGTGACTTGGATGGAAAAGAGAGGCAATCATATGACCAGTTGTTAAAAACATATAAGAACTGCTTAGCATGGTCATATCTAGAATGGCAGGCACTTGAAGTTTTTCCTTGATTGTTTTCTTTGAATCAGGATGCTCTCCATTTGTATAGTGTATAGTTCTTTGTTCTCATCTGCTTTTGTGTTTTTGTTTGTTTTGGTCCTTGGTGACCTGGTTTTTCTAGTTTCTCGGTTCATTTTTTGGAGGATGGTTGTGGTTGTTTTGCTCTACAAGCTTTTTCTTTGACTCCATTTCCCAATGGTATATTTTTGGCACTTGGTCTAATATTTGTTCTTGTGGCACTCATAGGGAGTGCCCATCCCCAAGTCAGAGCCAATGTTGGTGCTCAAATTAGTCTCGCCCCATTTTTCATTGAAATCCTCAGTTTGTGGCCTCTGTTATGTTTTCTGTCTCCCGTATTGGTGCTTGAAGACTCGTGCTCTCCATTTGGTTTCCATGGTTAGTCCCTTCCTCGATGAAGATCTCTTAAAATCCCAGAATTTTTTCACTCCTCTGTCCATATGAAGAATGATTCATTTTTGGGCTCAAATGATAGTTCTCTTGCATTTTATGTTTTGATGGGTGTAGTTTCTGGTCAAAATTACTTCACGGCATCAGTTGAAATGTGGCCCTTTCTGGTTGGATGCATCTCTGTGGGGCACTTTAAAAATTCTAAGGCTCACTTCAACCCAAAACATGTCCATGTGGTGAGCCCGCGCTTGCTCAGGGTCTCGCTCTTGGGGACCATCTTGAAGTTGCACCATAAAGACACGTGGAGGCTTCCGTCGGGCCTTCCCATACTTAAAATTTTCAAGAAAATTCCTAAAGGGCCTGGGACACATGGAGGGACCATGCATGTTTGGGGACTAGCCCCTGAGTTTTATTTTGAAGAAGCGCCAAGAGGACACTTGGAGGCTTCCGCTCACTCTACCTTTTTGCTTGGACTTTTCAACAACGAAAGGAAACTGCCTCGGACCCTAGACACATGGCGCCTTCCACTGAACCTTCAAACTTTTTAATTGACTTTATGATTGAGACACGTGTTGGGCCCACATGCTTGTTTGGGGTCTCTACTTTTTGGGACCATCTCAAAATGCGCCATTGAGACATGTAATGGGGAAATGGAGAAATGGAGCTTCGGGGTTATTTAAGGTTTTTGCCTTTTGTAAAAAAGGGATAAAATTGTAAGTTGAAGCACAGCCCCGACAGGAAAGTAATGCCAGCCTTGAATAGTAAAAAATGAAGGTTCGGGCCCATAGGAAAATTTGGAAAATTTTCCTTTTTCCAAAAGTTATAAAATGTCAAAAAGGTGCTCCTGTGCCGTTTCCAATCACATTTTGCCATGTGGAGGGCTCAGATTAAAAGTTGAAAGACAAGATCAATGGTAGCTATGCATTTCATTTGATTTTTGCCTCCATTGAAGCTCCAAGATGTTTGGAGATGCATTTTTTGCATCATTCTTCATCAATTTTTTGGCAAATTTGTGTCGTTTTGGTCTGCAAAGTTCAATTGAATCAATTTGGGAGCTCAATTTGTAAATATGAAGTACTTTTGAAGTGGATTTTTGCTCGGGCTCATGCAAAAATGCAAAATGCCAGATCCAAAGTTACAGAGTAAAATTTAGAGGAAAAGGAGGGAAAAGGATGAAATGATGAAAAAGTGCAGTGCAAAAGGTGAAAAAGGTGTTGCCTCGAGAGCAAAAAAAGGATGACATGTCAAGTCCAGCTATGCAGAGGCTTCAAAAATGATTAAAAAGGGGATTTCTCACATGATAGAATTAGAATGATTAGAAGGACTCAAAAATTTGTGGCATGGCATCCTAGTCATTATTCGAGGGTCCCAGAGATGTGATCAGTTCATAATTGGTCCACCTGGCAGATTTCGGATCTGAATTTGTTAAATGTCTCTATCTAAAACAAATTGGTAACAAGCAAAGGTCCCTCAAATATTCTTCTCTTTTGAGGGGAAAAGGTGTTGTAGGTGCCAAGGGTGAAGAATATGCCTCTAGTTAGAATAATGATGCAAATATTTGTAATGATTCACCTTTTTTGAAAACACCTGACAACTTTTTTTGCAAATCTGTTGAATGTCACTTTTATGCAAATCATGATCCGATATGTGCAACAAAGGTGCTTCAAATATTCCTCTTTTGGGGGAAAATTGGATGTAAAGGGTGTATTATAAATGCAATGAGATTACTCTTGCAAATGGTCGGAGTATGAATTCTTGAGAAAAAATTTGAGAAAGTCATCTTCCCGAGAGGCCAAAGCCGAGATTACCTGTTATTTTCTTTTGTGTTAGATTTTCTATCATGTCAAGTTGGTTGTAGATGTATAGCCATTGACAAGCACTGAGATTTCTCTGGAAGCTTTCCCCTGCTGATGAATCTAAGCAATTTTGGAATTAATTTGTGTCTAATCTCTAGCAATTTTGTGTCTGCTTTATTTTCAGAATGTCTGCAAATAGTTTCTTTCATTCCTATTGCAATCTTATACTGAAATTTTTGTGAAATCACATAGGATCTCGTCCCTGTGATAGTCTAATGGTATTTGTAATTTCATTTCAAGAAGAGCCTTCATCTTGGATGAGATAAACAAATTTAAAATCAATTCACTATCATTTGTTGATAAAGATTGTCTATAAGTCTTGGGTGTACCTTAGGCATGATTAATTAGAAACTTTAGTGTTTAATTGAGTCTTCCAATTCAAGCCTTCATGTTGGAGTCTCAAAGATTATGTGAAAACATGTTGATCATGGGCCTCCATTGAAGCACACCTTCTGGTTGAAGGAACGTCTTGACTGTTCTAAAGCTTTTGTTGTGAAGTTGTTCATTATTGTGAAGTCCCTCCAAAGATCCGGTATAATCAACTTTATCCTGCTTCATCTCCCACCAAAATCATTTAAAACCATTGATCCACCCTGAACTACCCCTTTTTTCCCCTATGTATCAACAAAGGAACAAAATCTACTTGCAAAAATATGTAGAACAATTAGGATCTCTTAATGTCTTTAGTAACCTTTGCCTTGTATTGAAAATATCTCCATAATCTGGAAGTGACAACTCGTGAGAGTTAGATTTGGTGTGTTGATCATATTTTCCCAAGGTTTTCTTTATAAAATTTGTGCAAAAGAAAGGTATCTGCGTCTCCTTCAATAACAGAGGTTACAAAATAGGTTCTCTTACCTTGGTTAAAAGGCACAACCTAAAATAGTTAGGATAAGATCAAATCCTTTTAATGTGCTACCCAAGGCCCGAGTGCTAAAAATTAGATAAATTGATTCCCCACTACAAAAGGACATACATAATAATTTATTTGCTTTTGATCAAAATCCATGATGCTACTTAGTTTGTGAATAAGATTAAATCCAGTGTACCAACAAGGTATCTCTATATGGTTCATGTTTTATTTCTTTCTTTTGGAGTAGGCATTTGATATTATGTTTGGATAGTGCACATAAATTTACACCATGTTTTGGTGTTGTTTGACTTTTATTTTCTAGTTGTGTGGAATCTTGAGGACAAGGATATCTAGTCTAGGGATGAGATCCTCAATGAAAAGTCATGGTTAGACACAAACAGTAACGAGAAGATGTTGAGTACACAAGATGAAAAAGAAATTGATTCACCTACTTCACAAGAAGTCCAAACTTTTGTGATGTAGGAGTATTCTTTGATAAGAAGGGAATCATTTTATATTTTCTTTCATCTAGTTTTATTTCTCACTGACATATTAGCTTTTGAGCTTGGTGTTAGAGGTAGTGCATGGGATTTTTTTCAGTGGGAGCAAGCCATGGTTGTTGGCATTACAGGATTGGATACATGATGCACATGCAGAGTGAGGGAGATTGCTACTATTCAGAGTGGCAGAGGCACTAGTTGGTTTTGGAGGATAGTCACGGATTTGTAGGTATATTGAGTTTATTGCTTTGTGATGTCACTTCTAGTTTATTTTGTGGTGCCTAGATATCCCTATGGGATTACAGTTGATGGTTAGATTCAGATGGGTGAAGATGATAGAGCAATTTTCAGAGTTTTAAGGGTTAAAAGAGAAAATATGCTAGTTACAAAGACTCGGTGTCGTTAGGATGAACCATGGTCGGTCATTTGGTAATGCGTGTTTGGTTAGGTAGTGACTGGGGTCAATTAGGAAACCATGGTTGGTTTGGTCACATGTTTGACAACAGTGTTTATTTACCATTTTTTAGATGGTGCCCTTGTTTTTCTTTCATCTTGGTTGATTGTGCAGAGTATGTTGATGAAATGTTTTTTACGGTATTTGCACTATTTATTAGTTGCATGGTTTAGCATGGTTGTTTGTTATTGACATTGATGAGCACAAGATTCATATATTGCTTTGGAGTTAGTTAGTGAGAGACTTAGCACTTCTGGAGAGATAGATGATATGGATGGATGTATAGGTGAGTTTATACATGTGGATAGATTCAGTTTTGTGAGTCTATGATGATGCAGATGTTTGATTTGCACATGGATACCTATGAGCATGGTTCAGTTGCCTTGAGCATGAGTAGGGGATATTTGTATTTCCTCTTGATTACTATGTGACTCCTTGATATATATGTTATCTACAAATGAATGTCTTGGACATGTTAGTTGTTTATGTCTTGTTGGATTTGCAAATTGCGCAGTGTTTGTATTTCTTTGAGTTATGCGGTGTTTGTGGATTGATCACCCACCGTTGCATGTAGAACTCATTCGGGGTTGTCTTTACTCGGGATCTTGTTTTGCCTTCACATATTCTAGTTTGACTTGTCTTTGGATAGTTGCATTGGTGGTTACATGGAGACATGGATAGATGGATGGAGAACATGGTTGGTTTTACAGGTATGGCTATGGTTGCAGTTGAAGCTCAATACTTCAGTTTGAGTGGGAGCTCTTGCAGGTGTGTTATTCATGATGGCTTGGTTGCATGAGAGGCTTGGTGTTATGATTTAGTGGGAGCTTGATGTATGGATATCTCGGTTATCACGAATCAATAGTAGCTTTGTGCAAGTCTTTGGTAAGTCATGTTTTTATCTTCTTGGTTTGAGAAGATGGTTTGATCTTCCTAGTTTTATTTTTTGAGAGAATTGTTGAAGGAAAGAATAGACGGTCTTCATGGTGTGTAGAGGATGGTGATGTACAAGTATAGGTATAGAGGTTCAAAAATTTATCTCCAAGTGGGAGATTGTTAGGTTGTGGAGCTAAATAGCTTCTTTGGAGAATGCAATGGAAACTTCTTTGGAAAATACGGTGGATGATCATCGGTTAGGGGAACCGGCATCGGTCACCCGTATGTCATTAGTCAAGAAGGACCGACATTGGTCGAGAAAGTAGGAAAAGCCGTAGTTAAGGCTAACTAGCATTGGTTACCTATGCGATGATGTTTTAATTAACTCTCGGGAATTAAATCTATTTTTAGCATTAAAGTAGATTTATTGGATGTAATTGCATGGCTAAGTTCCCTAAGTTTATATATGCCTATATAAGCATGAAAGTTAGGGTTTAGAAGTATAATTAAGAGAAGGATTGAATTAGCTCCTTGATTCTTCTAGATTGAGAGGATGAAGACAAAGAAGGAGAAGAGAAAGAAAGAATAGGTTACATGAAGATAGAGTCTACATGGAGAGGAGCTGGACAAAAGGAAATAGTAGGTACATCTGAATGGTGAGAAGAGGGTAACATCTTCTACTATATTTTCTCTGTATAGTTATTGTCTCATTATAATGGCTTGCATAGTATACAAAGCACATAGAGTTTCTTCTTGTAGATCCACATGTTGGCGAGATCTTGTATTATAGATCTATGTAGATCTAGTATTTTATTGTAGATCCATGAGATCATATTGTATTGTTGGTCCATGTAGATCTAGATATTGTAGAGGAGGTTGTCTTCATATTTGCACAAGTTATGTAGTGATGGAGAGACAAACTTACTTCTTGGTGCACAGTCATAGTTGCACATATGGTAGACCCATGTGAGAGGTCTTGTTTGCAGATCCACAAAGAACTTGGTAGTAGTTCAGAGATGCAGTAGTTCCTGGTTATGTGAGATATTTTTGTGGTGTTTGGAAGCAAATTGTAGTGCACTCATGGAGATCCATTTAGAGCTCTTGGAGGAGAGGAGATACTCTTGGAGAGATGCATTGTACTCTTTTATTGAAGAGTTGGTTTGTACTCTTGTTATATTATATATATGAGATCTCTATCTTTGGTGGATGTAGCCCACACCTTTGGGTGAACCACGGTACATGTTGTGTTATGTGTGTGTACTTTGTCTTGATTTGGATTATTCTAGTTTATACTTCCACTACTATAGCTTTTAGGGAATTGTTTAGAGCATGTGGTGCATTATTTTGTTTGTTATTAAATCATAGAACTATTCCACAGATCCGAATTCCCAATAGATAGATGAGAGCAAACATTGTGATAGTGGTATAGAGCTAACATTGTTATTGAAGTGTATAAGAGTTGAAGTTGGAGATAAGGTCCTCATTTGCAAGGGATTGGGATGATAACCACCAAAATTCTAAGTGTTCATACAAGGGTTTGTATTCTTGAGGTAAGTATCCACCATTAATATTAGTAAGGAGAACAAATTATGTAGAACCCTACACCACCTAAACCCTAAACCCTAAATATTGAATCCTAAACCCTAAACCTTAAGTCGTAAGCCCTAAACCCTAAACCTTAAACCGTTAACCCTGATCCTTAAACACTACATCATAAACCCGAAATCTACAACCTAAACCTTAAACCCTCAACCCTTAACCCGTGAGCCCTAAACCCTAAACTATAAACCCTAAAGTCAAAATAATAAACCCTAAAGCCAAAATAATAAACCCTAAACCCTAAATGCTAAATCATGAACCCTAAATCCTAAACCCTTAACCTTTAACCTAAAAACTAAACTCTAAACCCTAAACCTTAAACCCTAAACCTTTAACCTTGAGCACTGAGCCCTAAACCATAAACCCTAAAAATAAAATACCCGAGCTTCAAACCCTAAACCCGTAACTTTGAACCCCAAACCATGAGCCATAAACCCTGAACCATGAACCCTAAACCCTAATCCTTAAACCCTAAACCCTAAATCATAATCATTGAACCCCACACCATGATTCATGAGACCTAAACCCTAAACCATGTACCCTAAGCCTTAAACCCTAAACCCTAAACCTTTAGCCCTAAATGTTAAATCCTAAACCCTAAACATTAACTCCTCAACCCTAAACCCTAAAACCTAAACCCTAAACCCCAAGCCCTATATTCTAACCATAAACCGTAAACCTTTAACCATTAACCCTAAACCTAAATAAACCCTAAACCATAAATCCTAAACCATTAACCCTGAAGCTTCAACTTGAAGCTTAAACCCTATACCCTAAACCCTAAACCTTAAACCGTAAACCATGAGCCCTAAACCCTAAACCCTAAACCCTAAACCTTGAACCCGAGTCCAAAAAACCTAAACCCTAAACATTAAATCCTAAACCCTAAACCCTCATCGTCTATGTCATGTGTGAAGTATTAAGGCATTTTCTATCTCCATGAAATACATATGAGCAAAGACATGTATGAGAATATTGAATTTGATTCCATGAAAGGATGATTTTAGAGCTAAGAAAGGTGAAGGGATGATATTTATATGGAGCACCATGTTTCTAAGAATGAGCAATCATCTGAGTTCACTTGATGCAATTCACTTGGTATTATTCATAAAAACTCATTCAAAGACCTAACTTAGTGTGATCACACCTTAAGGAGGAGGCACATTACAATCACCTCATTTTTCCATAGGACAAGAATCCCATTTAGGGAGCAATCCTCTATCTAGAAAGTGAGGATCTTATTTTAGTAAGAAGTAGACAAACATTATAGAGTTGATTTGTGGTCACTAAAGCTAATTATGGACCAAAATTTAAAATTGGTACCAATTCAAGTAGTGGCAAAGTGCTTAATCCAATCTAAAAGGTAAAAAAACCTTCATATTGATTATATGTTTTCCCAAAAAAAATCTAAAATATAATATAAATGGCCTAAAAGTTTTAGGTCATTGTTGAAATCTTGAAAATGAATAAGTACTAAACATATTAGATTTTGAAAAACTATCTTCTAGATTATAATTGTCGAGCTACGGGACTACTTCCATCAAGTGTTGAGTGACCCTAACATTTACTTTATTAAATATGGATCCTTCTAGCCCTTCCAAACTTCATATAGAGAAAAACACATACACGTTTTGTGATCACAAAAATGTGTACGCATTTTAGGTTTGTGAATTGTCGAGCCTAAGAAAACATAACATGATCAATTTTTGTTCAATTTCAGGGTTTTGTTTTGCTTTTTGGCCCCCCAACTTGGTGCACTTACCCTTAATACGAGTCTAGAGTTATTGGAAATGTAAGGGAGGATTTTAAAAGGTTTTTGTACCAAATTGCAAGCCTTTTGAGCAAATTCTATCTTGTTTTATGAATAGTTTTGTGTTTCTCAGTTCATTGAATCCACAAGTAAATTACTCAAGTGCCTAACTTAGGCACTTAGATTAGCACCAACTACATTATAAATGGAGATCAATATTGACACAAGAAGGTTTTGTTGATGGATTTTGGCCAGAAATGGAGGCAAACAAGGCTGGAAATAGATGCCATAGTAACATGATGCTTTTTCCCATCCATTAAGATTTGTGGTTTATCATACAAATAGAATGGAAGTTGATTCTTGCATTGACCCTGAATATGCAAGAACAACAAGGCTTAATGAGAAATCTAATGTATACAGTCATGGAATTGTTCTTCTGGAGTTGCTGACAAGAAGGAAAGCTGTGGACAATGACTCAAATTTGCTTCAGTTGGTAAGAATATTCTGCTTGACAACAATTTTAATTCCTATCTTTCTGACTTTGGTCTTGTCCAAGCTTCTAGGGACCTTAGAAAATCATGCAACAACTGATGTTGCAGGCACATTTGGGTATGCTGCCCTAGAATATGCAATGACATGTCATGTCTCAGATAAGGCTGATGTGTATAGTTATGGAGTTGTGCTTCTGGAGTTACTTTCTGATAAGAAAGTTCTTGACCCTTCATTTTCTAGCTATGGTAATGGATTCAACATTGTTGTTTGGGCATGTATGTCGACAAGGACAAGCCAAAGACCTTTTCATTGCAGGGTTATGGGATGGGCACCTCATGATGATTTAGTAGATACACTGCATCTCATTGTAATGTGTACTGTGGATTCACTTTCAATTAGGCCTACAATGAAGCAAGTTTTGCAGTGACTGAAACAATCACAACTGTCTCCTGTTTGCTAGCCAAGCATTGCATTTTGTAATTGTAGAGTCAAGGTTATTGTTCCCATCTTTTGACATTTAAAATTTTTAGACCGGTTTCTGAATTGTATCACCTAGGAAATGGACAGAAAGTCCTTGTAGAAATATTAAAAATCCTCATTTTCCAATCTTTTGCATTATAGATATTTTTTTACATTGACTGATCTCTCTTTGATTCTGAATAGAGTCTGATGAATGTGGATAAATTTCCTCTTCCACTGTCAAAATGTGTGAGAACGTTTTATTGACAACTTAAAGATTCGAGGCCTATTTTTCATATTTGCTTTAAGGAAATTGGACTTAAAATAGGTACTAACATAACATTTGTTCAATCTTAGAGTTGTAAACTATGAACCTGTATGCTATATTTATACATTTTGGTGTTTATGATTCTAATAATGCAGCTAATTTTCAAACTCGGGACACAAAGTGGTAAGAAATAAACAAATCGTGCTATTATTGTTATACTGGATATAGGATTTTACAAGTTTCTTTTCTCATTGCTTGACAATTCAGGGCTTATTTTAATACCGGATAAATGGTTTTAAGGAAGCTTATTAATTTACTAGAGGATTTACTCGAGGATTTTATCAAATTGATATTTTTGAGTTTTGTTTCGGGATTAAGGTTCTAATAATGCTAGTTGATATTAAAAGTTCTTCTTAGTTGTAGGATTGAACTCTTACGTGACTTAAGACTGGTGTGGGTATATATATTAACTTGAATCAAGATTGTTTTATTAGCTGGAAGCTGGCTACAAATCCATGTCCACTATGCAACACACTCCATTGATTGTTCCCTTCCCCTAAAACACCAAAAAAATACTCTTCCAATAGTTTTTTTGGTACCTCACTATCATTCTTTTGACAATTCTTTTTGTACCTCATAATCATTTGTTCAATCATGATGTGAACATAAACTCTTATTTAATTAATTAATTGATATCAAGTAAAGAATAACTCCCTGCATACTCACCTTCCTCCATAAATTGATCACACCCTAGTGATATAAAGCTCTCCAACTCTACAAAACTGACAAATTGACCCAAAATAGTTTATAGCATTAGGCAAAAGATCATTTCTGCAACCAAAATATGGTAAATAATATTTGGTGACACTTGAAGGGTAACATTTAATAAACAATCCCACATGATGCTATCTTTGAACATCTTGTTAAATTGTAACAAATTTGAAATGTAAAGATAGAACCTTTAAATGTAATGCTTCATCTATATTCCTACACTTACAAAATCAATCACACCCCTTATCAACATCAACTACAAAAGTAATAACTATCCCTCTAAATCAAATAACATATACCATTCGATGTTCACATTGCATTGTACACTTACAATTTCTAGTTACTAAAACCCTCGACATTTTAACATTCTATTCAAAACGACATAATGTAAACATTATGGAAGTGGACCATTGTCGTAAAGTGACAATGCATTACTCGACAAGTGCATAATAGAAGGCAGTGAGAGAGTAACATCTTTTTGATGCAACCAACAAGTAGACACTTGTAGACACGAGTATATTCATACCATCACTATCCAAGTTTGGGTTTGACATTATAGCTCAAATCAAAATTGAATTTATGATAAGAGTCCACAGGGCATTTTGTCATACATTTCTTTTGTGTTTCATATTTTGCATACATGGTTAGTCATAAGTATATTAGCTAATAAAATGAATTCCTGGGATCTTGGAAAATGTTTGGGTTTAGAGGTGACATTTTTATTTAGTGCCGCATAGCATTTAATCATCCCATACCATGAGAGCATTTCTTAGAAAATAATTTGGTACTTACTTAAGACCACATTCATTTTGTAGGCTTCTAAAGCATATTTTGCATATCACCTATTAAGGAATGACATCCATTAAAATGAATAGGGCACCCCAAAAAATAAAAAAAATCATGTCCAAATTCCACAAACTAAACATGTAGGCGTGCGTAACAATGTTGGACATTTTAACATTCTATTCAAAACGGCATAATGTAAACATAATGGAAGTGGACCATTGTCGTAAAGTGACAATGCATTGCTCGACAAGTGCATAATAGAAGGTAGTGAGAGAGTAACATCTTTTGATGCAACCAACAAGTAGACACTTGTAGACACGAGTATATTCATACCATCACTTTGTCCAAGTTTGGGTTTGACATTATAGCTCAAATCAAAATTGAATTTACGATAAGAGTCCATGGGACATTTTGTCATACATTTCTTTTGTGTTTCATATTTTGCATACATGGTTAGTCATAAGAATATTAGCTAATAAAATGTATTCCTTGGATCTTGGAAAATGTTTGGTTTAGAGGTGACATTTTTATTTAGTGCCGCATAGCATTTAATCATCCCATACCATGAGAGCACATTCATTTTGGAAAGAATTTGGTACTTACTTAAGACCACATTCATTTTGTAGGCTTCTAAAGCATATTTTGCATATCACCTATTAAGGAATGACATCCATTAAAATGAATAGGCACCCCCAAAAAAAAAAAAAAAATCTGTCCAAATTCCACATCTAAACATGTAGGCCTCGTGTAACAATGCTGGACATTTTAACATTCTATTCAAAATGACATAATGTAAACATAATGGAAGTGGACCATTGTCGTAAAGTGATAATGCATCGCTCGACAAGTGCATAATAGAAGGTAGTGAGAGAGTAACATCTTTTTGATGCAACCAACAAGTAGACACTTGTAGACACGAGTATATTTATACCATCATTGTCCAAGTTTGGATTTGACATTACACTCAAATCAAAATTGAATTTACGATAAGAGTCCACGGGGCATTTTTTCATACATTTCTTTTGCATTTCATATTTTGCATACATGGTTAGTCATAAGTATATTAGCTAATAAAATGTATTCCTGGGATCTTGGAAAATGTTTAGGTTTAGAGGTGACGTTTTTATTTAGTGCCACATAGCATTTAATCATCCCATACCATGAAAGCATTTCTTAGAAAAGAATTCGGTACTTACTTAAGACCACATTCATTTTCAGAGGCTTCTAAAGCATATTTTGCATATCACCTATTAAGGAATGACATCCATTAAAATGATTAGGGCACCCCAAAAAAATAAATAAAAAATCTGTCCAAATTCCATAGCTAAACATGTAGGCTCTGCGTAATGCAATCTTGGACAATATGCTCCCTAAAGAAAAAGAAAAACATTCTAAATTTGAAACTTTAAATATTGAAAGATGTGCCCAACATTGTATTAGCTTAAGCGAGCTCACAACATATAATAAGTAACACACGAAAATTCATGAGTACCTACTTAACAACAAAAAGAATATGAAGTCATTGCTATTTGCTAATATTAATACAGTCACATGTTTATTTGAGTTGTCACCAGATTGGGTTTTAATATTATTAATCAGAATATAAAAAATAAGAAACATATAATATAAAATAAAATTGACATTACAGAATGCGATTAGAACTACATAATTCTAAAAATAATCTATTACAGTTTTTTTAAATTTAGAATCGAAAAATAATCCATTACATGCTGTAATTGCAAAGAATTCTAGTCGTTTGATCGATCTCGTATTTGGAATTACAATTTAGACCATACAAGGAAATAAAAATTCAATTAAAGTTTTAGAATAACCCTAGTCCCTAGTGATGGCGGCATCTGTTCAACCTCTCAAAAAATGCTTCACACACTCACATGATGGAGGAGTGTACATATTCAATCTGCGATTGTATCCCGCCACAAATAACACACGATGATAAAGGGATTGCATTCATCTTGTGATTGCATTTTCCAATACCCCTAATATCTATTTATTATTATAATATATATATATATATATATATATATATATCAAATTTCATTTCAATATATTATGGTATATGGTTGTGATGAATCATATTGATATATATATATATATATATATACACTTTCGGGCATGATCCATTTCACAAATTTTGTATGTTAATATTAGGTACTCCACACATTTATATTATGTTGTCCTTTTTCATGTGATTACTCAACTCAAACATTTTTCATTTTCCTCCGTTTGAGATCACGGTGAAGGCACCTAATACACAAAAAAAAATTCACATGATTTTCATTTTCCCTTCACTAGAGACTTTAGAGATTTATTTCTAATTTTTTAAATAATATTTTCAATTAAATATATATTATTTATTGTATTTTAATATTATATAATTACAGATATAACAATTTATTTTAAATCTATTGTTAAGTTTATTTAACAAATAAAAGAGTCATAATTATTTTGAAATACATTCTTATAATGGTAGTTATGGTTCTAATGGTGTGAGTTGTTTACTATTACTCTCTGCATTAATTTGACTTCCATTTAATCGTCGTGTGACAATTTATCGATAAATTCAACTTCCATTGAAGTGTCACTTATATGTATTTTTCCTTTTCATAGAGAAATCAATCAAAAATAATTATATCTACCATAGCTAGATGGGTGCCTCAAAATTAATTTCTCTCGGCGTATTTTAAGTAAATATATTTGATATATTTATATTAGTTGTAAAATCAATTTTAAATAAAATAAATTATATATATATATGAGTTGGTTACATCTACTAATTATAATCTATGCAAATAGACATTATACATAATTTTGTGCATATGTATATATTAGATAAATATTAAATATATTTTCAATATTGAAAGATGACTCAATTTTCTATACTTTTGTATATAAAAACATAACATTGTTTTTTTGATATGGTAAGATTATTTTTAACACTTTTTTACTCTTTTATGTCCAATGTCATATAATAATATTTTTTTCCAAAGGTTGTTTGCCAAAAGCATCGATAAATTTAAATGAAGACAAAGGACATGAGCTAGGTATGCCATATATACAAAAGATTAACATAAAATTTTCAAAGAATTAAAAGTTTTTAAATTGCGAAAATATTTGTCAAACTTCAATTAATAGAATTTATTCGGTGAATTTTAAAGGTGAAACAACTAAATCTACATCATCCAAGATCAAATTAAAGGGTTACGAGACCCCTAGGCAATATGGAGCTAATATCTTCTATAAATCTAAAAACATTGGATTACCAAATATTGGATTACCCAATATGTTATCCCTCTACCATCTAAGAAAAACTTAATAGTTTTTTTTGTAGCCAACACTATTTAAATTCTTTAGTGAATTCTCTAACATATAGTCTATCGTAATCCTCATTTTCTCATATCTTTTCCAACTATTTTTAGAATTATTTAAAATATAATGAAATATTAATAGAATTATTTAAAATTACTTTTAGTTTTAATAAAGAGAATTCAATTGGTATGTAAGGTTGACCTCTAACTATTACTAGCATATATGATTAACAAATTGATCTACTCCTCATAAAAACTATAATAATATAAAAAAAATAGTACCTCTAAATGTGGCACCTAGGCAAAGCGCTTGCCTATCGTGCCTATGGCTTAATTCACCTCCGATTTCATCATGAATAATATATTTTCTATTACCAATTGAAACTTGTTTTGTAATTAAACCGCATTATTTAGCATTGCACAGGTAGCATAGTTGGCTAAGGGCTTTGGGTTCTAATTATATAGGTCTCGAGGTCAATTCTCCCTACTTGGATGTACTCGGGAGGTTGGCTAGTGTGGGCCAAGTCATCTCCTCCGAGGGATTAGTGGGGCAGATCTGGGCCTCCTCGTGTCGGGTGCCCGCTTTGTTAGACAAGTTGGCGGTCCCGGGTTGGTTTCTAATACCCTAGGTTATCATATATATATATATATATATTCAAAATATTTTTCTCGTGGTTGTTTTTAGTGGCCGACAATAATTTATTGATGGGTATAGCTTGTTTACCAACATGAGAAAGCTTTTAGGGATATTTTGTTCATGCATGTACATTTCAAATTCTATCGGTTAATTGTGTTTTTGTGTGAAAGTGTTAATGGTATGCATTTTAGGGTTTATATTTGACGTTCATTTACAAATTTTTCATCTTCTTATTCATGAAATACTTGCGAATATTCAAATCACCATATCTTTTGACTTGTATTTTTAAAATATAAAAGTCATTTTTTACATAATTGTATATAAAACTATATTGATATGCATAAATATATGTTACAAACTTATCAAAAGTGTTTATCCATAATAACAAAAAAAAAGATAAGAACTATTGTTATAAATAAAGGTTTCCTTTTATATTTTTATTAATATTATATTCATAGCATTTTTATGTATATGTCAAGGGAAATATTAAAAATTTATCGTCATTATTTAGAAATTACTTGAGATGTATAGGTGGTCACAAATTGAAATATCATAAACAATGTTACATCATTGATCTTCGTGGACATTACAACTTCACAAAAAAATTTGCCAACATTGTTGTGTGGTTATAATTATTATACTATATTAGTATAATAACTAGTGATTCACATGAGTTGCAAGTTATGTCGAAGGGATGTAATATACGCTATTTTGGAAATTCGTGTTGATGTGATAGTTGTTGTGTAATGTATCTATTAAGGTGGTTTTGTTTTTTGTATGTTGTGATGGTGATGGTTGAATATTGATGAATTAGGAAGAATGTAAAAAAATGTCTACAAAAATTTAGGGTAATTGTAAAATCCATTTCCTTGTCTTCTTCGCTAATAACATGACACTACCATAGTTTATCCATAACTTATACTAGTGATTTCACATGAGTCAGTAAACTACACCAAAGAGGATAATAGGGGAAAGTTTGAGTTTTTTCCAAGAAATGTATGGAATATCAATTTTTTAAAGGATGTGTGAAGGTAGGACCATAAAATTTAATTCAAAACCATATTTTTGGAAATTTGTGTAGTTGTATCTAAATATATATGTATTTCAACATATAACTCATTACACATAAACTATTTGTATAGAGAGGGGATGAAATAATTTCTTGTACAAAAATTTCCTGTGCATCTTAAAGAGGAGAAAGATCAAGGGTACGTGGCTGGTAGAGAGGGTTTGCATGTTGGGTCAAGGGAGTGGACCCTTGATCATGTTCATTTTTTTGACATTTGATGCTAGTTGTATAGAAACTACATTCACTTATTTTATTTTTGATATTGTAATGGAAGTGGAGATTTAAATTGTTTTCTAAATGTGCATGTCTGCTTGTGAGAAGGGGAAGGGGAAACAAAATTTCAATGTCGAAGAAAGAGTGGAAAATAATGAAATGCATATAAAATTTATTAGCGTGTGTTGGAGAGAGAAACTAACAAGAAATATTGTTATTCCATGATGTGTTTCTAGCAAGTTAGTTTCTAACAACCATTTCATGGTGGGTTTAATGGAATATTAACCTTTTTTATTAAATGCAATCAATAAGTGTAAAATACCATATATCTTATACACAAGGAATATGCTTCTATTATTTCCTTAAAACATAACAAATGCCTTTCACATGTTTAATATCATATGCAAAATAATTGGATTTGTACATTGTATACAAGGATATTTGATTTCGATATTTCCAAATGCCTAAACATTGTGATAATTTTATTTAGAGAACTATGTATGGATATTTAATGAAGTCCAATGTTTGAGTCACTTATTTGGACCCATCATCGGGACAAAAAGGAGAATATGAGTGATAAGATTGCTGAAATATTTTCTTAATAAATATAGATTAATGTAAAATAAGGGGAAAATTAGAGTCATCAAGGAGAAAAATTAAAAAGGAAGAAAGGAAAAATAAAGGATCCAAGTAGCATTAAAGTAAAAAGAGGACGGTAAAGAGAAAAATGGGAAATATATATTAAGAGGGGAACTTACACTATATTTATTATATACTAAAGATGAAAGAGACTAATAATTTAATACCAAGAGTAGATTACATAAATTAACACAAAACCAAATTCTTAACTAGAAAATTAATAGGAGAAAAGAGAAAAAAACAACAAAAATTATTAATACAAATGCCCCAAAAATAGATATAATAACACAATTTTTATTTTGGGAGACCATAAACAACCGGTTTCAAGTATTGCTTAACAACCAACCTTTGTCTCTATTTATGTTATTGTCATGGTGCATGATTTCAATGGCTTCGCACATATGCCTTTTACATAATTCTCTTCAAAGGCGATAACTAAGGCAAAATCTATACAAATGGCATGTTTAGTATTGAGTGAATGTTCACCAACTTAGATCTTTCAATTCTTTCATACTTAACATCATTATCATGCTCATTGATTCGAGTTTTAATTGATCTCTCTGTTTCACCAATGTATGGTTTTCCACACAAACATTTAATCATATATACACCACTATTAAGATTGGTTTCGATTTTATCTTTAAGTGAATTTAGGTTACTTTTTAGGGTGTTCATAGGAAGGAAGAAGGAGACAATGCCTTTTTTATTCAAAATATTTACAATTTATTAGCGATGTTTTTAATATATGGCAAGAAAAATTCCAATTCAAGTTAATAAGATTTTCAAAGGTACGAGGGGATTAAGAACATTATTAAGAGTGTTAGAAATCATAGTATCATTATAACCATTATTCTTAAAAACATTAGCAAGGTGAGAAAATTCATGACTTAGGTGCTCATTATCGAAAATTCGAGCCTCCTTAGTGGCTAGTGTTTTATACACTAGCTTTTTAAGATGGGTGGTGGTGGGATTCCGCCATGAGGTAACAATATGTGAGAGCTTTCTTTCTAAAAACTCCATGGGTGAGAGTCCCATTTTCCTTTCATTTTAGTACGATATCAAGGAAAGGAATGAAATCATTGACCTAGTTTCCATAGTGAGTTGGATATGTGGAGAGATGCTATTAAGGTGAGAGAGAAAAACATTAAGCTTATCCATGACATAAATCAAGTAGAAATTAGTGTCGTCTACAAATATTTTCCGCCATTCTGGTTTAAGTGACAATGACTCAATGGCTTTCTTTTCAAATGCTTACATGTAAAAATTGGCAATAATAGGGGAGAGTGAGGAACCCATTGTGATACCTTTAGTTTGTGAATAAATTTCATGGTTAAAGCTAAATAAAGTGGATCACAAACAAAGTTCAACAAGATTGGTGGTTTCAAAATCAGTGATCTCTCTAATGATAATAATGTCTTCGTTAATAGGGATCTTGGTAAAGAGAGGCACAACATCAAAGCCGGTAATAGAGCCTTTCTTTTCAACCTTTTTGTCTTCAATAAATTCTACAAATTCCATTAAATATTTGATGAAATAAGAGGACTTTCCAACTAAGGGTTTAAGCGTTTTGGCTAGGAAGGAGATGAGTGGTAAGTGGGAGAGTTGATGCTATTGACAATGGGACATATAAGAGTACCGGTTTATGAATTTTAGGTTGTCCATAAATTCTAGGGATAATTTATTTAGAAGGAATTATATTTTTCTTGATCTTGGCATCTAAATAGGAATTTTTAATCATATTTGTAATTTTTTTAAAAACATTTTATGGGATTTTTATTTAATTTTATGTAGTTGCCTTGCAGCTTAAGATGATCAATCATTTTAGACATGTAATCCTCATGATTAAGGACAACCACAACATTACCTTTATCGTCTTTAAAAATTCCCAAGCTTTTTATTCTTATAAGGTTATTTAATGCAATGAATTCAACTTTAGTTATATTACTTTTTGGTGGCTTTTCTCTCCTAAGAAGGATCTCACAATCTTTTCACACATATTCGGTGACCAAATTTGGCATACCATATAGGGCTTGTTTAACATTAATGATAATATCGATAGTGGGGATGAATTTTGGGGAGATTAAAAATTAAAACCTTTATTAAGTAACTTAATAGACGGGGTATCAAGGTTAAAACTTGAAAGATTAATAATATTTCCAATATTATTTTTATTTTTATAATTAGAAAGAGAAGACACAATTTCACAAGAGGAAGGGTAGTATATATTAATTAGCTCGGAAGAAGACCGAGAGTGGGAGGATACTACTTCTAAGGAATGAGAAAATGAATCAAAAGAAGGATACACATTAAGCGAATGAGAGGAGGAACCATAAAGAACATCATTCCTATAATTACCAAATGCCACACTATCACCACCAAACCACATTTATGAGAACAAAATTCCTAGAGGTTTTTGGTCCATTGGGAAAGAATACGAATAACCGGGGGTAAGTGTATGGAAATGGGGGCCAAAAGCGGACACAAATTCATTTTTGTTCATTTTGGCCATAATGCGCTTCGCGTTATGGCTTGGTCACATTATAACATGACATAGAAAATTTAGGTCGTGTTATAACGCACTTGCATTATAATGCAAGTACATTTTGACCGAGACAAAATACGGTCAAAACACGAGACCCATTCACTTTCCAAAAACAAAAACAAGGCTAAGGGAGCAAAATGCGAACGTGAAAAAACACGAACGCGTTTCTTGGAATTGAATTTCCATGGAACCTCAAACTGGTGATGGCAATGAGATCAAAAGGTCAATTATAGTTTGTTTTAGGTTTATTTTATTATTAATCTAATTTTTTGAATAGTTTTTGATTTGTTATTTATTTTCATTTTTAGATGTATATATATCTTCTATTCAACCCCCACATTCACCTCCACACCAAGATGAAGAAGAAAACATCCCTTAAACACCCCCTTCTATGGCATGACATCCTCCTAGCACCCAACAACAAGTTTTGGGAGATTGATAACAAGGATTTTGACGTGCGAGAGTTAGGCATGAAGGCACGCACGGGAGTATTATGCATAACGCATGAGGGTTTCGCTGGGCCAAACATGTTTAAGACTTAGCCACAATTTGGTAGAAATGGGAGATGAACAATGGAGTGGTGGCCAAGTAAGGTTTTAGAGATAAGAATAGAGCATGAAGACTACAATTTGAAGTAAAGTCTATTTTGAGATAGATCTCATGTGAAGGAAGATTAAGCAACATGCATAGTTCTAGAGCTAATAATAGGATCTAAACTAGAAGTTAACGAAAGAAGATCTATTATTAGGAAATCTTGTATACTTTTGTGATTATCTTGGCACATGGATGCACATGATATTTTGAGGGTGCATAGGTGGTGAAGGAAAGTCTCCACTATATATATATATATATATATATATATATATATATATATATATATATATATATATATATATAGTGGAGACTTTCCTTCACCACCTATGCACCCTCAAAATAGGTGAATGGAATATCCATGTGCCACTAATATATATATCTATATGATGTATGTATGTATGTATACGTTTAGAGAGTCAATTTTGTAATAAAGTTATGATGTTAGTTTATGGGCACACATGACTTATGGTGCCACCATTATGTATGTATTCAGTTTATGTGGTTTACAATAATTAATATAATGGATATTTATGGCTGGATATGTGTTGTTGACATTTATGTGACCGGTTCTTGTATGGTAAACCTAATCTTTATTCTTGTATGAGTTATTCTTGCATATGGTTATGATCTAGATCTGTTTATGGTTTATTACTACATTGTTATTATGGATCTGAAATATATCTATGTATGTTCTCATCATGTTAACTCCTTGAAAAAGCTTCCATAAAAGAGGGACCGATACCCTTACGTGCTTACGGTGAGTGCTTAGTTCTAGCTGAGTGATGTGCCAAGAAGCCTTGGAATGTTTGGTAAAATAAAATATTATATTTTGGTTCCATTGTCATGACCTTTTCTAGTTGTTTTCCAAGATGTTGCATGATGAAGACATACTAGTTGACTTTGGCCAGCATTAAGGATTGGTTAGAGAATTTAGAGGAAGAGTATGCTCACAGATTTAACACTAGACCTGATTTTGATGCATGCGCATGGGTTGAACAAAATCTATATCATGAACTTTATGAGACGTTATTTGCATGTTTTCCTATAGAGTTGTATGAGTGGTGATAGCCTATGCATGAAGATAAATTGGAATTATAGAGCACTTGTTTGGACATGGAGGATTTCCATAATTTTCATGATGATGATCTGAATTGGACACGCACTATAGATCATTGGTGGAGTGGTGTTTTGAATAGATACATTTTGGAATACACAGTTTCTACTTATTCCTATCCAGAGGTTGTTGAGTTTTAGTTCCTACGTGAACCCAGAGGATCTTATTTGCGTGTTATCCCTTTAGCGATTAAGATCTTGATCATGACCTTGGATTTAGAATAGTGTCCTATGGCTGGCTAAACCCCATCGTGTGTGGGGAAAGAGCGGGCGTGATGAAAGATGGCGGACTTGGTGGCGAAAGGAAGAGGGGAGAAAGGCAACTTAATTTTAATGAAGCACACAAGAGGGACTTGACAAAGCAACATGAAATTATGGAATGAATGGTTTTGTGGAGAGAGATGGCTTGTGAAGTATTTTGAGCTCATGTGGAATTCGTGGAGCTAGAGCATCTAGAACTCCCCCATTTGGGTAAGCATGGAAGAGAACCCTCTTCGGTTTCAAATGAGAGCATGTCGAGGAAATACTAAGAACCGTGAGCACGCATCCGATCCTACCAAGCGACCTAGCCCTTACACTTGGTGTTCCATTTCCTAAGATAGTTATTGAGAGTTCGATAGTGTAGGTGCTTCACTAAAGAAAAGATAGATTTCATTTTCAAGTGACTTTAGAAGTTAATTAGCACATTCATCTTTAGAAGCACCAATTTCACCTTCGTTATTTGGAGGTATATTTTTTGTGCATCTTCACATAGAACATGAGCACGTAAAATGTTGGTATAATGTCTAGAAGTAGTACAATTTCGTAGATCATGGGAGTTCAATTTAACGCAACTATTAGAACACAAGGCAGTGCATCCTCTTTTTTGTTACCTACTATAGGGGGAGGATCAGGTGGTTTGGGATTTGGTGGTGGTTACGGAGGCAGAGGAAATAAAATAGGTAATATATGTTTTGGATCTAGTGTGCATGGTTCGCACTAACCCCAAAAATTATATTTTGAGATGTCTCTTCCTCTCCCATAATATAGAGGAATCGAAGATGCCGTTAAGCACATGTATATGTGTGAGATACTATGGTGCGCTAAAGGGATCATAGCTCCTAAGTGTAAGGCCAATTTAAGATCAATAAATGTTCTTTCCATTATTAAAATAAAAACCTTCATAAAATATGGCAATTTCCTCGTAATGAATCGAGCTATTGTTATTCGGAAACCAAAAAACCAAATTTTTATTTTAACCCGTGCCCTTTTAAATTTGTGGCGTATGCCGGGTTGATCCCTATCCATTTTATTTTCCAACTTTTTCACATCGGCTTCAATCATAGATCGATCCATTTATGGAGAAAATCATAGATCACCGCAAGCATCCATCCCTCTTTGGGGAAAGAGAAACGGAGTCGGCCCCGGAGTGGGACACGATATGGAAGAGAAGAGTGGCTCTGGTAATCAATGGTGTACTGGGTACATAATAGGACCCCAGAAAAGGATAAATGTAATTGGTAACCGATTGGGATGGAGTCAATTTGCATCTTTTTTGGGAGACATTAAATTTGCGTCTTTTATAGGACGACTCCAGAAAAAGATCAAAAGTAACAGATATAATCTTTTTAGCAACTACAGAGACAAATTAAAAGATAATTCTTTTTTTGTGTTACTCAACATTCTAGATAAAGAGAATGAATATGTAGATAAAATAACAAAAATAATGATAGAACTGAAACTTCAGTAAGACTAATATTGAATCAATATAAGGTAAAAATTGACAATTATCTAAAAAAATTCAAGAGATTCTATTCGTTGAAGAACACATTGATGAAATATACATCATTATATGGGTCTAGGAGGGAGGCCCTCTCTCTATATCTAGGAAGGAAAGAAGAATTTTCTCCCCTATATAGAGGCTATCCAATCAGTGGCACCTGAGATATAGAATATAGAATAGAGGGCTTTCATTTAAAAAAATTGTTTCGAAAATAATGGATCAATTCACTTTATTAATAACTAAACCTAATCAAGTTTACGATAATGAAATTTCACGTGATATATATTATAACATGAATTGGTTCTATGAACTAAACAATAATATATTATTGAATCAAATCTTCAACTACAAAGACAAATTAAAATATAATTCTTTTTTTTCTACTCAACATTCTCTATCCATCTCCGAGATCGAAATAGATAGCGAGGGGGCCCCAGATAAGATATAGAGAGAGGGGAGAGGGTAATGAATGGGTCGCGCCTATCTATATATGGCAGTCATGTCCACGAGATTTCTGTATGATCAATGCCATGGTCCGGAAAACCGGGTCGGGCCCCCACTCTAGATTGGATGGAGTTGGGTTGGGGTCGAGGGACTCGACCGACCCACTTTGGATAGTCTTATGTCCTTAGAACCAAAGGGACTTGGGACATAAGACTATTTTTATCCTTGGTGTCTCATATTAAGTCCCGCAAGGATGAAAGACAGGACAAAAAAAACAAAGTATCTTATCTCGTATTGTTCTCTCATTCGAAGTCCCGACCATATCCGAGGTCCAGCGATGGGACCAGCTTTATTGATATACGACCGAAGGGTTGACCACTGCCTCACACGAACGCCTCAAGCTCAAGTCTTTATTACTATAGAGAGTCCACTCCCCCATTCTCGACCCCCCCCTCTACATATATGGGATATAGAAAATCCGGGCCTCCCCATCCCCCTCCCTATCCAAAACCACCACCGCCACCCACACTAGATATTAGATCGATCCCATCCCCCGAATCCCCTCGATTGATTTAATCCACATATATATATAGATAGGGGTGGAAATAATGGGGATTAGATTGAGTAGGACGAGAGAGGAATACTAGATCTTAGATGTGGACATAATGAGCAGATAGAGAAGTGCCCTTTTATAATAAAGTTATGAATAAAACTGCTATGAAGCAGCTTATTAGCAAATTCGTAAATCAATTTGGAATGGCATATACATCACATATATTAGATCAACTCAAAACTTCAGGTTTCCAGCAAGCGACTGATGCAGCTATTTCATTAGGAATTGATGATCTTTTAACAACGCCATCTAAAGCATGGGAGGAGATATAGATATATAGGGCCATATCTCTAGGGTGCCCCCTACCCCACATAGAGTATAGATAGGGGCGCTCCTCGTCCTCCTGGCGCCCCGCAACCCTCTATATAGATAGATAGATGGCCCCATCTATCTGCCCATCTCATCCATGCGGGCGTTCGTTCCCCTACGTACATAATCCTCTCCCGAGCCAATTCGAGAAACCTAATCTCTCCTCGGTTCAAAAGAGATATGAATCAAAAAGAATTATCCTCTCAATTATATGAACTTGTTCTATTTAAATAATTGAGGCCTAAGCCTATCCGTTGATCTCTGTCTTGCTACCTTGGGCCCCTATCTAGAATTTAGAGGTGATGCGCAACTCGGCTGTATGGTAGGGAGTGTCCTTTGTTCTTAGCGCCCGAGATAGAGAAATTCATCTCATCTAGTGGTGGAATTTCCTTGACATAATCCACAACCAAAATTGGGGAGGAGTCCAACGACTGTTGAAGTGAGAATGGAGTTTCTTGTCCGGTGGATCTTCGAATTAGAGTTCCTTTAAGAGAACAAATTTTTAAATTAATATGATTTTCATCAATTCATTTATATTGAACTAGATATAAAGGGATGAAGATGATTTTTATCATTTTTTAAATGTTAAAAAAAAGAAAAACAAATAGTGATTGATTCATTTCTCATTTTTGATAATTTTTCATTTTTTTATCGTTTATCACTTTTCTATCATTTCTCGCATGCCTGAAAAAGAAAAGTAGGTGAGAATTCCCCCAATTTTTGGTTTATCATACCATTTGTTATATATATGGGTAAATGTTCTTTTCCATTATGCACAACAATGGTATGACCAATCATTACAGTACAATAGCAGATGCTCAAGACCATGTCACTATTATCTTCTTCTCTTTCTTCATATTTAGGTTGTCTATTTTCCTTGACAAATAATTAGCTACAAAAGTATTTTTTCTTAGTGAACGTGTCATGATTAATTACCTTTCTTTTTCTTGAAAGAAAAAATGCATTTACAACTAGAAACTACTTACGTCGACGAAGGATAAAACATCACTATAACTATTTATCTTGAGACTCTTTCTTCCAAGTCTTATTTATAGCCCCAAGGGTGAGGGGTTTTTTCCTACCAATTGGGGATCTTCCTTCACCACCCCCATGAGGATGGTCCACAACATTCATAACTACTCTTCTTACTTCAGGACGTTTACCCAACCAACGTTTCAATCTAGATTTACTCAAAGTTTTATTTTTCCATTTTACGTTGTGTACTTGTCCAATTGTTCTTTGAGAAATTCTCATATATTAAATGAACCTCCCAAATGGTAATATTAATGTGGTCAATTAGCCTTCTTTTACAATCGGTTTTGCTACATCACCTGTCGATCCTAGCTAATTGTTCACCTTTATCGACTTGTATTTCTACATGAGGTGGGATTTAGACCTACGTAGAAAACTTCCAACAGATTTACAGTCTGCCGCTTTAAACCACTCGGCCACTCTCCCGAATCAATATGGGAGCTCCAGATAGAATAGATATATAGGGACAGTGAGGCGAAGGGAATGAAGCACTTACGGGCGGGAAAAATTGAAGTGGCAATGACCTTTCGGGGAGTTTGTTATCGCTCACTTTGGTTATGTTATATAAAAGTTCCTCGGGCATGCTCGTTGATCGAGACCACCCCCAAAACTATATGTGATATTTGATATCTGATATCATCTGGGGAGGGATGAGCGGGTACTATATAGATAGGGGACCGCCCCCCCCCCTCCCACCCCCTCCTTGAACTATCTTATCTAATATCTGGGGAGGTATGAGCGGGTACAATGAAGTGCTAGAGGCCCGACCAAAAAGATCCCACCCATTTTTCGAGCCCACTCGACAATGCCTTTAGGAAACCTTGGAGCAGAGATACCGATGTCGGTGAGGGTTGATGACTAGTGTCAAGTTAGTTGTTTTGTAGCTAGCTTAGCCATAGAGAATATCCCTAGCCCCTTAAGGGATGGATTCATTCGTAGGTGGCATGACCTAGACAGATCCCCTCTACTTTAGATCCAACCCTCCCCTCTCTATCCCAACCTCCCCTCTATCATTAGACCTCTAGATAGAGAGTAACCAACCAAACCCTCTACTCTAGATCCCAACCCCTATCCTATATAGATAGAGAATAGAATAGAATAAATAGAGGGAGGGGGCCATAGATACATACATACATACATACATACATACATACATACATATATATATATACATATATATATATATATATATATATACATATATATATATATATATATATATATATATATAGGTGAAAGGGCGTGTGCTAATAGATTTTCTACCTTATCTTATTTGTTGGATGATGCCCAACCCAGCCAGATTTCCCTATATTCTATTATATAAGAAGTTAGCCAACCCTCTATCTCTAGATTGGCACCCCGTATATCTATATCTCTATCTCGGCACTATCTCTATCTTGGACTCGAGAGATAGTAGGCACGGTAATTTTACTAAAATATTTAATTCGTGGTTCATGATATTGAAAATGAAATTATCCTTGAATTTATTATAAAGGACAAAAAATTCTTTATGAGGAATTTCTTCATCAGGAATATTTATATATCCATCAATAGTATCTTTATAAGGATAAGGAAGATCTTCATAAGAAATCTCTTCAGGAATATCTATAGAGATTATAGAATCTGGAAGTTTTTTCGATCTCATTAGAAAAAATCGCTCACAAAGCAAAGCCTGTTTTGTAGAAAGGATACTAAGAAGCAATTCCCATTTCGTACCCGTCGTTTGAAGGAAAATATTCAACAAATAGTTACTATATATTTTTTTATCACAAGAAGCTATTTCCGCTTCTAAATCTGCTGGGGCCAATAAAACATATTCCAACGAATCTTTTGGATAAATATTGTCAAACATTTTCGACAACTTTTTCAATGTCACTTCATCCAGAAATGTTCGTGTTTCTTGTTCTTCTAGTAAGAATACACGGATTTTATCGAGCCACCATTTGAAAATCATTTTTAATTTATCATTTTCATTTTTTGGTCGAACGATTTTTTCCGATCGTTCGAATGAACAAAGTCCAAATTCCTTGGTAAAATGGACTTTCGCTTTTTGATGCTTTTTAAATAAAAATAAATGAAATCCCTTATCGTCCAAGTTCAAAGGAGGTAACATCCACGGTGATTTAAATTGATTCATCACCCCACGGAATGGCCCGCTCAGTAAAGGATCATTTATTTCTGGAAGGCACTCTCCACTGTTGGTTATCGAAAATCTCACTCTTTTATCCATTACATTTTCAACAGGAAATCCATTGCTTAGAGCTTTAACTCGGTCTTCAAGCTCTTTGCCTAAGTAATTCTTTCTTTCTTTTTTGGTAACTATCCATCTATCAAGATGATCCTGATTTGTGGTAGAATTTTCACTTCCTAAATTGACTATTTTCTCAAAGAAAGTCATACTGGGTAGAGCTGTAAAAGAAATTCTTTGGCGCCCATCACTGAGACAAATATCGAAAAAATGTTGAGCGACTTGGGTCTTGACAAGACCATGAAGAAAGAAATCACCAATACCGACATAACGTAATGGCTGATTGAATCGGTGATAGCCAAAAAAATATTGTGGGCCACATAGTTAACACAC
Source organism: Taxus wallichiana var. yunnanensis (assembly GCA_018340775.1). Taxonomy (NCBI): domain Eukaryota; kingdom Viridiplantae; phylum Streptophyta; class Pinopsida; order Cupressales; family Taxaceae; genus Taxus; species Taxus wallichiana. The sequence goes on from CM031242.1 coordinate 1,011,749,479, forward strand.
CATATCTGATAGTGGTACATCTTTCTCTTTGTCCTTTTCTTTCAATGATTCTTTTTCCTTTTCAAAGAGTCTTTTTTATTCTTCAAAGATTCTTTTTCTTTATACTATTTTTTTCTCAAAGCATCATCTACATTTGTATTTCTGTCCTCTTCTTCCTCTTGAGGACATTGACTCGAGAATTTATTGCCAAACCCTATCACCGTGTCTGTCTAGTCTATTCTCTCACTAAAAATTTTGTCTCGCTTCTTTGGAATGGGTATCCAGTAGGCATTAGCACAGGACGATCGCTTACACACATCTATACTATAGGATCGCGCAGACCTATGATTGGATCAGAGGCTAATCTCCTTCTCGAAGCTATAGCTATCTATATAGAGTAGGTAGGGGAGGCCCCGCCCCTACCCCATATACCTCGGGGAGCGGCCGAGTTATAAGTTCTATATAGATATAGAAATCAGTCGTATCACGTATATGAATAGAAAGATAAAAAAGAGAGAAATCATAAAATATTAATTCATTATGGAGGATGAATATGGCACAAATAAGAGATTTGGCTAGACATATGTGTATGTCTCGCTAATAAAGCATGTAGAGTAATTAATCAAATTCATGGAAAGATCAAAATTGGGATCAATTCTGTCATTTTCAATTAAATTCGTGGATGTGAACGATAACTAAGATAACTAATATTTATTCTTTTCTATGGGAGATAGAAGTTATTTCTATAATAATTTCGCAATCTCCCATACTTCTATGGGATATAATATCTCCCATACTTTTATGGGGTGAGTTACTAACCGGGGTCCTATACGAGTTGGAGCCCTATATCATATCTTAAGATAGTTGAGGGCTATCTATCTATATCTATATCTATATAAGAAGTAGTGATATCAATTATTGATGTAGGGTCCGGTCATTCTTGATGCGGGGTCTTGGTTGCAGTCGTTATTCTCCTTGATGCGGGGTCCATCACTCTCATAACAGTTTGCTCCTCCTCCTAATGCAAGGTTCACTTACAATGGCCATACATAGGGGAGGAACACATAGGCATTAGGATGTCATCTTGATAACTAATCTTTGATCTATTTCAGCATGCACTCAAACATCCTTGATCAAACATCTTATCCTTGATATTGGATTCATGTAATTTTTTCGTATTTATTCGTATAGATCAATAAGGAATAAATAACGAAATTTACTTTTTATAGGATTTATAGGAAACTTCCAATGCGATTAGATGAAAATAAGGGGATATTTACAATCCCCGAATTTGGTAAAATACAACTTGAAGGATTTTGTCGTTTTATCAACCAAGGCTTAATAGAAGAACTGAATAAGTGTTCAAAATTTTATAGCCCAAATAAAGAAATTGAATTTAGGCTTTATGGGAATGAATATAAATTAGTAGAACCTTTAATTAAAGAGAGAGATGCTGTATACCTATCTGTTACATATCACTGTAAATTATATGTACCAGCAAGATTGATTCAGAGAACTCGTGGAAAGATACAGAACCAAATTATATTTTTGGGAAATATTCCTTTAATAAATTCTAAAGGAACTTTTGTAGTCAATGGAAATTACAGAGTCGTGGTCAATCAAATATTAAGAAGTCCCGGTATTTATTACACTTGGGAACGAAAAACGTTAGGAAACATTATCTATCTCGGCACTATAATTTCAGATTTGGGAGGAAGATCAAAATTAGAGATCAATATAAGCAAACAAAGGATATGGATTCATGTAAGTAGAAAGAAAAAAATATCTGTTGTACTTCTATTGTTGGCTATGGGCCTAAATCTCAAAGAGATTCTAAACGATACTCGCTATACGAATTTCAAAGCATTTATCCTTTCCGAGAATGGAACGAAGGAGTACAAGGAATGTTGCGAATGGACGAATTTTGGGAAGGAAGATGCGATTTTGGCACTTTATAAGGAACTCTAGATATATAGATAGGGGCCCTCCTCTGGTCTATAAACGGGAGAGCACCCTGAACTATAGATATGGCGACCCCCTCTATTCTATCTATATGGGGCCTGAACTCCCCCCGCGTAGTGAATAGATAGAGAGATAGGGACAAGCGATGACTGATATCAGTCATCATGTTACGTATGTATAGAGTATGGATATAGAGTATGGACTGCATCACTCTAGTCCCCCATACCATAGAGTATGGATATAGAGTATGGACTGCATCACTATAGGACTAGACATACATATCAGTCTAGTCGGGAATGGATGGACTGCTAGAATCGGAATAAGGATACATATTACTAAATATATCCAAAAAGTATAATATTCGGAAAATATATACATAAATAGACTCCTGTGAAATAGATAAAGAGTCTTATTTTTAATATTGTCAATTTAGACATCGTTCCTCTATCCCCCGAACATCATGGATTCATATTCATTTATGTTTCGTTCGTGACTTATAACGATATAAGTAATAGTTAATATCGTTACTTTAATTTTTTTTTTTTCCTCTTTCGGTTCGTTGGGGATTTCCCAAAAGAAATCACCGTATTTTCTCCAATTTCTTATGAAGGATATTCAAGTGATAAAAATGGAAGTTCAAGAAGGTATTTCCCTCGTCATGTTCTTTATATGGAAATAAAGGGCCAACAAGACATCCCCTTAAATCTTCTTGAAGAAAATTTGAATCTAAGTGAAATGGAGCAGAAAGCTATCGAATTAGCTTTGTTTTTGCGTGTATCCTGTTGAAGGATTTTAAAATGGGGATCTTCTTCAACATACAAATGTGTAGATCTGTATAGTAGATAAGATAAAAATTTGGATATAAAAACTCTATATTATTCTTTCTCTTTAGAGAGGACTAAGAGATCGAGTGAAGAGAGATATTACGTCTCAAAAGAAAAAAATTAATTAAACTATAATAAATAGTGTATTAAATACACTTTTTTACATATGTGTACGACAAGGCCTTTTGGAGAGCATAATTGGTCTTATTATTTATTAATTTATGAAATAATTAATTATTTATTTGGTTCTTATAACCCATTTCAATTGCTATGGTTCCCGAAATCCCACACCTATACGCGTTCCCAAGTTCTGATCGATATCCGCGGAGTTGATTATCCCTCCCGGAGACGAAGATTTGAAGCGGTTCATAATTCACCAAGTACTCGGTATAACCCACGCATTCGTGTACAAACCAGTGTAGACGAAATAACACGAATATCCCCGGTAGTCAGTCCATTTCCATCAGCCGGCCGGTGGGAGCGAGAAGTATGGGATATGTCCGGTGTTTATTCCATCAATCATCCGGATCTACGCCGTATATCAACAGATCACGGTTCCGAGGGTCATCCATTACGAAAAGACTCCCCCCTGAGTGGATATGTGGAAGTACGCTACGATGATAGAGAGAAATAGATCTCTAGGGGAGGGGGCCGCCATATAGAGAGAGGGGCGGGCCCCTCCCCTCTCTATAGATCGAGATCTCGATCGATCAGATCTGGCAGATCTAGTTGATCGGGGCCCTCTCTCTATATGGATATGGGCCCAGATCTCTAGGGGGGCCTACTAGATATAGCTATATATAGAGAGAAATGGGGGAGAGGAGCCCGGGGTCGCCATATCTAGACTCTATATAGGGGGGTCGCGATATAGAGAGAATCAATCCCCCTCTCTCCGGGCCATCGGATAGATCGGATCGATTATATACGTGACATGAGTGATGTGATCATCTCCATATCTATATATAGATGGGTCAGTCAGTTCAGAGATGGATAGCGATAGATATAGGGGAGGGGTATCTATGGATTGGATAGGGCGCCGACCCCCCGGGCCATCTATTGATATTAATAGTTAGCAGTTAGCAATTAGCGGCCGGTCGGGAGCGAGAATTCACGTTTTCATCATCCTTGGTAAAATCAAGTCCACCACGGAGACATTCGTAAACGGCTCTACCATAATTTTTGGCAGATAGGCCCAATTTTGGTTTTATAGTACATCCCAGCAAAGGACGACCATATTTGTTTAATTTATCTCTATATGGGTTCACTCGGCTGCCCCTCCCCCAACTATCTATATCCACTCGATAAATAGGTTGGCACTCACTACTCACTCCAATATATAGATAGGGGTTGGCATTCATTGATTATATACGTGATACGAAGGTACCTACACCATTAAATGCCTTCAATTCCTCTAGACCAGGGGTGGCTATATATATATATATATATATATATATATGTATGTATGTATGTGTGTATAGTTAGCACTTGACTTCCTCATATAGAGGGGAGTTGGGAGCCTATACGTACCCAAAATTGTAAGGTCTTGTACTGCTTAGGAACAACGTAACAGTGCCCCAATGATGATCTGAGTCTCCTCGCAAGGTGTTCGGGATCCGAAAAAGATCTCAAGTGTGTGTTAACATCCCGCATGCCCCGCTTAGCCTCCACGTGCTTTGTTTTTTTCCCTTTTCCCCTCTTTTCTTGGCCTTTTTGCTCTTGATGGCAAACCGCCGCCCTGCACAGGCGGCGGACTGAATCGCCACCTTGCTCGGGCGGTGGTCCTTTACATTTTCTAGAAAGCTCTTTTAACATGACTCACATAATTTCAACGTTTTACCACTTTCTTTCACCACCATAGGCTTGCATTTATGATTCTGGTTCCCTGGAATAGTGTTTTGCCATTGTTTATAGTTTAAGAGTTCTATTTGGTTTTTTCCTTGGGTAAATGCAAATGCTATAAATAGTTGGCTTGTGCTCAAGCAAATGGCCCCTCAAATTTTCCTCTGAATTTCTCTTTGCAATAGATTTAGTTTTCATTTTGCTTAGAGTTCTTAGTTTCTTTCATTGCATGCCTAGTTAGTGTTGTTTTGCTATTAGGAAGCTACATATCCATCTTGTGCAAGTGTTGTTATCATTTTATCCAATCCATTGGAGTAGAATAGTTTGTTTTCAATAGGAGGCCATTAAAGTTGTAGGTTTTTCTCCTCAAATAGGATAGTTTCAGGTTCTGGACGTTTTATGTTGCATGACTCACAATAAATCCCACTAGGAATTGCATAAGCCAAGCTCTGTACTCTTGCGCTATCCCTCTCCTACTCGCATTGTATTCAGTCTGTATTCTAAAGTTGTCCCTTGTTCCAATATCTACTTCTGTTGATGCAAGCATTACACACTTTTCTGGATCCACGTGAGCATGAAAGAACGAGGAGATCACACTGAGGGGACAAGATCACACACACCATCGGATTCGCCACTATTATGCGGAATCCAGGTTCTAGTTTTCAAAGTTCTAGTTAGAAACATATCAAATAGAGTAGTTAATCACTTTATTTCAGTCAATTCTACTCTCGATATTGCCAGGGAAGCTGTGGGGATTGATAGTTTCGAGAAACTATGATTCACTCCTCACTTCTGAGGTAGGATCGAGAACCTTGCAAATAGATTAGTTCAGTTATTTCATTGTTTAGAATAGATCTACAAAATTACACAGACAAATAGCTATACTCGGTTATTTTGTTTGTTTTAAATTGTTATTTTAGCTATCAATTCTAGATATGTTAAACAGTTACTCTTTTAGATTCATTCGAATAGTTCATCAGAAAATACAAAAATAGAGAAATCATATATGCTATAGATATATTCAAAGTAGTTAAATTTCATTTTGCTGCAGTCATTTTATATTGTTACTTTTGTATGACAATCACGGGACCTAGGGAGCCCAGAGAATACGTATTCGAGCCAATAATGCCCTAGCCCAATCTCATCAAGAATAAGCGATATAGATCAAAATCTTAAGATCCAAGTCTTCCGAACAATGGTAAGCTTACAACAAATCAATTCCTAGTTGAGCGGATTAAACATAGAAGACGACCAAGCGCACATATTTTGGTCAAATCAACCAAATTACTGATTGCCCTAGATACATGCCCACATGATTTGTGGAGGGTTTGAAAGAGAGAAAACGTTCGGTTGTGATCCTTTGGTCCCACAACCAGATGCAGGAGACATTCTCACAGACATAAATACTAGCCTAAGAATTCAGGTTGCAAGAACACCTGTGAGGTACTCTGAGAAGATCACACAACTATCAATTTTGAATATAGAGGCTGAGAAAGCATATGATTATTGGATACTAGGGATTAGGGACTGAATTCATACATGACCATAGTAGGACCGCAACAACCAAGAGTCTACGATTGTCACCCACAAGTCCCTGACCCAACGAGTCTATAGGTGAATTAGACATAGACAACGGCCTACGCACACTAGTATTCCGGTCTACTCCACTTCCACCTATCATTATTGAACAGTTATCCTTGTTAAACATAAGCAGCTAACGAAGCTAAGGAGTTTTGGACTAGGCGGAGAATCGCCCATAGAGTCAACTACATCCATCATCCACTTGTATGACCTGTCTGCGGAGACATACGAAACTATCCCGGTCATTTTCCACTTATTCCCAACCTATAGACCAAATCACGCCAGAGCTCGATATTGATTGGAGCCTTCGAGTAGTCATCCTTGTTGATCGATCTATCACACTAGTTCAGGTTAGGAGGGCCTTCTTTGCCTTAGATTCGCAAGTTCCACTAGTGTGTATTGAAGACATTAGATTTCCTAACTAGTTTGTCTGCATCCCACACATATTCCATCCCTACCGGCTATCTCAGCACGACCTCAAGAGGTCGGGTGCGAGGAAGAGTTACTTGTAGATTCCCATGCTCGCTTGTCACTTTTCCATCGTACAAAATTGGTGAACCCAACGTGAAGTTTCTACCTTCTGATTTGGAGTCAGATTTGTACTACCTCATTAGCTTTAACCATCACCTTCGCTCCTTCCCATTATTTTGCGGGTATTCATATACCCCGAATATGTCGGGATTTGATGCATATGGCGAGCCCCTCTTGGGCCTTGAGGCAAACTACGCCCAAAAAATAGGTAATCTTCACCCTCACTCTCGGTATGGGGTGACAACTACTCACTAACCGATTGTCAACGCAAACTCCAAGGATCGAGATATAATTCATCTTTTCAAACTGAGGAGTTAGATCAGCTCGCTCAAACGCAACAAACAGAGCCTTCAGGCTCGAATAATATGACGTTCACCGGAGAATCTGGTTCATCTCCTCAGGTGCTGCTTAGACCACAAATTAGTAGACAATCAGACTCATACCTGGGTTTAGATGATGAACATTTGGTACGTTATGCCAGGAATGACCAACGTTCTCGAAGTATGTACCCACCTATAGGAGGTTTACAAACACAACCTGAAATCTCTTTCCAAGAAAATACCTCCATACCACGTCATATAGGAAATGCCCTCGGGGAAACTTGGCAGGGCAGCGATCAGTTCATAGTAGGATATCACATGCCTAAGCAACACCATGATATACAACAAACACCATCAAGGCAAAGTATTGTGACTTCACCAAATGAAGTCATTTCAGCTCTAGTAGAAAAGGTTAGGGAGTTAGAACTTACCCAAATAGGTCAAAATTCTCAATTCATGCAAGCAGGAAGTTCCAAACCTCCACACCATCCTAGCCAATTAGACCTCCTCACCGGAGTAGGCACATTAGGCATGACTCCTCAGTATTCACAACAAACGCCAACTAGACCCACCATCTCTAACACTGTTCCTCCCGGTCTAGTACAAAACAATCCATTCCTGGACAATACCCTATCATACTTAAACATGTACTCCAAATCACCACAAGGGGATATGTTCTCCTCTCCCGGCATGTTTGCTCAAACACAGGTGTTTCCTTATGCCCCTACCAACGCATACGCTACGCCATATCAACAACCCATTCCACCTCACTCCCTCAGCAAGTACCATCAATGGTCGAAACCTATGCGATAGGGACTTATTCAGAATATTTGAAAGAGCCCTTAGATTTCACCATACGAAGCATCATGCTTCCAAGACCTCTTCCCGACTTGCCCAAATACAAAGGTGAGGGAGATCCAAACACACATATCAAAGCTTACGCTACTGACCATTCGAGAACTACTCCCATGGGATGGGGTTGTTGCTAAGATATTCCCAAAAACCTTGGAAGGCATCGCTCTCGATTGGTATTATAGAATACCTGAGGCTTCCATCCATTCGTTCAAGCAACTCATGTCAGAATTCATCAAGGCCTTTGACATGAACAAATTATTAAGGACAGGAATCAGGGAATTCTTACACATCAAGCAAGAACACAACGAATCTGTCGCCCATTTCATCCAAAGGTGGCGTACAGTTCTTTATTCTTCGGCAAGTGCTCCAAACATGGATCAAATGGAACTATGTGATTTATTCCTTCATTCTCTTAGCAGAGAGGTGAAGGAAGAAGTCCAGAAGTTCCCATTAAGAACTTACGATGAAGTACTTGAGAGTGCTCTTCGAATAGATCAAGCGGCAATTGATAGTGGTCGCAAAACATATGGAGCAAATGGGAGGTTAATCACCTCCAACTAGAACACTACAACTTATCCTACTACCACGAATGTCAATCAAGGACCTAAAATCCTTAATAAAAATCGGGGTGTAACAATAGATGGAGTAACCGACCAGCCTAAGAAGGTAAATGTTGTCAATACTCCATCACAAATAAACAACCAACGAAACAACAACTTTACCTTGACAATCAATACAGTGGATTTTAATCATCCACAAAAACAACAACGGAAAAATCCCACACAGGGTCCAAGCCAAAATTCAACTAGATACCAAAACCAGAATTCAAACCAAAGACAACAAACACAAAATTTTAATCCTAATAGGCAACGGTTTGATCAAAATTTTGGGCCACAATACGCACCAAACCAACAAACTAGGAATTACAATCCTAATTCGTATTGTGGTTTCCACAAAATTTGGGGCCATGACACTAGAACGTGCCGTGACTACAATAAATTCATGCAACGCTTGCCAGATGAACAAAGACAACTTTTCATGGATATGTTCTTGGCAGATCCTACGTCACCAACATCAAATACTTTTTCAGGGGTAGTTTCCCCTCAAAACGCACCCCTGAAGATCTTTAATGATCCACTCCCAAATCACGATAACAACAGGCTAAATCTAACTGGGACGAACAAGAGCATAATGACAGGAAACAATGATCATGAAGCCTCGACTTCACTAAATCCATCAGTTGCGCCACAACTAGGAAGTCAACCACGACCTAAGATAGTCGGTTTAGTAGAGTTAGACGCCGAACTACCCATCGAAGATGTAACGAGGATGCGAGAGTATTTCTCTCGGCCAAGTCAAGCCACCACCTACGGGAAGATAACTTCCAACAAATAGAAGCAAAGCTTGTGGGTGCCTATGATTTAATTAATGACCTAACAAAAACCTTCTCGCACATTTCATTTTTAGACTTACTAAAGAACTCTCCTGCCCACAGGGCTGCTCTTTTAGAAGTATTAGGTTTAGGTCATTTAATTAACATCACTCCACCTCCTGAAACACAAGTAAATCATATAGAATTTGATATTCATCCTCCGGGGTAGGCGGATAGGGATGTCGAATTCATATTTGAGATAAACAAAATGCCGACAGATGCTAAGATCACACGCAAGGTGATCCAGCCTTACATTTGCAAGTATGGGTTTATAATAACTATGTAAAGCATGCAATGATAGACGATGGGGCAGCGGTTAACATAGTCCCCTTCTCTTTCCTTCAAAATCTAGGGTATGGAGAAACCAATTGTTCCACAACTCGAAACACACTAAGGGGCTATGATAGCCTTAAAGCCACCTCGGTTGGAACTATAATATTACCGGTCACCTTAGGACCCAAAACCATCTTGACTGAGTTTTATATTATAGATTGGGAAACTAACTATAATATGATCCTCGGCCGACCATGGATACACCGCATGAAGGCAATCCCTTCTACATTATTTCAAGAAGTAAGGTTTTTACACTTAGGAAAGATATTTGTAGCCAAAGGTGATCCAAAACCATTCGATGTACACCTAGCTGACTTAAAGAAAAGACCAGGCGTGCACTCGGAGTTTGAACTCCCAACAAACCAACTTAATAAACCTACCGACGCAAAACCAAAAGAAAAGGTGGTACCTACGACAGATCTTGAAAGCTGCGAGAGCCTAGCCAAGGCAACCCCAACCCCAAAGATGAGGCTAACACTTTAGAAATAGTATCATTAGGAACTACTGCAAAAATCATTGAATTGATAGAACAAGATCTACCAATGTTCTTACCATTTGATTCTGTAGGCATGGGATATTCCTTGGGTGTCGGTTCTCTCCCAGTAGTAGATCTCTGCATGGTAGAGGTAGAAGATATTAATACAACAAATATCCCAATGTCTATGCTCCCGGCTAAATATTGGACTCTCCATTTGATGGGGCTAGATGTCGTTATAGAGTAGGCAAAGGTATAATCCTTACTTCTTCCAGAGGGAAAGTCCTACCATTTGCCTTTAAACTAAAATTGAATGTACAAACAACGGACGTTGAGTATGAAGCCCTCCTCCTTGGCCTCATCTTAGCTAAGAGAATCAGTGTTGATAACATCAGAGTCTTAGGAGACTCACAATTGGTAGCAAACCAAGTCTCTGAGATATATGAAACCAAAGCCGAGCACTTACAGCTTTACAAAACAGCTGTATTGAATTTAAGCAAGGAGTTTGACTTCATATCAATTGAAGCAATCCCGCGAGAGAAAAATCTTCTCGCTGATTCAATAGCAACTTCAGCATCACGTTTTACTCCAAACAGTAAGTTAGAGGATACCCGTTTCATAGTATCCCTTCGTGATGAACCATTGATAAAAACAATGACAAATTCTCTTTTAAACGGAAATGAAAACAAATCTACTATCCTAGACCACATTGATAGTGATATGGCCACTCTAAATTACTTAAACACCTATGCGGCATTACATCTCTCCTATCATATGATAGATTTGTCCTTAATCCCACATTTGTCTTCCTACTTCGGAAATCCCATGATGGAGCTTCCCTCACAAATGGAACCTAGCATAAACACAGTAGAAAATGGGGACGATTTGGACTTACCTCTATCCCCGCCTGAGTTTGAAGAAGGTAACACCTCTTTAATCGAAGAAACGATCGATGTTAACATCGGAATGGAGGATGAACCAAAGATCTTGAAACTAGGATCCTCGTTAACTCCATTAGAAGTAGAAATACACACTCGGATCCTCAAAGAACATCAGAAGGCTTTTGTGTTCAATTATAAGGAAATGACAGGAGTTGCACCCCACATTGTGGTGCACAACCTCATCACTAAATCAGATGCAAAACCAATTAAACAAAAATCGAGACCAATGAAACCCAAAGTAGCTCTCATGGTAAAAGAGGAGGTAATGAAACTCCTCCAAGTAGGATTCATCAAACTAGTCGATTACTCTCAATGGGTATCTAATATCGTTCCCGTTCTCAAAAAAAATGGAAAGATACGCATCTGCATAGACTTCCGAGACATTAACAAAGCGTGTCCTAAAGACGACTTCCTGTTACCATCCATTGACGTCATTGTTGATGCGACATCTAGATTTGAACTTTTGTCTCTCATGGATGGATTCTCGAGATACAATCAAATCAGAATATCTGAACAAGATCAAGCTAAAACCACGTTTATAACTCCTTGGGGAACTTATTGCTATGTTGTTATGCCATTTGGTCTCAAGAACGCTGGTGCTACATACCAGTGAGCTATGACATATATATTTCACGATCTAATTCATAAAATCATGGAATCCTACGTAGATGACTTGTTGGCTAAGGAAAAGAAGTGTTGTGACCATCTGGAAGTACTCGCATCATTATTTTCATGTCGATAGAATACGGAGTCACGCTAAATCCGAAAAATACATCTTTGGTGTAACGGGAGGAAGCTCTAGGTTACATCATATCATCACGAGGATAGATGTTGATTGACCAAAATTCGGGTTGTCCTGAAATGGTCCCACCTTTGAATGAATGCGGAATCAAGTCATTTCTTGGAAAACTTGGTGCAATTTGGAGATTCATCCCAGGACTTAAGCTTTTTCATCCATCCAATCAACAATCTGCTCAAGAAAGATTATAGTATTGATTGGACCGAAGACTGTAATGAAGCTTTTGATGCAGTTAAGTGTTTCTTGTTATCACCACCTACGCTAATGCCACCTAAGCTAGATCACCCATTAATTTTATACTCGCGAGCTACCAATGTCTCATTGCTTTGTATCTTTGGCTCAAGAAGACGATGACAAGAGAGAACATGTGATTTATTTCATTAGCCGAATGTTGCTCGACTATGAAACATGTTATACACAAGTAGAACGAGAATGCCTCGCCATAGTCTTTGCAACCAAACGCTTAAGACATTATATGCTAAATCAAGAAACAAGGGTCATGGTAAAAACAGACCATTTACGAACTTTTCTCACGCAAGGGTCCTTGTCTAAGAAGGTTGGACGTTTTATAACCTTAATGGGAGAATTTGAATTAACATTTGTAAATCAAAAATCCGTTAAGGGACAAATCATCATGATTGGTTAGCTGATAACCCATTAGATGGAGGCGATCTAGTAGATCTAGATTTTCCAGATGAGTGTGTATACTACATTGAAACCAGACCTCCTATCTCTAAGTGTCCCTGGTACACTGATATCATTAATTATATCATGGACCATACGTATCCAGAAAGTGCTACTTCGCAACAAAGAAGGTGGTTACGCATTATCGTAGCAAAATACGTCATTATAGAGCAAGTGCTCTATCGAAAGCGTTCGATGGAATGCTTCTAAGATGTGTCGACACAGAATAATCCAAGAAGATTCTCCATGAATCTCACAGTGGAATGTGTGGAGGCCACTTCGGTGGCCATGCCACCGCTCGTAAAATACATCGAATGGGCTATTTCTGGCCCACTCTAGAACACGATGCAGTAGAGTTTGTACGTAGGTGTCATAAGTGCCAAGAGTTCTCCCATGAGATCCACATGCCGGCACAAACTCTACAACCAATCGCGACTCCATGGCCCTTTTCTACGTGGGGCCTAGATTTAATAGGGAAATTCTCTTCCTCGTCTACTGAGATGGCCATAATTTTATAATCACGGCCATTGAATATTTTACCAAGTGGGTAGAGGCTATGCCTCTTACTCTTATGTCGGGTTATGTAATGCAAGTTCATTTTGAACCAAATCATTTTGCAGGTATGGTATCCAGCAAATCATTATCTCAGATAATGGAACTTCTTTTAAGAATGACAAAGTTCATAAATTGTGCAATAAATTTAAAATAAGCCATCATATGGCTTCCTTGTATTACCCTCAAGCCAACGGACAGGCTGAAGTGACAAATAAAACACTAAAATCCATTCTCCTTAAAATGGTGAAAGAAAACAAACGAGATTGGCATTTGAAGTTATATCCGGCCTTATGGGCCCACCAAACCTCAATAAGAACACCAACAGAGAGAACTCCTTTCTCGCTAGTATTCGGGGCAGAGGCAGTTCTCCCACTTGAGGTTGAAATACCCAGTCTCCGTATTTCATTACAAGGGATTCTGGATGAAGACGCTTATAGAGAAGCACGTCTCTCCCAACTAGAAAGCCTAGATGAAGCTAGGTTAGATCTTTGAATAGCGGCACAGAGCCTATCTTTGACCGGATGTGCTTTGCGGTATAACAAGAAAATCTATGAACGCGACATATATGAAGGTGATCTAGTTCTAAGGCTGGACAGCCGGATCGACAAAAAGACCGGTGAAGGAAGGAAGTTCCGGCCCAAATGGTTGGGCCCATACCGAGTCATGAAGGACTATGGAAATGGTGCATACCTCTTATGTACGTTGGAAGGTGAGGAATTTGGCAAAACAGTCAATTCCCTACACCTCAAGCGGTTCTACGCGTAAGCAACTAGCACTATTTATAATTACATTTACATTGCATCTTCATATAGATTAAGATCATTTTGTCTACTTGTTTCGTACACAAATTGTGATCAAGGAATTTATTCTCAAAGCAATTCATTACAAACTCATGATGTTGTTGGCATAAACACTCTAATCATACTTCTCCATTTTCATGATATCATCAAACTATCTCGGAATCATTTTATCAAATAAAGCTAGATATGACAAAGTCTTAACGGTAACCATGCCAAGATCTGCAGGTTTATTCTCACTTTTGGTTTCTTCTTAGGATAGGTGTCTTGCCTATGGTCTGTTCTAGAAGCTTCATGGTGTCACATCTATCCCATATGTATATCTCTTTGGAAATAAGCACATACTGACATTTTACTCAAGTAAACAAGTCAAATATTGATCAAAACAGAAAATTTTAATTTTACACATTTCCTTGCCCCACCAACCTTTGGTGATGAGCTTGCGTCTCTTACTAGTGACGTAGGGTTGGGAAAGGATGGAAATGCCCTTACTCACCTATGCTTTCCCACGGTGATAAACCCACACTTCTTACTAGTAGCATGGGGCAAAGTGTAGGGGGTCCTCTTGACAAACAAATGCAAAAGGTCATACACAAACAATTCAAATCTTGAAGTCTTTGAGTCAAAAACAAATGAATCAGATGTCCAAAATTCCAAAAGAGTTAAAAGCCTAATAACCCAGATTTTGTCTACTATGTGGCCATCTACGGATCTAAGTCTAGATAAACCGCAAAGCAAGTTGCATCCAAAACTATGAAGTCACTCGAGTGGAGTGGGCTTGTGGTATCCTAATTTGGTTCCGCCAAAGCTTTGTCTATCTTTCATCAATATCATTTCAACACATCTCATAACTTGCACCCTTCCCAACTCTCGGTGATGAGCCCTCGCATCTTACTAGTTGCGTGGAGTTGGGGGTAGGGGCAGGTTTATTGCTCATCATACCGGTTTATCTTCACCACTTTGCCAAAACAAATATGAAGTATCAAAAATTGCTTAAAGAAACTAAGATTCAAAATCACATTGTATCTACATTATCATATATCAGCATCATGAAATACAAAAGGAAAATAAACACTTGCATCATTTGTTCTCCATTGCATACATTCTAAAGAGCATGCATACATACATCGTAATCTACATAAGGAAACTGGAAATGGAAAGTAAGCCATAGATACCAAGGGTTTTGATCCAAAAGAGAATATATATACATGAATGATCAAAGTTTCTATACAATGCCATCATGCACTAAGCATGGTCAAAACACTCAAAGAGCCTGGATATACAAAAGAATATATCATACAAAATCTAGAGAGCCAAGTGGCTTCTCAATCCCTATGAGACCCCTCTGAAGGCGCATGCCCACACCTAGGACTCGGCTACGCCGGTGCTCTGAGTGCATGGAGGGCTCAGGATCTCGAGGGGCAGCCATAGTCTCACCACGAGAATGGCTCCTCATCAAGCGCTCGGTCGTCCTATACCCCGCTAGCTCCGTGTGGAGAGTCGATACCATCCTGGCCACATGCCAGACTGGGGCAAAGACGTCAGTGTGTCTACCAGCTGATCGAGGGCTCCCAACATCTACAGATAACTCGGCATGGGTCCTCTCCATGGGGATCATCAGGGTATCGGTGCATACCCTGTGAATCAAGTCCGCCACTCATCGGTGGTCTCTGCAAACAAAGGAGAAAACAAATTAGAAACCAAACAAGAGATTAGAAATACAAGATAAAACAAAAGGAGAGATAGCAACTAAGGAGATCCTAACTAAAAACAAACATTAAAAGGAGAGAGGGTAACTTACTCGGATCACCAGGCCTCCAGGATGGATCTATAGGATCAGCACTTGCCACGGATGCCGCATTTGGCGAGGGCTGCTCCTGTGGCTGGAGCAATGTAGCACCCCGCAACGGACTCATCCTCCCGCCATGGCCCTGGGAGAGTGGCTCCTCTGAAACCAGAGTCACTCTCTCTGCACTCTGCTCGGCCCTCGCTGCCTGCATAATATCCTGAGTGTCATGCCACTCAGGATCAGTCTCCTCCTCTGTCTCTCCCCCTGTAAACTCCTCGGACTCAGAGTCTATGTCAATGGGGTCATCGCTGCTATGGGCAGGACCCGCGGAAATCTGAAGCAAGGGTGCCTGAGGCGCACCGGCTCTCCCTCTGGCATGTACTACCCTCCTGGCCACAATAGGAACACGGGAGTAACCCACTATCAACCCCGGCCTCTAGGCCCCCCCTCGGCCTCTCGGAATGATCGTATACTAGCGCTCACTGGGGAAGCATACCCATGTAAGGTAGGCCAAACTTCTTTGAGGAACTCGTCCAAATGGGTGTATCTCCACTCGCCCCACTCTATCAATAAGCTACCCCTGTGGTGGAGCAGGAGATCAAAGTAAGAGCCTCCTCGCCCCATATACTGCCATATACGATACGGTGTGGCCTCCATGTTAGTAGTGGTCGGAGAAGCAAGGCGATGAGGTGCTCGGAGCACCGTCATAGCTTTCCATCCATCAGCTACCCTCACGGCTCAGGGATCTACACCTCTACACCTCTGCCATAGGGGATGAAGTTCTCATAGACCCAACTCATGACTAGGGTCGGGTGGCTCAAGGACTGCCCTTGTAAACAGACTACCCTATATAAATCATGGTAGGTGGTCCCAAGTATGTCTTCTCCCCAGGCATATATCGGCCATGTCCCTCTATCTATGCAATGATAGGGGACCAAAAGTATAACAATGTGTCTCCCGCCTTGTCCCCGATCGGTCTCGAGGCAAGGATCCCATAATGGCAGCGAAGTAGGGGATGGGCAAGCTGGGAATAGATCGAACTCTAACCCCCTTCTTCGACCCCGTGGAGATGACTGCATCTCCCATGTATGTAGCCCACTGTGCTATCTGGGCCCGCGAACCTGCTGTCTCAAGGGTGAGACGTCTCCCAATAATCGGGACCCCCAGAATGCGATAGACATCCTCCAAAGTAATGGTCCACTCACCGCGGACCCCTGGTAATCGGAAGGTGTTCGATCAGCATCCCAATATGAGAACAAGTCACAAATAATGTGACTGGAAGGAGCAACGTGGGGCACGTGTGATATACGCAGTATACTAGCCCCTGAAGAGTATCCTCCTCATCCTGTGAGAGGGCATCTAACACTCCTGGGAGCCAGTCACACTCCCTCTCTCGGCTCCACCGGATATACTCCTCTCTCGCCTACATACACCCAAAAACACACAAAATAGAGCAAGTTAGCATCCGAGTGATACTGGAAAAATCATGAAAACACGTAGAAATGCTAAAAATGCAAAAACAATCTCAAACAGATGTTCTTTTGGCATTCTATGCAAAACCACCACCCTGAGCAGGGAGGCGGTTTCATAACCGCCGCCTTAAGGGTGGCGGTGGTCGTGTAACCGCCACCCCTGACAGGCGGTGGTCGTGTAACCGCCACCCTGGGCAGGGCGGCGGTCGTGGCCCGAAAACCCACGGGTTTTTAAACCTAAAAAGCCTAAAAATGCAAAACAAGACCATTTTAACTAAAAACAAAGCCTACCCAGTAGGCACCCCCTAGATGGACCTTTTGAACCTAACATTTTCAAAAATTACCCCCATGACAAAGATTTTAGCATTTCAAAATTAAGGGGTAAAAGGATAAATTGAAGAAAACTAACCTGTGATCTCGTGGTCGATGTTCCGCTCGTGGAGGCATGATCACTATCCCGTCACGGACGTTTTGACTCTACTCATGCAAGAAACCGTCACCGTGGGTTCCAGAGCTCAAAATCAATCAAATCAACTCACGCAAATGAATAGGAAAATGGGCCCACTTTCATATATATAGCACCCTGATTCATTTTAAATGCCTTTTTCACAGGTTTGGAGCGCCGACGGAGGTAAGTTCTTATCCCCGCACAAATGGTACGTTCTCATTTCCTATTATTTTAGCATTTATTTTCCAAACTATTGTGTCTATCTGCACTTGAGTTCTCTTTTCATTTTGCAGGTAGCGGGAATTTTGGATGGCGTCATTTCAACACACACGGATGTATCAGGTATAACTTCTAACTTCCCATTTCGGGACCGCCATACTAGACCCACCATTTTATGCCTCTTCATGGCTAAAAGCGCTTCTCGAGAGGGCAATATGTACGTACCCAAAATTGTAAGGTATCTTATCTTGCTTGGAACAACGTAACAGGTGCCCCAATGATGATACAGGTCTCCTCACAAGGTGTTCGGGATCCAAAAAGATCTCCAAGTGTGCGTTAACATCCCGCATGCCCCACTTAGCCCCCACGTGCTTTGTTTTTCCCTTTTCCCCTCTTTTCTTGGCCTTTTGCTCTTGATGTGAAACCACCGCCCCGAATAGGGTGGCGGACTCGTAACCACCCACCTGCTGCTCGGGCGGTGGTCCTTACGCGCATTTTCCAGAAAGCTCTTTTAACATGACTCACATAATTTCAATGTTTTACCAGCTTTCTTTCACCGCCATAGGCTTGCATTTATGATTCTGGTTCCCTGGAATAGTGTTTTGCCATTGTTTATAGTTTAAGAGTTCTATTTGGTTTTTCCTTGGGTAAATGCAAATGCTATAAATAGTTGGCTTGTGCTCAAGCAAATGGCCCCTCAAATTTGCCTCCGAATTTCTCTTTGCAATAGATTTAGTTTTCATTTTGCTTAGAGTTCTTAGTTTCTTTCATTGCATGCCTAGTTAGTGTTGTTTTGTTGTTAGGAAGCCACATATCCATCTTGTGCAAGTGTTGTTATCATTTTATCCAATCCATTGGAGTAGAATAGTTTGTTTTCAATAGGAGGCCATTAAAGTTACAGGTTTTGCTCCTCAAACAGGATAGTTTCAGGTTCTAGACGTTTTATGTTGCATGACTCGCAATAGATCCCACTAGGAATTGCATAAGCCAAGCTCTGTACTCTTGCGCTATCCCTCTCCTACTCGCATTGTATTCAGTCTGTATTCTAAAGTTGTCCCTTGTTCCAATATCTACTTCTGTTGATGCAAGCATTACACGCTTTTTTGGATCCACGTGAGCACGAAAGAACGAGGAGATCACACTGAGGGGACAAAATCACACACACCATCGGATTCGCCACTGTTCTGCAGAATCCAGGTTCTAGCTTTCAAAGTTCTAGTTAGAAACATATCAAATAGAGTAGCTAATCACTTTATTTGATCAATTCTACTCTCGATATTGCCAGGGAAGCTATGGGGATTGATAGTTTATGAGAAACTATGATTCACTCCTCACTTACGAGGTAGGATCGAGAACTTTGCAAATAGATTAGTTCGATTATTTCATTGTTTAAAATAGATCTACAAAATTACACTGAGACAAATAGCTATACTTGGTTATTTTGTTTGTTTTAAATTGTTATTTTAGTCATCAATTCTAGATATGTTAAACAGTTACTCTTTTAGATTCATTCGAATAGTTCATCAGAAAATACAAAAATAGAGAAATCATATATGTTATAGATATATTCAAAGTAGTTAAATTTCATTTTGCTGTAGTTCATTTTATATTGTTACTTTTGTATGACAATCATGGGACCTAGGAGCCCAGAGAATACATATTCGAGCCAATCGTGCCCTAGCCCAATCTCATCACAATGATAAGCTGATATAGATCAAAATCTTAAGATCCAAGTCTTCCGAACAACGGTAAGCTTACAACAAATCAATTCCCAGTTGAGCGGATTAAACATAGAAGACGACCAAGCACACATATTTTGGTCAAATCAACCAAACTACTGATTTGCCCTAGATACATGCCCACATGTTGTGGAGGGTTTGAAAGAGAAAACGTTCGGTTGTGATCCTTTGGTCCCACAACGAGATGCGAGAGACATTCTCACGAGACATAGATACTAGCCTAAGAATTGGGTTGCAAGAATGCCTGTGAGGTACTCTGAGAAGATCACACAGCTATTAATTTTGAATATAGAGGCTGAGAAAGCATATGATTATTAGATACTAGGGATTAGGGACTGAATTCGTACATGACCATAGCAGGACCGCAACAACCAAGAGTCTACGATTGTGATCCACAAGTCCCCAACCCAACGAGTCTATAGGTGAATCAGACATAGACACTGGCCTACGTACACTAGTATTCCGGTCTACTCCACTTCCACCTATCATTATTGAATAGTTATCCTTGTTAAACATAGTAGCTAACGAAGCTAAGGAGTTCTGGACTAGGCCAGAGAATCGCCCATAGAGTCAACTACATCCATCATCCACTCTATGACCCTATCTGGAGACATACACGAAACTATCCCAGGTCATTTTCCACGTATTCCACAACCTATAGACCGAATCATGCCAGAGCTCGATATTGATTGGAGCCTTTGAGCAGTCATCCTTGCTGATCGATCTATCACACCAGTTCAGGTTAGGAGGGCCTTCTTTGTCTTAGATTCGTAAGTTCCACTAGTGCGTATTGAAGACATTAGATTGCCTAACTAGTTTTCTTGCATCCCACACATATTCCATCCCTACCGGCTGTCTGGCATGACCTCGGGAGGTCGGGTGCGAGGAAGAGTTACTTGTATATTCCCATGCTCGCTTGTCACTTTTCCATCATACAGAGCCTATATAGATATCCCAAGTGAGCAGTCCCATATATATAGAGAGGGGGATTAGAGAAGTCATAGACATAACCTCACTAACACACCCCTCTATATAGATTTAGATTCTTTTGTACGATCATGTTTTCGAGCCACCAATTTGATTTGGTGTGTTTGGTCGAGATAGAGATCTAAGATCCGAGTAGGATTCGGTCACCATCACCATATCTCCGATCACCCGAGGCTCCGGATTAGATATGGGCTTGGTTAGGGAATTTATGATCTACTCCCCTATATAGACAGATATGGCGACCCCCTTCTCTCTATATGGGGCATCTCGGCACTCCCCCCTACCCTAGAGAGATCTTATCTGGAGGGGGAGGCCCCCTCTCTATATCTCTCGAGAGATCTGCCTGCCGGGTAGGGGTGAGCGTATCAATCGAGGGCCCCTATCTAGACTCGATATCTATATGCTATGCTCGGGAGAGATATATACAGTATAGTGGGGCCCCTATCTTCACTCTATATGGGGCCCGATCCAATCCCCGCCCATTTCAATTAACATACATTTGGGGGCCCCATAGAAAATGGATAGGGGCTCGGCCATATCTATCTATAGGGAGGCCCCTTCCGCTCTCGAATGTGCTCTACTGATTGATGATCGATTCCTGGTCGATCGATCGATCATATAGGAACGCATCAATCAGTGGTGACTGGTGATAAGCGGTTAGATTAGAGAGAAGCCGAGATGGGTGGAACGCATCGACTCGACTGTCGATTGTTGGTCGAGACCCCCATATATAGATAGGGCTCGGCCCAGCGGCACGAGGGCCTATCTACCATATAGAGATAGGGGCCCTCGGCCTCCCGAGATAACGATATCTAGATGTCAACGCATGCCACATGTTGGTGACATTTCTCTTCACTCAGATCGAGCCCCGAATAGATATAGATATAGATCTATAAATCACTGCTCTGCTCTCCCATATAGAGAACTATAGGCTAGGCTATAGAGAGTCGGGAGTCGGCCCTATCTAGAATTCTGAACGGCCCCCTCTACTCTATAGATTATGGGGGATCTAGAATCTATATAGAGCGAGAAACCCGACCCATATATGGGAGCCGGTGGAGCTATCTATATATGGGGAGCGATAGAGACCAGCAACACAAGACGAGGGTTTCGCTCGTTATAGGACTTAACCAAACATCTCACGACACGAGCTGACGACAGCCATGCAGCACCTGTATGAACCATACGCTTCACACCATCCCGTTAGGGACAGGCACACGTCGTTCATATGTCAAGGGCTGGTAAGGTTCTGCGCGTTGTATCGAATTAAACCACATGCTCCACCGCTTGTGCAGGCCCCCGTCAATTCCTTTGAGTTTCAGTCTTGCGACCGTACTCCCCAGGCGGAGTGTTTCACGCGTTAGCTGGGCCCCTGATCCGGTCCAGTATAGACCAATATATTGGTAGACCAAGGACGAACACTCATCATTTATGAGTGATCCATACCAATTGATGGGGACTAGTGTGTTTGGGGAGATACTGCTAGTGTCTGGCCGGGTCGCCATATCTGAATGAGACTATCTGAACTCTCTCTCTCTCTCTATATCTCTCTCTATATCTCACTCTTCAGTCTCTTCTCTCTCTATCTCTCTCTCTATCTTCCCTTCCCTATGGATCTATGAGGTCCGGGTAACTCGACCTTGAGTTTAGTTCAGTCGGTGTAACTGGTATGAGTTAGTGTAACCTGGGGGGTCCTCGGCATAGCGATAGCAGCCTATCTATATAGCTGGGCCAACTAGTACTAGTACTAGTACTATGGGCCAACGGGAGAGGGGCACCATATCTAGATAGGGGCCCTCGCTCTCATCTCCCCTCAAGCTCGCTCCTATCTATATATGGGGCGAGGGGTACTAGTTCGATCTATAGAGTTGGGAGTAGAAAGAACTGGGGGGAGACCTATGATGCAAGGAATCATTGACTCACATCATGATATCTTTTTCTTCCCAATTCTGATTTCGGTTCTCGTATCACGGATGTTGGTTCGCGCTTCATGGCATTTTCACTATAGAAGAAATCCGATCCCGCAAAGGATTGTTCACGGAACGACTATAGAGATTATTCGGACCATATTCCCTAGTATTATCCCGATGTTCATCGCTATACCATCATTTGCCCCGTTATACTCGATGGACGAGATAGTGGTCAATCCAGCCATTACTATCAAAGCTATCGGACATCAACGGTATCGGAGTGCGCCCCTTAACGAGGGGGAAGTGCAACGGAATGCACTCACGAAATATTGCCATTTGGCTTCAAGGGGGAATCTCCCATTCTCCCGAGGGGAACCCAATATAGAATATAGGGTAGGGGCACCCCTAGATAGATAGATAGATAGATAGAAAAATAGATAGATAGAGTTGTCCAATTGATCTAATATTTGTTTGTTGATTGGATGTTCTGTCAAATGAACAATTATGATCTTTTCTTATCCGGGAAAAAATATAGATGGAATTCGAATTATGAATGGAGTCAATATATCTTGGGGAGGCTCGATTATACGAGGGTATAGGGGTGAGGGTGAGGTTGAATATATAAAGAGGGGGATCTCACGTAGTTGTTTGCGACTTGGGCCCATGTTACATTTATCGCTCACCCCGACCCTCGACTATATAGATAGAGATAAAGTGCATACATATAGATATAGGGATAGTTAGTGATGTCTCCGTGGGTTTGGGAGTAAGTGTCATTTACCAACTTGGGCGCATACTCCCGAACCTCTTGGCATTACACCACTAAATCCCCAATCCTTGGCCTGCTGTGCAGTGACAGTACCAATATCCACTAATCGTTGTTTCCGGATACGGTTGCCGGTTAACATCTCTTCTGATTCGTCAATACGAGAAGCGAATTGTCGTGTAAAGTCATAAATATCTCGGCATAAGCCAAGAGGCAGATCTTGTGCCACTCCACCTGGTCGTATGTAACTGGCATGCATCCTGGCTCCCGGGACTCTCTCATAGAATTCCGACAATTTCTCCCGCTCCTCAAAAGCCCACAGGAACGGGGTTAATGCTCCCACATCCATGGCATGAGTGGGCCCTATCTATAGATCTTTCGTTGCAATATCTAACTATATGGTCATTCAGTTCGATGGGAAAGAAATGACCAGACCATACCTACTGGCCACTATCTATAGTCGTAGGGCGTAGCTTCGATGGATCACGTAGCTTCGATGGATCATTCCCCTCGCCCTCATAATTATGATATATAGTATAGAATGTGATTTGAAACAAAAAATAAAGATTAGTCTTTGGCCTTGAATTTTATTGATAGGGCTTAAGGACACTTTGGACTATCGTACTTGGCTAAAAGTCTAGCAAAAATTCTTATCTACCTTTAATAAAAAAATCTCCTAATTTTTTTTTGGATCAAGATAAACTTCTACTCACCTATGTAGCTAAGTATACATTTATGGGATCCGTAGATCAATCCTCCCGGCATCAATCGAACCGTTACTAAATGTATACAGTCGCCTATAGAGATCTAGGGGGCGCAGCCATCTATCTCCATCTCCCAGTCCCCATAGATAAGATATATAGAGGGGTTCATTCCCTAGAACTATACGGTCCAATCCTAAAACAATTAACTTCAAAAATTAACGCAGTACAGAGGTTATATAAAAGGTTAATTTTTAATTAAAAACGGTAAGCTATATACTGAGTTGGATGGATCTCTCTGGGGCGGGTACTAAGAGAGGCGGGCCCCCCTAGATAGATGGGCCCATCTATAGAGAGGGAGAGGGCCGCACCCTATCCTATATAGAGAGATGGGAGATGGGAGATGGGGTCACCCTGAAGAAATGATCTATGTCTTCATGGCCAATAGAACACATGTCTTCATGGCCCCCCCCCCTCTCTATATCTTCTATCTGGGGCATAACATAGTTAGTCTCCAGCGATAGTCGGTAGTCCCTATCCCTGAACTATCTTATCTTCTATGTTCACCTCTTTATAGCTATGAATAGAGATATAGGGCCCTATCTAGAACTATAAGATAGGAAGGGGTGGGGGAGTGATGGATACTGATACTATCTATCCGATCGACCCCATATCTATATATAGATATAGATATAGATCCATATATCTATATCTATATCTATATATAGATAGAGGGCAGTGATTGATATCTATCTGATCGACCGACTAGACCCCTATCCTATCTATATAGAGATCTATATGGGGCGACTACAGACTTCAGCCATATGGATATATAGGCATCCGGGACCCCCCTGGAGATATGGGCTTCCTCTCTATGATATATGATGGGGGGGCCGACTCTCCATAGCTCCTGCCCTCTATCTATATGGGTTAGGCCATAGATCTAGAGGGGGAGGGAGCGGAGCGCCATATAGATAAGATAGTTCAGGGAGGGGGAGGGGGTGGGGGCGGAGAGTTGATAGTTGTTATGCAGGAACGAATGGACACTGGGGGTATTATCTATCACGAGCTTAATATAGATTGATTGATAGATAAGATCTATTTCTTCTCTCTTCTCTTCCGGCAGATATAGATCTATATCTGCTGAGATCCCGAGTCTCCAAGTGGGCCCTCTGGCCACCCACGACCTTGGAGTTTAGGGGAATCTTGCTCCGTGCATGCTTGTTGACTTACTGATTGGATGCATTCATAGCTGGCCGACCATAGAGATTAGAGATGAGATGAGAGATTTGAGCATCCCTTTTGTTGAGCTAACTCCTACCTGCTATCTCGAACCAGATAGAGCAAAGCTGCTTAACTCTTTTTGTTATCTTGAGCCCGATAGAGCAAAATTTGTTAACTATTTGTTGCTATCTCGAACCAGAGAGATAGATAGAGAGATAGATGGCTCTAGATCTATAGAGAAGAGAGATGGGCCCTCTTCTCTATATCTTATCTCTAGAGAAATATGGCACCCATACTACTTTGTAGGGCACGTGCATAGTTGGTACAAGAAATATGATCTGAACCATACTTATGTAGACTATACTTTGTTGTTTGATGCTTTCCTAACAGGAGTTTCATATACGAGTTTGAGCATAAGAGCATAAACGTGTTAAAGGACATCAAGCAAGGCATGGATGAGAGTGTTAGGGAGTATGATGCCCACTTTAAAACATTGTTATCAAAGTTGTCTTATGACATCCACCCTAGTCAACATGCACTCTCACACAAGACTTATACAGGCCCGTGTGAGGCACTTGAAGCATCTCTGTGCGCTAAGGTAGTTGGGAGCGTAGACACTAGAGTTAGCCCATTTTTGGAGGCTTGGATTACAACTATGGAAAAACAATTGGAAAATTTTCAGCTAATTCATCTCATGAGACACACAGTGGTATTTGGTGCATAGATTGTGAAGTATAAGGACATACTAAGGATAGTTTCCCTTATAAATTAGTACATGCCATGTTGTTGGACTATGAGATCTATCACTTGGATCATGATTCAAGTAGGTGCCCATTGTTTGCAATGTACAATAATGAAGAATGTGTCTTATTATTGTAAGATTTGTAGGTCTACCACTCATGATATAGAGAGTTACAAGTTGATTGATTAGATTCAAGATGTCATTGCTATTGGTGTACATCAAACCAGTGTTGCAAAAAATTCCTAAGAATAAGGTGAGCATCATGATCATAGTTACAATGAAGGGCACTCTGATGGTGGTGGTAGAGGTAGAGGTAGAGGCTAGAAGCTCTTTGTGGAGGATTTGAGGTGAGATCGTGATGGTGGAAGAAGTGAGTTCCTCCGTGGAACATGTTATACATGCGGATCCCTAATTATTATAAGCACGAGTGCCCTCAGAATATTATTTTCTCCTTTTTCAGAAAGAACCATAACTATGAAGAATACCTAAATTTATATGATCACCTGAGCAAAAATCACAAGTAGGATAAGAGCGTGGGAATGGTTAGAGTAAAACACGATGTGGAAAGTCATTAGATGCCAAAGGTAGTGCCTGATCTAGAGATATTTCCTATCCTAGTCAGTATATGCACTAAGGCTACGTGTGTCAAAAAAGTTCCAAAGAAAAATCCTATTATTACAAAAGAAGAGGTATTGCATGCAAAGTATCCATACCCTACTCATTAGAAGGAAGTTTATCAAGAAACCATGGAGGTTATTAGAAACTTGTAGGGTGAGATATAATGCTTAAACGAACAGTCACAAAATTTGAGGAAGGACAAGGTAGTTGAGATTCCTCATAAGGATGTTGATGATTTGAAGGAGGTTTGTAAAATGCTACAATAGGAAAACATCATTTGTTACTATGGGAATGGTTAAGGGGAAGATGTCGTGCATTGGAGTTGAGCTCGAAAGACATATTTTACATGCTAATTTACCTCCTCATAGTCTGGATTATGAAAAAGAGAGCACTCTGAATGTAGTTATTGTTGGATGACTGTTGAGTAACATTTTTATTGATATTGGTGTAGAAGTGAATGTGCTCACTTTGGATCCATGGAATCAGATGGGGAGGCCACCATTACAGTCATATTCAAATGTGTTGATTATGGCAAACAAGACTAAAGCCACGCCCACTGGAGTCTTGAAGGATGCTACTATTACAATACAAGGGGCCAAGTTTATTGGGGAATTTGAGGTCTTGGAACTTGTAGAGGTAGACAATTTTCCAACATTGCTCGGGTGCCTTTGGTGTTATGTGAATAATGCAGATCGCACTTTAATAAAGGATATATTAGTTTTGAGAACAAGGAAGAGCGTGTCATCATTCCTTTGGTAGATGGAAAAGATACACCTTATGTAGAACCTTTGAGTGAAGAGGATTTGAACAAAATTTATGTGTGCACCATTAGATATCCTAAGGTACTTGAGCCATCAAAGGAAGGAGTTATTTAATGGGATAGTGCATAATTTATGGGTGATACTATAAGTGTTGCTTATGATAACTAGGCACATGGGACTTATGAAATGTTTGGGCGTGAGATGAAAAGTGTAGTCAAGTGCGTAAGTAGCCTGCATTATGTTACACCTTTAGGTAGTAACTAGGTACCAAGTTATGCCGACAAAGGTAATCCTGAAATATTCCTACGCGCTATGGAAGTTCAGAGGACATATCAAGTGGAAAGAAGGAATATATTGTGTAGACCTTGCATGGGATAGCAACGCATTGGTGGATGGTACACATATATGGTATTTTAGAGTGGGAAGAAGTGAGGATCACCTTCTCTGCTAGATTTGTTTGGAGTAATGCGCCTACTAAGACATGTGAATTCCATGGGAAGGATTCTACTTTGCATCATGTTCGTGTAGTGTGAGAGACTGCGGACAGAGGGGCAGGAGGCCTTACCACCTTCACTGTGGATACACAAGTTCTACTACACCTTGTGAGGTTATGCGTGCACATGGTATGTTTATGCAGAGTTGAATAAAGAAATAGGGAATTGGTAGGAATTGACTGTAGGTATGATTTAGACATTTGACTCTTTTTCTACTAAACCTCCAGTAAATGAGGTGTTACAGGTTATGAAGTGCTTAACTATGGGAAATAGTGCAAAGGTTGAGGAACTTGTTCAATAGTTACTAGGTGAGTAGATCTAGAGGCATGTTTTGAATAAATAGAGATAGATGAGGAACATCTTGGGGCACCTTCTTAGAAAAAGAAAAGGTAAGATAGTTTACATGATTGATGATGAAGTGGAGAATTTGAATGTTGATCATATTGTGGGTACACGTGAGGTCTTAGATAGTGTAGATGAGAAAGCACACGCGTATCATGAGCCTGTGAAGATGAATAAGGTCAGCATTGGGATAGATCTTGCACCTAAGGAGGCCATCATCGGTGATTATTGGTCTGACTTAGAAGTTGTAAAGATAATTGAGTTATTATGTGACTTCCAGGATTTATTTCCTAGAGGCTATCATGAATTAAAAGGGTACATCACTCTTTGGGCGAGATGAGGATTAAGATAAAGGAAGGTGTGCGCTTGGTTAGGAAGAGGCCTTGTAGGATGATCCTAATCGTGTGTCAATGTAAAGAAGGAAATTGATAAGATGTTGAAATTTGCATACATCAAAAACACACTTTATTTTTAAGTTCTTGAAAATAATCAACTCTTGTCCACGATAATTACTTGATGTGGATTGCATCGTTACAACAAGGAGGAAATGCATCATGGTTTGCACCTTGTTATAAACCAAATTGCATTTTTCATATTGCTAAAAAAACATAGTGTGTTTTTCAACGTGTTGAAAAACACACTCTATTTTTCAAAGCACTTTGAAAAAAATCAACCCTTTTCCACTGATAATTACTTAATGTGGATTGCATCCTTACAACAAGAAGGAAATGCATCGTGGTTTGCACTTTTGTTATATACCGAAATGCATTTTTTAAAGTGCTGAAAAACATTGTATTTTTCAATGTGTTGAAAAACACACTTTATTTTTCAGCACTTTGAAAATAATCAAATCTTCTCCACCTAATAATTACTTGATGTGGATTGCATCATTACAACAAAGAGGAAATGCATCATGGTTTTCACCTTGTTATAAACTAAATTGCATTTTCATATTGTTGAAAAACACACTTTGTTTTTAGCACTTTGAAAAAATTCAACTCTTCTCCACTTGATAATTAGTTTATGTGAATTGCATCATTACAACAAAGAGGAAATGCATCATGGGTTGCACCTTGTTATAAATTGAATTGCATTTTTCAAAGTGTTGAAAAACATAGTGCATTTTTCAACGTGTCAAAAACAAACTCGATTTTCAACACTTTGAAAAAATTCAACCCTTCTCCACCTGATAATTAGTTGATTTGGATTGCATTGTTATAATAAGGAGGAAATGCATCGTGATTTTCACCTTGTTATAAACCGAATTACATTTTTCATATTGCTGAAAAACACAATGTATTTTTCAACATGTCAAAAACACACTCTGTTTTTAGCACTTTGAAAATAATCAACTCTTCTCCACTTAATAATTACTTGATGTGGATTGCATCATTACAACAAGGAGAAAATGCATCGTGGTTTGTACCTTATTATAAAATGAATTACATTTTTCAAAGTGTTGAAAAACACCTGTGTGTTTTTCAACATGTCGAAAAACAAACTCTGTTTTTCAGCACTTTGAAAAAATTCAACCCTTCTCCACCTGATAATTAGTTTATATGGATTGCATCATTACAACAAGGAGGAAAATCATCATGGGTTGCACCTTGTTATAAACCGAATTGCATTTTTCAAAGTGCTTGAAAAACACAATGTGTTTTTCAACGTGTCAAAAAAACACACTCTGTTTTTCAACACTTTGAAAAAATCAACCCTTCTCTACCTAATAAGTATTTTATGTGGATTGCATCATTACAAAAATAGGAAATGCATCATGGTTTACAACTTTTACAGAACTAAATTACGTTTTTCATAGTGTTGAAAAACAAAGTGTGTTCATAATTTGTGCACAAAATACCACTGCACGTCTTATGAGATGAATTAGCTAACAATTTTCCAATTGTTTTTCCAAAGCTGTAATCTAAGCCTTCAAAAATGGGCTAACTCTAGTGCCTATGCTCCCAACTACCTTAGCGCACATAGATGCTTCAAGTGCCTCGCATGGGTCTGTCTAAGTCTTGTGTGAGAGTGCCCTTTTAAAAGGTGTGATCAAACCTCCAACAAACCATTAAGCATGTTGACTAGGGTGGATGTCATAAGACAACTTTGATAACAAAGTTTTAAAGTGGGCATCATACTCCCTAACACTCTCATCCATGCCCTGCTTGATGTCCTTTAACGCGTTGATGCTCTTATGCTTAAACTCGGGTATATGAAACTCTACTAGGAAAGCATCAAACAATGTAGTATAGTCTACATAAGTATGGTTCGGATCATATTTCTTGTACCAACTATGCACGTGCCCTTGCAAAGTAGTATGAGTGCCATATCTCTCTAGAGATAAGATCTAGAGGAGAGGGCCCATCTCTCTTCTCTATAGATCTAGAGCCATCTATCTCTCTATCTCTCTCTCTCTGGTTTGAGATAGCAGCAGGTTAACAACTTTACTCTATCAGGTTTCAGATAACAATAGGATTTAGCAGCTCTACTCTATCTGGTTCGAGATAACAACAAGAGTTAGCTCAACAACAAGGGATGCCCGACTCTCTCATCTCATCTCTAATCTCTATGGCCAGGCCAGCTACGAATCCATCCAACGCTGCAAGTCGACATGCATGCATTGTGGAGCAGGATTATCGTAAACTCTAAGGTTGTGGGTAGCCAAGAGGGCCCACTTGGAGACTTGGGATCTCAACAGATATAGATCTATATCTATTGGAAGATAAGAGAGAAGAGAAGAGAGAAGAGAGAAGAAATAGATCTTATCTATCAATCAATCTATATTAAGCTCGTGATAGATAATACCCCCAGTGTCCATTCGTTCCTGCATAACAACTATCAACTCTCCACCTCACCCCTCCCCCTAAATTATCTTATCTATATAGCGCTACGCTCCCTCCCCCTCTAGATCTATGGCCTAACCCATATAGATAGTTTGTTTCAACGTGTTGAAAAACAAACTCTATTTTTCAACACTTTAAAAAAATTCAACCCTTCTCCACTTGATAATTAGTTTATGTGGATTACATCATTACAACAAGGAGGAAAATCATCATGGGTTGCACCTTGTTATAAACCAAATTGTGTTTTTCAAAGTGTTAAAAAACACAATGTGTTTTTCAACGTGTCAAAAAAACACACTTTGTTTTTCTAAGCACTTTGAAAAAATCAACCCTTCTCTACGATAAGTATTTTATGTGGATTTCATCATTACAAAAATAGGAAATGCATCATGGTTTACAAATTTTACAAAACTAAATTACATTTTTCATATTCTTTGAAAAACACATTGTGTTTTTCAACATGTCGAAAAACACACTTTATTTTTCAGCACTTTGAAAAAATCAACTCTTCTCCACCTGATAATTACTTGATGTGGATTGCATCATTACAATAAGGAGGAAATTCATTTTGGTTTTCACCTTGTTATAAACTGAATTACATTTTTCAAAGTCTTTGAAAAACACGGTGTGTTTTTCAACGTGTTGAAAAATAAACTTTATTTTTCAACACTTTGAAAAAACTCAACCCTTCTTCACCTGATAATTAGTTGATGTGGATTACATCATTAAAAAAGGATGAAAAACATTGTGGGTTGCACCTTGTTATAAACCGAATTGCATATTTAAAAGTATTGAAAAACACATTGTGTTTTTCAACGTGTCGAAAAAAACACTTTACTCTTGACACTTTGAAAAAAAACACTTTACTCTTGACATTTTATAAAAAATTCAACCCTTCTCCACCTAATAATTAGTTGATGTGGATTGCATCGTTATAACAAGGAGGAAATAAATTATGGGTTGCACCTTGTTTTTAATCAAATTACATTTTTCAAAGTGTTGAAAAACACAGTGTGTTTTTCAACGTGTCAAAAAACACACTCTATTTTTCAACACTTTGAAAAAATTCAACCCTTCTCCACTTGATAATTAGTTGATGTGGATTACATCATTACAACAAGGAGGAAATGCATCATGTTTTTCACCTTGTTATAAATTGAATTACATTTTTAAAGTCTTTGAAAAATATAGTTTGTTTTCCAACGTGTCGAAAAAAAAAGTCTATTTTTCAGCACTTTGAAAAAATCAACCCTTCTCCACCTAATAATTAGTTGATGTGGATTTCATTGTTACAACAAAGAGGAAATGCATCATGGTTTGCACCTTTTACAAAACCGAATTGTGTTTTTCATATTCTTTGAAAAACACACTCTATTTTTCAACACTTTGAAAAAAATAAACTCTTCTCCACCTGATAATTAGTTGATGTGGATTGCATCATTACAAAAAGGAGGAAATGCATCATGGTTTGCACCTTGTTATAAACCAAATTGCGTTTTTCAAAGTGTTGAAAAACACGTGTATTTTTAACGTGTCGAAAAACACACTCTATTTTTCAGCACTTTGAAAAAAATTCAACCCTTGTCCACCTGATAATTAGTTGATGTGGATTGAATTGTTACAACAAGGAGGAAATGCATCGTGGTTTGCACCTTGTTATAAACTAAATTGTATTTTTCAAAGTGTTGAAAAACACGCTTATTTTTCAACGTGTCGAAAAACACACTCTTTTTCAGCACTTTGAAAACAATAAACTCTTCTCCACCTGATAAATACTTGATTTGGATTCAATCATTACAACAAAGAGGAAAAACATCGTGGGTTGCACCTTGTTATAAACCAATTACATTTTTCAAAGTGTTGAAAAACACGTGTGTTTTTCAACGTGTTGAAAAACAAACTGTTTTTAGCACTTTGAAAAAAATTAACCCTTCTCCACCTAATAATTACTTGATTTGCTTTACATCATTACATAAAGGTGGAACAACATCGTGGTTTGTACCTTGTGGAAAACAACGGTTCGTTTTTATAGTGTTGAAAAACACACTGTGTTTTTCAACATGCTTAAAAAATAGTTTGTTTTTAGCACTTTGACAATAGCAATAAAAATTCCACATGATAATTAGTTATTATTGATTACATCATTTCATCATAATTACATCAGCTTTCTGTATGTCAAAATATTTTCTACTATCCATATATTACATGAGCGGTCCTACGTTGGCTAACACCAACAAGCACTTTTTTAAATACTCTAAAAATCATCAAAAAGTAGGTCATTGTACACGTTCCATATTTATGTATTTTAAATATATGCAATCTACAATCTCATATACATGAATTTTAGATGTTTACAATTCTAATATAGGCCCACTCAACATGTCATACATTTACTTTCCAAAGCTCAACCTGCTCATTCTGTAAGATACATCTCTCTACATATTCGTTGCATCTGCAACACAATGCATTAAATATTAGACAAGATATCAAAGGATTTGTACCTTACATACAATAAATGAATGTATTGAAATTAAGGACATTCAATACACACCTTGCCTGAGACACTAAATTGTTGAAAGATAAGCGGTGACGAGGATATGTTTCATCTGCATTTGAACCACCTGCAAAATAAATGATCAATATGTTAGTCTTCGCCTCCACAATTAAAATTTCTTGTGAATTCACAATCACACCAATAATTCAATGTTTTAACCTGTAGGTTCCATTTGTGTGGTTTCTCTCCTCTTTGCACGATTTCCATTAGGAAATTGGAAGCATTCATAGTCTTCAGCATGATTGTTCAAATATTCTACAATGATTGGCCTCTTAGTCACACTGTGGTGGCATTTTTACTTACACTAAACCATGGATGCATGTGGGTGGTGGCTGTCTCATTGACATCTCCTTTGAAAGCAACATCCAACATATTTGATGCTTCTAGGTATCTCCTAAACCTTTGAACACATTCAAAATATGTTTTTTTGTTCATTTGTACTCAGTCATGTATCCAACACTGACTTCAAGAATTCTTTAGATGTGTGTTCCATAAAATTTGAATCGGTTTTTATCATCAACCCACCAGCCCCATTTCCCAATGTTTCAAGGAGTGCTATGACGTAAAAGCTTCATTGCAGAGGGTAGACCTAAACAACCATTTGAAAGCGATATGGGAACGATGGAACCTATGACTGCATAAGATCATATAGAAATCTTAATCATTCATTGGATAGGATGTTGAAATAAACCAAGAAATAATTTATAAGACATTATAGAAATTTATTTATTTATACACTAGGTTTTTCAATATCATTGTACACATGAATACACATTGTCACCTAATCATAAATATGTGTGATGAACATTATCATTGGCATCAATTAATTGATTAAAGGCATTAACAACTAACCATCAACTGTTAGTGACTATTGAGGTGGCGAGGAGGGGCCATCCCATAACATGTCATCATTTACTGTGCTTGTCTCTACATAGGTATTGGCTCTTGCACGAGAAAGGAAAATAATTTCAACACAATGATTTTTTTCGTTACAACTTATGCTTAGCAATCTATATCACTACTTGCCACATATGATGACATTGAATTACCTTCCACTTTAGTGTTGGATACGGTGAGGAGGGGCCATCTTGAAACGTGTCTTCATTTATTGTGCTTGTCTCGGCATAAGTACTAGCTCTGCACGTGAAAGGAAAAAAATTCAACAGGATGATTTTTTCATTACAACTTATGTTTATCAATCTATATCACTACTTGCCATATATATGATATTGAATTACCTTCCACTTTTGGTGTTGGATACAGCGAGGAGGGGCCATCTTGGAATGTGTCTTCATTTACCCTGCTTGTCTCTGCATAAGTATTGGCTCTTGCACGTGAAATGAAAATAATTTCAACATGATGCTTATTTCATTACGACTTATGCTTAGCAATCTACATCGGTAACATATGATGGCATTGAATTACCTGTCACTTCCGGTGCTTGATATGATTACATCGACACATCGCTTGTAAAAATCCAACACCTTCAACATGTGCTTACATATGTTTCCTCTAATAGCCCAAGCACATTCGCATACGTCAAGGCTCCGCATTGCCTTACCAAATACCATGTGCTTCTAGTTGTTTGGCTCCTCACCCACAATTGATTGCAATCAAGCATAATTGTAAGGAAATATGTATCAGAATACTCTTTGCTCTCTCAACCACTATCAATAGTTGTATTTATTTTTTTGAAGTTGGTCAAGAAGACAGATTGTTATAACTTCCTCTTGTGTTTTTAAAATGGTCCCACCTTGTACACAATTGTGTAGAACAAATTCCATCCAGAAAGTACATTTTTAATCTATCACACAAGTATCTAGTCTTCAAAAAATAATGGTAGGACTCGATGGATGCGTTTGTTTCTTGATTTTCATGGGAGAAGTTTCTAAAATTTGTTGCCCACATAGCTATCAAGTGACATGGATTGAAAATCAATGACACTATAAACCAATAATTATTATTGATGGTAATTAATAAGGAAACACACAAAGGATCATACTCACCAACATGTTCTTCGCTCTCACACCATGTATTCCTGAAGTACTCAAGGAACTTAGTTTCCTCTTTGAATTCATTAAAAAGTATTGAATGATTTGAAATGTGTGCTCGTGATGCATTTAGAACCATACATGATGGTACCTAATCTCTTGAAAATATTCCACCTGGACTCCTTGCTACAATACATGTGCACATTTTTCAACCATGCCCTACACACGTGTCATAGGCATAACAATACATGAAAACCAAAAACACACTGATGGCTTGGATTTCAGCCGCACATCATCCGTAATGAACACATTGATCTACCAATCAACACGAAGGTGTTTTCCTCATTTCTAGACTTCACCAACCACCCGTAAATGTCTTCAATTTTATTCCTTGAATAAATGGCCCATGCTACGGGCACCCCAGCCTCTTTCTCATCGAAAAAAAAAATAATGTGTATAATTGGTACTACAAGGAATATGACATCAAAGGGTAACATGGGGTTTAATATAACAGAAAGGGAACATTATTAATGATACATAAATTACACATCATTTCAAAATTCATTCCAATTACTTACGCCATATTTGTTCATAGAAAATGTTGAGTCCATGGAGATTATGGAATTATGCAAATGTTGAACCATTCTCTCACACATCCACGGTGTTTGCAACCCCATAATGAATGGAATGGTGGTTCCATTTGGGTGTTGATAGTAGAAAAAAATGTCTCTTTCCTCCGCATGCCATAATTTCACGCTCATGGCATCATCAATGTGCTTTTGAGACCTTCTACAGTGAACTCTTTTCCATGCATTCACCACATCCTTTCTTGTCATGTATTCATCCCTCTTGCTTGATATACCCACGTTGGATGGATCCTCTATATATTTATCATACACCATTTCCACGGTGACTCCCATCAACAAAAGAATCTTGATATAATTTTTGCATTCATTTGATAAGTACAGGGAAACATTTAGATGAGGATCGTTAATGGTATTTTCATTCCTCCCATGACAACACTCACCATTTACATCACAATGAAATGGATTGTTGTATAATATTATGGCCATTGTCGGTCTCCCATAAAAAACCTTCACATTGAAATGACATTGAAAACCCTTTTAATTATACACCTACTCACTTTTTCACCTATTGTCTGGCTTATTTCTATTGTCGTCTGGACCATACGAACACCAATAGCTACAATTAAAAATGGTAACATCAAATGTTATACAAATGTTTACGAAAATAACGTACAAAAATAATTGTTAGAAAAGGTCTGAACCTAGTATATGACTTGGTTGTATGCGGTTTAGGATTTTCTATATTTGTTGACTTGTGATTTGTGCAGGCAAATGTAGTCTCAAAAATTTTGTTAGAACCTTCCCCCTTTAGAAATGCTTGTAGTCTTGCGAGTGGTATGGTGGCACAAATGTCGACGTTCGGCTCATCCCCGATTGGTGTCCATTCTAGGTCATCATACGAAAACTGACTCTTTTCCTTTGTTATCTCTTGGACAGGAAGATCGATCATGCTCTGCCATTTGGGCCTCCTTCCCATCCTAAAAATTATTACATGTAGTTTTGCATCGTTAATGAAACAATTATTTCATACTTTCTAAATAAATTTTGAGTTGTGATTGATCATCATCAACATGAATACCATCTTAAAACATTGGAAGCATTTGAATTTTTGTCTAATTCAAAAGCCACGTGTATAAAAGACAGTATTGAAATGCAAGGAAAACAACAATTTATAGGACTGCCTACTGCTTCCAGTGCACAAGCATATCACAATATGGTCATCTATAATGTGACAAAGAATGCGACATAATAAATATAATGTGACAAAGACTGTTACAAAATTAATATTATTTCAAATACACTTATTCAATGTTGAGAGAAACTTCCATAGAAAATATTATAATTAACCTTATAAATATAATTCACATCGTATAATAATATATTTTATGGTGCTTATTTTATTTATTAAATAATATTTTTCAAAAATGATGTATATAAAATAGAAATTATTACATTTAGCTAAAAACAATAAAAACTAACAAAACAAGAACATGTTTATTTAAAATGAAGTTACAAATAAGAAAATTAAAATATTAATTCTTTAAAATAAAAAAATTAAAATATTAATAACATATTAAATATATATATATACATTTATGCATGCCAAAACACAATAATTAAACAACAATAAAATAATAATCTTCGCAACACCCATATACCCTTCTTTTTGAAAAAAATGAACTTACAAACTAAAATTGAGGAATATAGATATTTCAAAAATTTCACACTTTTATTTGAATTTTAGAAATGGTGCTAAAATTTTGAATCGTAATAAAAATTATTTGTTATACATTCTGAACAACTAGTATTCATTGGCATATATGAACTATCTATAATATACATATAATTTATAAATTGTTAATAAATTGAGGACTATTTTTAGGAACTCTTGTAGTTTTTGAACTTTTATGTGAACACCCTTCATCTTCAATTTACGTGGAGGCTCGTATTTTTATGTCTTCATTTTACAAATAGGATCGGGAGAAATTAGGCTCTGGTATTCATATTCACTACACAAAAGAGTAACTAGTACATAACAGAAATATACAATTAATGTTAGTATGATACATGAAAAATCTAATATACGTCATCCAATATGATAAAAAAATCACAATTTTAGAAAGTTAATATCCATGAAAAATTCAAGTATGAATAAATGCCAATGGCTATCCTTCACTCAAAATGCACCCTCCCATAATATCACAACCGTCCATTAAAAAGGGATGGTTGTGATATTATGGGAGGGTGCATATTTATGAGTGGAGGGTCGGCGGGTGACTTTAAAAACCTTTTCTCAACACAGTATACCACCTAACTATATAAATCCTAACGAAATCAACGATATGGGCATAATCCTAAGGGCAAGCCCTTCATACACTCACGATTCATGTCTTTGCAGAGGCACTTGCCCCCATATGCCAAATTGAGAGTGAGAGTATGATATCACATAATTTTTATAGCTTCAACTTACATCAGACATTCACAACATTACAATTACCAATATTTAACAACTAATAAAAAAATTATATATACAAATGATCTACACATTCACAATATTTACAACTATAATGCATCTAAGAAATCAAACTTTTCCTAATGTATTTAATTTAACATAGCTAAGAGAAATGAAATTACAACTAAGAGCTCGAAGATCGCATGCATATTTAACCAATACCAACGTAATATCAACATAATTAACTAGTCTCATACCAGTGATTAATAAACACAAATTGTAGAAATTACCGAATCCTCTATCATTTATTAACAAATACGTGAATACAATAATACCATAATAATAAACTAGTTCACACTATTATTTAGTGTCTATATACTAAACAAAATATTTGACCATGTCATTCATTTTGAAAAGATGCTTCCAAACAATTGTTCGATATATTTGTACTTAAGATAAAGTGTCATGTTATATTTATCCATGTGTATATCAAGAACATAGATTTGTTCCTATTTACAAAGTATTAGGTAATAGATATGACATCAAATTTCATCTTTTCTTACAGTTTCAAATATATTAATTAATAATAATAATGAAAACTATAATTATTTTCTAAAGTTTAAGGTTCAAGGTTTAGGGCTTAGGGTTTAGGGTTTGGGGTTTAGGGCTTAGGCCTCAAGGTTCAGGGTTTAGGGTATAAGGTTTAGGGCTTAGGGTTCAAGGATTAGGGTTTAGGGTTAAGCTTTAGGGTTTAGACTTAAGGTTATCCTAAATAACATAATTAGGAAAACTTAACACTAATATGACACCGTAAACAATCAAATGATATCTTAAAAACTAATGTGATACCCTAAACACTGAAATATTGATATGACATAAAACACTAATGTGTCACCACCAATAATACATTTGGGACACACTATTCACTAATGCGACATCCTAAACATTGATATGACACCCTAAACACTATTACGAGACCCTAAACAAGTTATAGAGTCATGTAGAAACCCTAAAAATTCAAAATTCATACCTATTCCTAGTCATACCTATCACGTGCACAATGTTC
Organism: Taxus wallichiana var. yunnanensis; assembly: GCA_018340775.1. Classification (NCBI taxonomy): domain Eukaryota; kingdom Viridiplantae; phylum Streptophyta; class Pinopsida; order Cupressales; family Taxaceae; genus Taxus; species Taxus wallichiana. The sequence continues at coordinate 1,011,789,091 of CM031242.1, forward strand.
CAAATCAGATCTAGAATACATTTAAAACCATTATCCTCCCACATTCTAGTAGAATTCAATATAAGCCCCATACTCCATTTTTTACTATCATTTGAAGAAGAAAAGGGTTTGATACACATATTGTTGAGGTAATGTACTTTGGAGATATCTCAGAAAGAAAGTCCTTGTTCAATATTCCCAATGTCAATAGTTACTTTTTTGCAATGTCAATCCTAGTGTTTTGCAGGTAGTTAGAACACAATAATTTTAAGGGATTTCACTTGTGCATGTCACATGACACTATAGAGTTCAAGACATGTGGAGTGGAATATATCGACATCACATGTTGAGCTGATGTAACTTATTTAAATTTACTAACCATAGAACATGGCCTGTTAGGTTGTTTTGTGCCATCTTTCTAGACCATTATCTTAGGCCATCCTCCATGTGTGCCCAAGAAACTATGTAAATACTTTCCGCAAGTGTTTTCTTAGGCCATCCATGTGTATATCAAGAACATAAATTTGTTCCTATTTTCACAGTATTAGGTAATAGATATTTTTCATCGATCTCACTTATAAACATACTGGTGTAATTCCTACTTATTCTTGGAAAGATTAGATGATCACTAGCTTCATTTAGATAGTATTGTAGATTTGATTTGCATTCCTTCCACATAAAAAACCTTCAATTTTTTTGCATGATTGTTTATATAAAATGAACAATAAATTTAATTTTTTTATAACATTAACATAACATTTTCAAGTATTAGCTAATGTTATTAGCTAAAATTATTCTAATTCTAATGATGAATGAAAACATAGTATTATCTAAAATTATTCTAATTCTATCACCATAAACAATAATAATTCACCCACATTAAATTAATTTTGGACACTTTAGACACTTATACGACACCTTGAACACTAATTAGTCACCCCACATAAAATAATTGAGATACACTAAACATTAATTTAACACTTTAAACACTGATACAATACCCTAAATAATGTCATGATACTCTATGCACTAATGATTCACCCTCAATTTCATAATTAGGATAACCTAAACACTAATGAAACACATGGTCTCATACAAAACCATAATCATTACTGTAATACCCTATAAACTCATACGACACCTTAAACACTAATATGACACCCTAAACACTCATATGACATCCTAAACACTCAAAAAATGATGCAAAACCTTGGACACTAATGGGTTACTCTAAATAACATAATTCAGACACAAAAAAACACTAATGTTATACCCTAAAAAATTTATAAGACATGATAAACACTAATATGACACCCTATACACTATTAGAAGACTATAAACATTAAGGGATCACCGTAAATAATATAATTAGGACACCTTACAGAATAATTTGATATCATAAGCACTCATATTAAACACTAATACACCACCCTAAACATTCGAACATTGATACAAAAACCTAAACACTAATGGGTCACCCTAAATAGCATAATTGACAATCGAGATACTTTAAACATTAACAAAACAACCAAAAACCTGATATGAAACCCTCAAAACTATAATGAAACCTTACAAACTAATGGGTCACTTTACAAAACACAATTGGAACGCCCTAAATATTAATGTGTCATCCTAAACAATCATATGATACCCTAAACACTCAAACATTGATATGATGCCCTAAACACTAACTTGTCATCTTATATAACACAATTACAACACCTAAACTATAATACAACACCTAACATTAATTTAACATGTATTAGGGTTTGATTGGTATAAATGATTCCAAATCTAGCCCTAACACATGTTCAATTGTCACATTAGGTGTATTAGGGCTCGATCGGTAGAAATAGGGGCAAACTAATACTTGACTCTCAAATAGGCCACCCTGAAAATGTGGAAAACACACGTCATGTTTTTCAATATGCTGAAAAACAACATGTTGAAAAACACATAGTGTGTTTTCCACCTTGATGAAAAACATGTGTTTTCCATCTTAACGAAAAACACACTATGTTTTCCATCTTAACAAAAAAACACATTGTGTTTTCCACATATTAATCACTAAATAGTAATCATAATAGTCAAAGCATGATTTGAAATGCAATGTGATTTTCATCGTGTTGAAAAACATGATGTGTTTTTCATCTTGTTGAAAAACACTGTGTTTTTCATCTTGTTGAAAAACACTACAGGTTTTTCAACGTGTTGAAAAACAAATTGTGTATTTCAACAAGATGAAAAACACATTGTGTTTTTCAACACGATGAAAATCACATTGTGTTTTTTTTATCATTTTTGGAAAGGTGATGGTTTCTTTTACTTACAAATATTAATTCTAATTTATTATAATATGATGTATATTTAGATTATTCATTAATTATTAATATTCATATCTACGATCATACATATACATAATTGGAGGATAGATCTATTAGAACATGTTCTCAATAGAGTAAGGCATGAGAAAATGAGAGAACTTAGATCTTTGAGTAGTCTCAAAGCTAATGGTTTACAAATTTCAATATGTATCTCTTTATAAAACTATAAGATAATTATTAATTTGGAGGAAAATAATTAACAATGTGTCATGTTGAAAAAATATTCTAGAAGAAAAAATGTCTTCAAACTCCACTATATGGTCAATATATCTTAAAATAAAAAGAGAAAACCTCCAAGTGATAGTCAAAGTCAATGATGAAAACTTGTATTGATATTTCAAGTAAGTAACATTGATTTTTTTAATCCATTTTGGTATTAAAAGTGACCTTAAATTTTTTTTAATAGAAATATATGATAGAGTTGTAATTAAGTTACTCTAACATTACTAAGAATTATGAATGAAAAATAATTTAAAAAGCATTACATCTTCAAATGTTTTGTTATAGGTCAAAAGTAATTGAAAAAGTATTGTCTCCAAATGCTTTATCAATAAAAACTTGAGGTTGAACAAGTTTCAAAGATGGAAAAACCAAAAAGTGAATTGTATAAATGGATTGTATTATCATTACTCCCTTAACAAATGTTTAATAGCAAATTTTTAAACTATTTAGTGTTAAATGAGTTCTTTTGTTGTCAAAATAGATAAGATATGATTAGTGATTAGAAAATTAAGATAATAATTAATTAAGAGAAAAGTGTCAAAAATATTCACAAAAAAATGACTAATATTAATGGAGAAAATTTTAAGACACTTAAAAAAACTAAATTTGATTAGGAACTATTGAATTATTGGGGCTTATGAATTTCCACAAAGGAGTCTGAGGAGCTTGGACAAACAATTTCCCTTTCATTATGCGAATTTTAGAGAGTAAACTAAACTTGCTATCAAAGAAAACTAAATTTTCCAAATACACATTTTTTCTCAACATTTCTCAACTGCCATTTAAAACATTTAAAATACACACTACAATTTGTTGTTTCTTCTCACAGTTTCTTTCTCTTACCAATTTGAATATTCATTGTAATCAATGGCTCTAATTCCTAGTTTCTTGCTTTGGCCGAGTGGGGGATAAGGGGCTGAAGAAAACCAAAATATTTGTTGAAAACATTTTTGGATAAGAACAATACATTATTGGTGAAGGTATTAGTATTTAGCAGGTGTGTTTATTTATCTATGATGAATATAATAGAGATATTAGGGTGAAATTGGGGGGAATAGTAAAAGTGTAGATAAAAAAAAAAATATTGGAAGAATATTTTGATTTACATTTTGATTCACAACTACTGTAGACAAATTTGGTGATGAATTACAGTAACCAAACTTAACAATCGATTGAGAAATTAATAAACATGGTTTTAAATCAAATTAGTTCGAGATCCATATTTAGTGTGACAACAGAAAGAAAAATTAAGAAGATTTTCCTTTGCCATGGTTGAATATAAAGAAAAATAATGAAAAAAACAATAACCGAATTGCATATTCGTGATGGTCCTTTGGTTTTCGATGTCAAGTTACCTCGTGTCACGGTCCATTGTGTGTAGTGGAGATCAAAAAACTTTTCTTCCTAACAAATGTGATTTCCTTCCTCATAAAACTTCCACTAGTCTGCAAATGCCTTTCTCTTCAAACATCCACTGGAATCGCTTTATCCTCTTATCTCGAGAGAATAAAAGAAACGCGAAAGAATGTACATGTTTAACAGTGGTTTGGAAATTGTTCATATGGTTTACTATACCTTGGAAAGCGAAAATCAACTTCCTTAAATACATTTGACCCCTCACGGCGGCGGCACACTGTGAGCAATCTTTGTAAATTATCTTATGCGCGCTGCGCAAGCAGGTCTGTCTTGATTTGACTCTCTTCGACACCGGGTTTTCTTGCCTCATCATGCCTTTTGCATGTGCATGTGATGGGGAACATGGTAATTTTTATGGGGGCGCACATACATAGGTACGAATTGAGTGGACGGTAGCCGCTTCCATCGACACCACCACAAAATTTGAAAACAAGAAACAACAAATTTCTGCGCACTAGCACTCACAGATTGATGAAATATCACCCTTGAAATCTTCTTGATGTTCGGATGATGTTCTCGAGGATCAAAACGATGACCCGGGGGACAAAAAAATGTTGATGAAGTGTTAGAGGAAGTTTATAATGATCCATGGATGTTGCGGATAAGAATACACAAATTTGGCTCTAATGCAAGCAGAACATGCACTTTTTCATGTTCTATCACATGCATGGGGCTATTGTCATATTTCCAGTAGGTGTTTACATGACATGAGCTAATTTAGAATAGTATCAGTGGATTCAGCTGAGTAAAGTTGTCTTACCAAGGTTTTAGGTAGTGTTGTTGAAGTCATGATCATATGACAGCGGTTAACGTTTGGGCTGGGCTCACGTAATATTTATAGAGAGTGGTGACATGATGGGAAATCCTTTGTAATGGTATATGTGGAATTGACTGGGCAAAGTTTTTCGTTAACCATGAATTCATTCCATTGTTTTGTGATTATTTTCAAATTACAGACATGACAATACGATTCCCAACGAATCTATAAAGAATTCCATAACACGAATACCACTGCAAGCTAAAGACAAAAACAACACAATAAAAAATATTATATTATTCAACGTGGTGTCATATCCTGATAGGTTCACTCCATATACATTTTAACTGGTAGCACGCCTTCATGTAAATATTCAATCAAAATATGTCATGTGTCCTTTCTTTGGTTGCAGTTTTAATTTTATTTGAATAATTTATTTTTTTTATTTGTTTTTTTTCAATTGATTTGATTGGTTGGGAAGTATTTTCTTAATCATGCCAAGTTATTTTTCAATAGTAAAAATGCTGATTTCAAATTGACCAATAATAATGTAGTTTTTAAAAATTGAATATCAACATATTAGTCTTCTCGGAACAATATTGAAGCAATGTTATGTATGGGTGTAGTGTCACACAAACTCACAAGATTCATACTTGCAGTCCCCATTTGATCTTTTGAGGATTAAAATAGAATTGGGTAACCCATTTGATTTAGTAAAAGATAATGAACCTTTTTTATTTCTTTCGAACATGCAAGGATTTATGATATGTAGCTATTTTTGCACTTTAGTATGTTATATTTGATGAATATTTGACTCAAAGGTGTAGAAAGAGTCACAAGATGAATAAGATTACAAGTGTCGATAGAAAATATTACTTTTTCTAGTCTAAGAGTGTCCTTAGAAGGAGCAATGTGCTTAATGTTGGTTGTAGAAGAAATAGATCGATAATGCCCTAGGTTAGTAGACATAAACAAAGTGTAAAACATAAATTCATCCTCATCCATATAATTAAAATTTATCTTGCTCAATTTGTCATCGATAAAATCAATATCATCCCCATATTGTCATAGTAATAAGTAACCAAAACATCTTATTATTTAGAGTTAACCAATAGTGGTAGTTCTTACATAACTATGTTTTAAGTAGATGTGGTATAGTAAGTTACACTCACTTATAATGTTCAATTTGCACTTTGTTCATGTGTATGTATGTAGTTGTGTTGATTGAATTTGCTTACGCCCAATGGATGGTTACATAAGAGGCATAATATCATTAGTTTTTCTTGACTCACACGATTTGCATACATGTATAACTTATTAAGAGAGATAATATGTACAATGTATAATGTATAATGTTGGAGGTGTGATAATAGGTTCATGAGAAGTAGGATTTGTCAACTTTATAACATTTGAAAGGTTCCTCATATGTTGTAATGGTATATTCATATCCATCATGTACAAATTTGACACATTCATGAAGAGTATAGGGAATGACTTTAATATCATGAATCCATGTCTGAATCAATAAGATGTTATAATGAACACAATTGTATAGGGATCACTTGGTAAAATATGCTCAAAACATGTGTGATCATGTGATTGTAAATATCACCCCTTGTGTTTGGAGTTTACCACTATATTCTCCCATTCTCGAGCCCCCTTTACACTAAATTACCTTATTTCTACTAGTATATAAGTGTAAAAATTATAAATAAAAATTTTCCCATGTATGATCACACATGTTATGTACCATCTTATCAAGGTGAAACCCCCATGGATCATTTTCCATAACATGAAATGTGATGGGTAATATTTTAGAGCCAAATATGACATCCAAAGAAATTTTACTAATTGTAAGACATGAGATGTTATCAAAGCCTTTAACATTAATAGTGGTCTTATCCATATTGCTTATGGAGAGACCCATTTATTGGAGTAAGAAACTAAGGAAAACATTCAATTGGATCTATTATCGGTTAGTACCCTTTAGATTAGAAACCCATGAATTTGTGTTGTAGCAAGTAGGGTTTGACATTGATCCCTTCTATGCTTAGGAGGTAATTATGTAGGACCAAGAGTAATAGCCTTATGCATGATTTTTAGCATATTTATGATAGAAACAAAGGAAGATGTTTGTGTATTGGTAGGTAGAATAGTAGATTGTAATACCTCATATTAAATGTTGTTGTAAATGGGGGAGATGTTGTAAGAACATGAATCGTAGCATTTTGAGTCTAGTTTCTAAGCTACTAAATTTTATTGAAAATGGTTAAGTTTAAGTGGGTCAAATAACTAAAATACCAACAGGTGCTCATGTTTTTGTTAAAAAACATAGTAGAGTGACTTTCGTGCCCCCACCATTTTTAGCACTATTTAGTATTTTTGAAAACCCTTTGGTAGAAAGATAGCTAGGAGCATCTAGTTTGGGCTCCATTTTTTTAAAGATTTTTAGTGAGTATTTTTTAATGATTTTTCTAGTACATAAATTTTAAATTTTGAAAAATAATGGAGCTCTGACCATGCCCCCTAACTACCTCAAAAATATCAAAAATTAGATTTTTTTTGAATATGTATAGAATTAGGCCTAGTTTGGGCTAGTATAATTTTTTTTCAATTTTGATGAGCCAAAAAAAAGATACACGATGAAAGATAGACATGTTTAAACTTCAAAAAATAGCTACAAAAAGGCATAGTTAGAAAATAAATAATATGGAAACCTTATATTAGTAGAAAATTTGAAAATTATATTTTTAGAAAGAAGAAAGTTTTTACGTCGTAGTCATATTTTTATTAAATGAATCGATCGTTTTAATTTGATTTATCATGGTGGAATAGGACATTTTAGCATTTTTTAAAAACATGTTGTTTGTTGTGTTTGTGCAAGTCCATGCCTCGGGCTTGGGGATCCAAACCAGATCCAAGCCTGAGGCATGCCTTGGAAAAGGGAATAGCATAACGCATACACGTTATAACGCGTATGTTATGTTCTTTACATATTTTATGGCCCCCAATGTCCTTTTCACCTCTTTCATGGGATTTTACCTCTTTTTCTATGTCTAGTCTGCAGATTCTTGTACATTCTTCACAAATTTTGAGTAGTTCATCTTGTCCCCTACCCCACTATATATATTTTTTTAATCATGGGTGAAAAAAGATGACATAAGGAAAAAAAAGAAAGTTGAGAACAAGACATTGGAGCAATTGGAAGAGATGAGAATAAAGAAAGTGAAGAGGATGCAAAAACTTCATGCAGGGAAAGGTCTTACTATATCAAATGTACCTAATGTTTTAGAAAATGAGGATGAAATACATAATGAAAATGTAGAGAATAATGATTTTTTAATGAATATTGATATTGAATTGAATGATAATGTTGGTATGGATGAAGAAATTGATATGAATCCAAATGTTGAACCTTTACCTGAGAATCCAAATGTTGAACCTTTACCTGAGAATCCAAATGTTAATCCTAAAATTTGTATGGAAACATTGAATGAAGAAAGTAACCTTGTTAATGAATCTTCACCTCTAAGAACACCTCCTTCCATTTTGTGAAGAAAACCAATTCACTTAATTGAAATTGATGAAAACATTATAAAACCAATGCCTAAAAAAATGTCTGAAAGAAATGTGAGAAGAAAAGCTAGGGAATTTGGGATAATTACTTTGAGAATTTAAATGACACACAAAGATGTCAATTATTTGTTACATTGATGAAATTAATTAAGATGAGACCTACAATGAAGACCTGGGGTTAAGAACATCTAATGTTGTTGATCGAAATGTGTCAATTGTTGAAAATATACATAAAGCATACCAAAAACTATTGTAGGTGTCAACAGATGCACCAAAGATAGTAATGTTACATGGCATGCACTTACTAATTGTATAGTAAGTGATAAAATAGTTAATAACACTTGATTAGAAAAACAAGCAGAGCTTTGAAGCTAAACAGAAAAACACTAATGAAAGCAATAGGGAGACACAAAAGTCTTGAGTCAGTCAATAACACTGACTATTGGGCATTCTCTAGTAGACTCCCACATGGAAAGACAAGAATACGTCTGATATTCTAAAATAATTACTTGTAAAGTATTGGAATGAGAACACAAGGGTGTCACCGAATAGAAGAGATACAATAAAAAGAAGAATAGGTTCTCGTAATCGTGAATCATGTGCAAAACATTTCTTGGATATGACTCAAACACAATTTTCTCTAAGTTTAAGAATGAAAATCCACAAATTAACATTAGCCAAAGATTCTTTGAAATGAACAAACCCTTTTATGTGAAAATCAATCACTCACATACCACTTGTTATTGTAGGCATCATGTTGAATTTTCAATGCATTATGATGTTTTTTGTCAAATACGTTGTGTTTTGCATATTGACATCATGTTGTAGGAGTGTGGATTAAATGTCCCACCAAAATCTATAAGGAATTTATTCCTATGATATTTTGTGAAAAATCAACTAGACAAATTTTTTATAACAAAGCATGTTTGGATGGAACATGCAACGTATGTGGTGGCTTGCCAAAATTGAAAAGTTGTATCCATGAGGAGAGTACACATTCAATAGGAAAATAATTAGTTGGTTTCAAAAATATAAATCAGTGGCATATCAATTAAAAGATGGAAAAGAATCTAAGAGGTGTGAGCTTGTTATACAAAACAATTACTATGTATCAAAATATATGGTCAAATTTAGAGAGGAAATTGTTTATGAGTATGCAAGGCACACACATAGAGCTCGATGGTTGGATGAACAATTCAAGTTAAGCAAAAGGACACATTCCCACTTGGTACTATTTTTTCAGTAGTTGACTTTCGCAGAGAATTACACATTGTAGCCACAAATGGAGGTTTAGTCTCAATACTATAACTCAGTGCAAGTTGTTATTTTCATGCATATAACATTCATGCACTCTCCAGAAATTGAGAAAGATCGAAAAATATTAAGAGAGTATCATTTCTACATAGTGATGATCGGACACATTCTACAGAATATGTGCAAGGGTGTTTCCAAGTGTTTTATGTGAACTTGAATGAGAGGAACATTTTTTCAATCAACATTATTTGGTTTGGAAACAGTGCACACATCACAATTCAAGAATGCATGATGTTTTATTGGCTAAGCAAGGCACAAAGAAACATGTGTACAACATATCTGGAGTTTTACTGAGGTAGGACATGGGAAAGGAGAGCATGATGGTGTAGAGCATGTGTGAAAAGAGAACTTGCAAGAGAAGAGTTAAAGTTCAAGGATGGTGCTAAATTTATAGGTGTAAAAAAGCATTGTTGATTGGTGTGTCAAGAACATGGGCCATGAATCTCAAGAGAGTTCAATGGTTCGTAGATATTTGGTTGATAGAGGAACAACATTTGGCAAGCTATGAAGATTGTATGATAGTTGTAGGATCAAGTGATATGCACTCATTCCATGTAGTTCAAATGCAAGTTCTTGGACTATTTATACTAGGTGCATGACATGTTTTTGTATATCATGCATTGATTTTGCATGGAATGAATGTGAGTCACAATAGTGGGTGGATGAATGGACTTGTAGACCTCTAATTCCACTTGACACATATCAAGTTCCATGAGCATTACAACTTGCAAGTGTCTTCAGATCATATGACAACATCACTGACTTTGACCAAGTCTCTGATTTAGTGCAACAAGGTACATATGTATGTCATGTTTTAGATTTATAAATTATTAAATGATCAACTCTTAATGTATTTTAAATTTGACTTGAGTTTTACTTTGTGATGTAGGGCACATTTTTGTAGTTATTGTGACAAAATTTAATGAAGAGGGAACAAACTACTTCTTGTCTCGTTGTGTAGAGGGGAAAAAAATTGACTTCCACAATCATTGATGGTGAAGGCCTTGAGTATCCCACTAGGTCAGTGGTAGTCACTGGAACTTGGCTTCGATGATATCCTATCAAAAATCAAATACTTGGTTGTTTGAAGACTATGAAGTACATCGAAAGATACTTCACTATTCACATTTGGTTCTTGCAACAAATATTCAATTGATCAAATATCGAGGTAGGCCATTAAACAAGAATCTGTGGAAGGTTTGTGAATCAGATCATGAAGCAATTCTTGCTATTGTCAAGAGTAGAGTTGATCCTTGTGGTTCATTGGATTGAATTTGCAAAGGTATGTTCTTCATGAATTTAATTTGAATATTTACTTTAATGATTTTGTTTAAATTTTGTAGGATTTAAAATTCTATTTAATTTCTTACTAACATGTTTATGTAGGTTAGTGGTGCCAAAAAAAGCTTCCACCTTCACGTGGTTGGCACTATTAGTAGAGAATTTATTATTCTCGAAGCCAAGAGAAGCTAAGGGAAATTAAATATTAGAAAGGAAAATAAACATAAATTCTCATTTCACCACCTATATTGTAAAAATATCTTATTAAAATTCTCATTTCACCACCTATATTGTATGAACCACCTATATTATTCACATGGTTGGAAATGGACAACCTTACACTGACTCAGACTAGACTATTTGATGCTTTTGCAAACAATAGGACAACGAAGAGGAACCAAATTGAGATGGAGAAAATTGAGATGGGATTTTGTAGAGGGTACTAACATGTGGAGGTGTAGGATCTAACGATGGGACCTTTCTAGGTGCCATGAAGTCTGAGAAATCACCCGTGAACTTATAACATTTTTGGTCTTAGGGATCTTAAGGACTACTACGATGAAGTATCGAAAGCACCGAGAGCATTGGGAACCAAAATGAATGCACCTCCCAAGCATTACTAGGCCATCGATGATACATGTGTGTAATGGTTTGGTCCCATGAGCTTCCATTTGCAAAATATAGCATCAAACAACCTTACACTTGACTCAAACTGGACTATTTCGGTGCTTTTGCAAACAATAGGACAATGAGAGGACAAAATGAGATGGAGAAAATTGAGATAAAATTTCATAGAGGGTACCAACATGGAGGTGTAGGATCTGATGAGACCTTTCTAGGTGCCACGAGTCCGAGAAATCACCCAGTCGAACTTATAGAATTTTTTGGTCTCGGGGCTCTTAAGGGACTACGCCTGATGAAGTAGCCCCAAGAAGCATTAGAGAGAGCATGGAACCAAAAATGAACCTCCCTAGCATTTACCAAGCCATCCCGACATGTGTGTGCATAGTATTTGGTTTTGGTCCCACGAAGCTTCTTGTTTTGCAAAATATAACATCGAAACAACCTTACACGACTCAAACTACACTATTTGGCATTGCTTTTACAAACAATAGACAAAGAGAGAGAACCAAATTGAGATGGATAAAATCGAGATATGATTTTTATAGAGGGTACCAAACATGGAGGTGTAGGATCTAATGGGACCTTTCTAGGTGCCATGGAGTCCGAGAAATCACCCAAAAAACTTATAGCATTTTTTGGTCTCAAGGCTCTTAAGGGACTACGCCCAGACGAAGTAGCCAAAAGCACTAGGAGCATTGGCTGAAAAAAATGACACCTCCCCTAGCATTTACCAAGCCATCATAACATGTTTTGTGTAGTGGTTTGGTCCCACAGATTTCGCATTTTTGCAAAATATAGCATCGAAACCTTACATTGACTCAAAGTACTAACTATTTCAATGCATTTGCAAACAAACAATAACACAATGAGAGAACCAAATTGAGATGGAGAAAAATGAGAGGATTTTTGTAGAGGGTCCTAACATGGAGGTGTAGGATATGACGAGACCTTTCTAGGTGCCACGGAGTCCGAGAAATCACCCGATGAAGTTATAGCCATTTTTGGTCTCAGGGCTCTTAAGGGACTACCCTTGACACAAGTAGCTGGAAAAGCACTGAGAGCATTGGAACTAAAAAAAACACCTCCACTAGTGTTTACTAGCCTGCCATCGATGATGTGTGCATAGTATATTTGGTTTTGGTCCATGAGCTTCATTTGCAAAAATATAGCATCAAACAACCTTACACTGACTCAAAATGCACTATTTTGCATTTTAAAAACAAGACAAAGAGAGAACCAAATCGAGATGGAAAACCAAGAGATAGGATTTTTAGAGGGTCCCGAAATGGAGGTGTAGGATCTAATGAGACTTTCTAGGTGCCAAGAGTCGAGAAATCACCCACGTCAAGTTATAGCATTTTTTGGTCTCGGGGCTCTTAAGGGACTACACCAGATGAAGTAGCCTAGAAAACGAGCATTGGATCCCATTGGAATCAAAAAAATCCTCCCTAGTGTTTACCTAGCCACCTAGATGTGTTGGCATAGTTGGTTTTGTGCCAGAGCTTTATTTGCAAAAATAATGCATTGAACAACCTTACACTGACTCAAAGTATATATTTTACATTGTTGCAAACAATAAAGACAATGAGAGAACCAAATGGAGATGGAGAAAATGAGACAAAAATTTTTAGAGAGGTCCCACACATGGAGGTGTAGGATTAGATGAGACCTCTCTAGGTGCCACAGAGACCGAGATATCACCCGTCGAAGTTATAGCATTTTTTGGTCTCGGGCTCTTAAGGGACTACGCCGGAAGTAGCCTGGAAGCACCGAGCATTTACATTGGCCGACAAAAAAAAAATCCTCCAATAGCATTTACCTAGCCACCCCGATGTGTTGGCATCATTTTTGTGCCATGAGCTTCCATTTGCAAAATAATGCATTGGACAACCTTACACTGACTCAAACTACAATATTTGCATGGTTGCAAACAATACACAACGAGAGAACCAAATCGAGATGGAGAAAAAATGATAGGATTTTGTAGAGGGTCCCAACATGGAGGTGTAGGATTAACGAGACCTCTCTAGGTTCCACGGAGACCAAGATATCACCCGTCAAAGTTATATATTTTTTTGGTCTAAGATCTCTAAGGGACTACGCCCAGATGAAGTAGCCTAAAGAAACGAGAGCATTGGACACCAAAATGAAGCCTCCACTAGCATTTACCTAGCCACCTGGATGTGTTGTGCAGTTGGTTTGGTGCCATGAGATTTTGTTTGTAAAATATGCATTGGACAACCTTACACGACTAAAAATGCATAAATATTTCACATGGTTGCAAACAATAGGACAATGAGAGAACCAAATGGAGATGGAGAAAACCATGATAGGATTTTTGTAGAGGGTCCCACACAGAGGTGTAGGATTATACGAGACCTCTCTAGGTGCCATGGAGACCGAGATATCACCATCGAAGTTATAGCCTTTTTTGGTCTCAAGGATCTTAAGGGACTACGCCCAGATGAAGTAGCCCAAGAAAAAAAGACATGCCATGACCTCAAAAAATGCCTCCAACTAGTGTTTACCTGGCCACCCACATGTTGCATAATCGGTTAGTTTAATGCCATGAGCTTCCATTTTAAAATAATGCATTGGACAACCTTACACTGACTCAAACTACAATATTTCACATGGTTGCAAACAATAACACAACGAGAGAACCAAATTGAGATGGAGTAAACCATGATAGGATTTCTAGAGGGTCCCAACATGGAGGTGTAGGATTAGAATGAGACCTCTCTAGGTGCCCGGAGACCAGAGATATCACTGTCGAAGTTATAGCCTTTTTTTTTTTGGTCTCGGGATCTTAAGGGACTATGCTGATGAAGTAGCACAGAAGCACTAGACAGTGTTGGCCTCAAAAAATGATGCCTCCACTAGCATTTACCTTGGCCACCCTGGATGTTTTGCATAGTTTGGTGCCACAGATTTTTTGCAAAAAAATGCATTGACAACCTTACAATATTTTGACTCAAACTGCAGAGAGAACCAATATTTCACATGGTTACAAACAATAACACAACGAGAGAACCAAATTGAATGTAAATTAAATCATGATAGGATTTTTAGAGGTCTCACCGACAGGTGTAGGATCACAAGACTCTCTTTTCCATTCTGGAGATCGAGAGATATCACCGTGACAGTTATAGTCTTTATAAATATAAGATGATCTTAAAGGACTAACCTGGAACAAGATCTATTAAAAAAGCAAAAAATGACAATGACTGCAAACATGCCTCAACAAATTTTTTACTTGGTATTATGGTTGGATAGATTTTGATCTCGAGAGATCATATTCATATATTTGATGTATCACCATCGAAGAGGGAAGATCTCCTCTATCAAATTGGTTATTCAAGTATGACAATGGAAGATGAGCAAAGAAATGAAAGCTAGAGAATTAGATTTCATGGGTAATTAGTACTAAGAATCAACAAGATAATATGACTAATATGTTCTTTTGACTTCCTCAACATAATCAAATACCTTGAAAATTAAAACTTTGGCACTGCTACTTAGTAACAAGAACTCATAACTTCCATACTACTCGTACTAAGGACTAGGAGGCATGACAATATTAGGACATATTTCATATTTCTAGTCTCATGCCTAGAACCATCATTGATTCTTCTTGTACAAAATAAGCATAACAACATGGGAATGACTAAGAACACACAGGGTTATCAATCACCTAGTAAATATTTCTTTGTTTAGTTTTGAATGGGAGTCAGCTGCCTATGGCTTAGTGACCTTCCATTCATTGATAATTCCTTCTATGATAAACCCATGGATGTTTTCAAAAAATGCCTTAAAAAAGATAGGGGTAGTCATCAAGCCTAGTGAAGGGTGTGATGTGATTTCCAAAAACTTGAAATGCATATAGATTTAGAGGTCATAACATGAATTTACAAATATCTCTATCATTATAAATGGAAGCCAAGTAATGGTGTCTCCATGTATCCAAGGATCGAGGACTACTGGGGTCTATGGCAGGATTGGACATTCAGGAATCATCGAGTGTCTGAATCAGAATGTCATTGCATCTGGAGAAACATTCTCAAACATTGGAGTAATGCATCTTGGAAAATAAAATTGAACCTCATAAATCCTCTCAAATTACCAAATCAAGTCATAGGTCTCGGTCAGTCTCAGTGTCCTATGTTTTTTTTTCTATTTTTGGTTTTGGTTTTGGTCATGGTCATCGAATATGGAAGTTTTAGGAAAGGAATCCACACTTGAAGAATTATTCCCATTTAGATTGTTGGCAATGCCAATGGCAGTGGTAGTGCCTATGGAATTCGGTTGGTGGAAGGTGGGGTTATGCCCTTGTTGGTTTTTTTTTTCATGTAGCATTGGTATTAGAGATAGAACTCCCCATGCAGGTATGTGATAGAGAAAAATCCTCCATGCTTGTTTTTGTGTGATAATTTTAAAATCCCTCAACTCCTGAAAAAGGAAATTGTTTAAGAATTATCAAAAATGATTCCAATAGCAAGGCTAGTTTTAGTAAGGAAATTGACTTTCCAAGTTCTCCATATTTGCCAAATTTGGGGGCAAATTGACATTCTAGACCTCTGAAAGCATGAAGAAAATGGAAAGTTCATTTCCCCCAACCTTTCTTGAAGCAAATTTAAATGAAATGAAATTTGGAATTTGGAGGTGGCACGTGGTAGACATTGATTTTCCTACCACCGATTTACTTATTGATGATTAATTGTTATTAGTTGGATTTATTTGCCATTATTATGATAAGTACGTTTTTGAGATTGTCAAATCACTATCAGGTTTATTCATGAGAATACAATTATTATTGTGGCACGGTGGAGGAAACTCCTTAAATCCTCCCATAATTATGAATACCTCTCCTATGGAACCTCATACAAGTGGATATATGCTACATGGTATAATGTGACAAGGCTAGTTAGTGCTTCAAGAGAGTGAAAAGTGAAAAGGTGAGCTCTAAGGAGTAGAGAAGGAAGTCTAAGATTTTGAAGCACCTTAGGGATGGAGTTGAACTAATGAAAATTTTAATACTTTTTGGGGATGGATCCTTCTATCCATGAAGCAAAAAAATTGTCTTAATAATGAGCAATTGGTAAAGAAACAATGGTGTAGATGAATCAAGTTAGTGATGGTCCTAAAAAACATTTTTTAAATGATGAGAAGATGAAGAATGATACAAAGAGACCATGAGACCAAGAAAAATGAGAGACCATGAGAAAGAAGAAGTGCAAGTAAGGTAAATACACATATACACATTGATAAATTGAATGAATAATTACTCAAATTAGATAACTCTTTATATACATACATTATATAAATATTGATTTCCAAAGTTTCATGCATATTATACATTGAAAACGCTAGTATACAACACCAATAAATGATAAAATAATCCATAATGTCTTATATTGTCAAGTGCACATCATATTAGTTTCATACAAAAATAATCTTAGAAATGTAAGGTCTCATACAAAAATATCGAGTTCCAAATTGTATTAACGTGCACAATAAATATAAAAATGCATGAATAGGTCATATAATATCAAGTGAATGCCATATAGTGTACATATAATGTACAATGTCATAACATGCATACAAAAAAATGTCATGCACATGCATACAAAACATGTCATGCATATACATATAAAATACATATATATATATATATATATATATATATATATCCTAATCAAAATATATCCCTCTCTTGGCCTTGCTCGAAGAAGGCCCTCCCTTAGACGTAGATGGAGATCTGTGAGATGACTTCGGATCCTCCAAGTGCTCCATACTACGAGTCCTCTTCCGCTCAAAACTCACATGTAGTTGAACCTGTAAATGCAAACAATTTTTTTGTCAAAACTTAATATATAAGTTTTCAACATGTATAAGACCATGCTAATGAAACTATTTACATTTACACACACTTACCACAATCTCTCGGTCATGTTGAATCTACATCTCATGCTCAGATGAGTCATCGGGAGCTCCTGGAGCATGAACGGGGTATCAAAATGATGAGCTCGAGGAGTTTTGTGCCCTCGAAGTAAAAATGGAAGGGGTTGAACCCTACATACACATAAGATCACAAAATCAAACATCAAAATTAGCCAAAATAGAACTATGTTAACAATAAATTTTTTTGAATGCAGATCAAAAATTTTTATGCCAACTAAGTACATGTATGTGTAATGACAATATTTTAACTAATTTTATCAATATACAACTATTTTTTACCATGCCATGCCTGTGAATCATATGAACATAAGTTCTTTACTGTTGTCATGTCAGTAACTCCTACATATACACAATGAAGGACATTATTAACATAATTTAATAATGCTACAATGAAGGACATTATTTTAAACATAATTTAACATAATATGAATTACATGAGATATTTAATGAAAATACATGTAGTTTGAATACCTCGGTGAGTTGTTTGCGAGATGAAATCGCAGTGCAACACCTTTCTCTACTCCTCATAGAGAGATGGTGGTGTGTCTAGTGAGGTCATCAACTTTATCAAACATATATCACATCAAGTTAGTTGAACATATATAATATATATACAAGAACATACATATATATAGACATATATTTGAGTTCAAAAGTTGAGTCTAGTTTCATACGTGAAAATTTTACACAATTAACATTCTAAATTACCTCTGTGAATGTATGCATAGGCATGGTGCTCATAACTATGGTCGGGATGATGATGTCCCTCCCATGCGCATTGTAATATCAATGCATACATGTACAAATACAATTATTTAAAAAATTTAACATATATAAGTAAATCAAGTACTCAGATCTTTTTGTAACATACATAATAAAAAATAACAAATACCTGTGAAGGTGTGTCATGATGTGGAATCCAAATGTATCACTCAAAAAGGTGTCTGACATAGTGACATTATCATGTGTACCACCAATGACAACTCCACCAACACCTAGTATGCATGAAAGTATCATCCTCCTCGGGCCCCAAGCATATGCTACCACATGATGAGAAAAGATGTGGCCTCATGCTAGTACTACTGAGGGAATACTCTGTGTACCTCCATGAACATATGGATCAGAAATGTCCCTCGTATGTCAGACAAGGGTATCAGATAGCCCCTAAAATGTGGAGTGTATCAATCTCTACTATCTCCTTCACTATTGGAGGGATAGTCTAGGGTGAGGGGATTTTGTGTGGGGACTCTACCCTACTGAATAGGTGCACGTTGTGCACTGGTTGACTGTATGAGAGCCTTTTCCTCACCCTAGAAATCTTGGAAATCAAAATAGTTTGGGATCTCGTTGAGGATAAACTCACAATAGAGTTTCCTCAAAAATTATAGTGGAACCTCGTTGTTATTGCAAGGTGGAAAATCAAACACCATCCACCATCGGTCCCAAAAATTATTTTTAATCAAATCACTATTGCACCAGTGGATTGGAAACCATTTGCATGACAATGAAAATAGGAAAATTGGTTGGGGTCCATGAATAAGGCACATATGAGGTATTTTGTAATTTATTTTTTCTTTACATCTGCATATGACAATTTTTGGCATAATATTCCCTACAACGCTCTCTATAAGATGTCCAATGATCAATTTGACTCATTTTGTCCACGTCAACTTGAGCCACTAATGCCTCCAATGTGTTTGTAAGAGAGGCATGGTGGGGGTTTGTAGAATGGGAATCCCTCATTTTTTGATTAATTCCTCAATTTCAATCTTGTTTTCCACTATATGGGTTGTTAAATCCTCTTGACTACCCGAGGGATGTTCAACAACTATAGGAGGGCTAGGAGGGTTCATAGGAATTGCAGGGTTTGGTTGTGGTTGAGGTGGAACTGTAAAAATAAAAAAATGTATTCAATTCAAATTCTACTATATAATTACCAAATTTCAATGCAATTTAGAGAAAATAATTTTTCCTACCTCTTCTCCATGGCGCCATTGTCGATTTTGATCTTTGTAGATGATTTTTCATCATCGTTTAGTATTTTTGTAAATCCTTTTCTAGAAAGTTAGATATAATTATCTAGTATGTTACAATAGTTTTTATTTTTTACTATAAATATATTTTTAATGAGCTTTATCAAGTAAAATAGGTCTTGAATTTGATTAAAAAAATAGATAGTTAACATTCGCCCCACATAACTACCTCAAAATTAATTGAAATTGAGATTTTTTAAATGTGCATAGAATTAGGTCTAGTATGTGATGGTATATTTTTTTTGAATTTGGATGCATACATAAAAATTTACATACATAAAGTTAGACATGTATTTTATTTCAATATAATGGCATAGGAAGACATATTTACAAATATTTAACATTAGTATCCTTATAGTTATCAAAAATAAAAAAACTTATATCATTAGAAAGAGGACAATTTGCTCTTCCTTGTAGTCATGATTTGATGAAAGTTGTATATGAAATCCATAAATATTTTATGCTCAAAGTTGAAATTTGACATGTAAATCATTTCACCTAGGAAAATGATAGGTCTAAGTCTTTGCCTCAAAAATCCAAGCATTTTTTTATCCTAGAGGGATGCTTTGGAACATGAATAAAATAATGTATATGATATGATATACATGATATAGCGTGCGTTATAAAAATGACACAATTTGGCGTTTTCCTTTGTTTATATATAATTAAAAGTGCATATAAGCTCTAGGTTTGGAAATAACCAAGCCTAATTAAAAACAATGCGTACACATTTTTAAAAAAACACGTACGCATTTTCATTATTTTAGGATATGTCCGCATTTTTGTAACCCAACTTCATGCATCTACCCATGCCAAAACCCTTTGATAGAGTACTAAATCTAGAAGGAGGAGCATAAGACAATGGAGGAAGAGGTTGATTTACCTCGGTGAGTGGCATTTCTCATCTTGTATTTGACAACATGGACCACAAATCCCGATATAAACTTAGGGTGAGTAGTGTGGGGGGAAAATGGATAGAATAATACATCGATTGAGGGGAGGAGGGGTAAAAGAATGCATTCAAGCCCTTTGGCATTGAGTAGTAACAAGGACACCCTCATATTAAACATTGATATAAGTAGGAGTAGATTGAGATTGTACAAAAAATTATAAAAGGCATATTTTTTGGAGGGTTGTTCCTTTCTTTCAAGCTAAGAAGAAGTATAGACTTGGTTAAAGGGAGGGTAGCCTAAATTAGCACAAGGGAAATATACCTTATGCCTTGAGAAAATGACATCAATTTTTTTGTTAAAGATGGATAAGTCAATCATTAATGTTATAATTATTATTTGATCTCTCATGCATATATATAATTTATGTGTGAGTGCTTAGTAGAATATTGTATGAATAGTCTCCCATGCAAAATGAACAATACTAATTATTTACTTAAGGTAAAATTTTGATTAAAATTAAATAATTTTAACACCCATGCTAACTTCCAATGACTATGACCTAACGAGAGGGAAAGAAGGGGCACAAGTACTTGACTTAAAGGTGGTTTGGAACATAAGGTAAGATAATGATAAGTTAGGGAGTGCACATGATAAGACATGGGATGCATAAGTGGGGGTATTCTAGTAGGTCAAAGTCAATAAGAGAGGGCATATTCCTAATTTAGGCCAAATACCTATACACAAATAAGTATGTTAAATTAATACAAACTAACACTACATAATAAACTAAAAATTAATATAAAATAACATTAAATAATGTCATGGGGCTATTTTTAGGCATCTACAATGAGTAATTTTAAGTCATCTTAGTATTTGAGAGAAAGAAGATGCTAACACATTACTTTGGAACTTACATCCTAAATTTATTATGTACCACGAAACTTTTCAAATATTTAATGCCTTATAGACCTACTTTAAATCATGATTATTATTAATGTGGAAATTTCTAATACCCGATACAATTTTTTAAGTAATATCTTCAAATTTTTGATTGAAATTGCTTTCAATTACAAGAATTAGAGATAGAATATTGGCTTATAGTAAGTCACATATAATACCTAGAAATTATGTAGTAAATATTATGATTTTAAGTCCATCTACAATTCCTCGTAGATTTTGCTAAACACATTTAAAGAATGGATAAGGTCCAAATTAAGAAAAATCAAAAAGTCTTAAATAGTTGAAAGTGTGCAAATAAAGATGTTTGAGATTTGTTACTTGCCACACGATTCGATTAGATTCTTAAGTCTTTGAGTTCTCCATCCAAAATCAAAATTCAAACATGCAAGCCTTTACAACTCTTTTAAGGCGATCAAACTTCCTTAATTGAAACGATAACCCCTTCTTACCTTGTTTCAATCAAAGTTATACTCCTTACAATCTAGCAAAGGACCCGCTCCTTGGACTCGACTTGTTTATCACTTCAACTTTCACATCAACATAATTGAAAAAATTAAGTTCAATTGATACATATGATTGTAATTTGTTTTGTCACGCCATCCATCAAGGTGCAAATCCAAGAAAATACCTAAAAAGAACAAGGCTAATTCCTCACTTCCACTCCCTAAACACATTCTTATCCCTGAAGTGGATATATAGCCCTAAGTACTCCACTCCAAGAACATGTTAACTACTATTCCCCAATCCGTTCCCCCAACTTTTGGGTAGAATAGCCGTTGGGACCACACATTTAAATATTACCGTTGCACGGAGGACTTTACCAAAATTTTGAATTCAGCTCGGCGGCCCCGAACCTCGGCCAGGGTAGCCCTGGTACCCAACCTCCCAAACCCTTGCCCTTCTGCGCGGAAAATTTGAAAACGCATCATCGATCCCTCTATATATTTTCAGGGGATATTCCGTTTTCTGGTTTTTTTCCCGAAGCATTGTCATACAAAAACAACTTCCCTCACTTGGGTTCTTGCAGTGATTTTCTCATTTATATTTATTTCTGCATTTTTTGTGCCATTTTCTGTCTTTTTCTTTTCCACGGAGCGCAGAAATAGACCGGCGTTGGAATTTATGAAGAACACCAACAATAGCAGCAATGTCTCCATCTATCTCGGACATATTTGATGCTCAGAATGACCAAGGTATTTATCTCAGCTCAGAAAGACCAAGGGTTTATGAAATACAAGGAATTTCTTGGTTAGGGTTTTGGGCTATTGTGCAGAGGCTTTTAAATAAGCATTACGACTTCTGTGATGAAATGTTTTTGTTGCGTAGTTTTTGTTCAGTTGCAATGCTTTACAACGATGCTTGGGATTCGAATCTGGAGCTCCATTATGAAAACGCCTATGCTTCTAGCAAAATGAGCTCATCATATTCAACATTAGAATTTATTCAGCCAGGGTTTTAATTTTTTTGGTGTCTGTTTTTTACCATTTGGGTGTGGTAACCGGTTAGAAAGGAAAACTCACCCAATTGTTGTTTAGTGGTATAATATGCATGGTATGATGGAGGTTAAACAAAAGAAACATACTGTTTTATTTTAGTATAAGCAGTGAAAAGTTGCTTGCAGAGTTTCTATCCAGAAACTCTCTACAAACAATTTATTTACTGCAGAATTTTAAATCGTTGACGATTTTTGTTTAGAAAATGGATCACTCACAACATTAGATTTTTTTTTGGCGAAACTACATTCTAGTTAAAATCCTCTGTAGTATTAAAGAGGTAAGTTGTCAGCTGGGGAGGGGTTTAGCTTGAGAATATGTACCCGAAAAATATAGCTTTGTGGCTACAAAAAGGCAACCAAAATTTTCGCATGTGTTGGGTACCTTCTGCTCTGTTGCTTATAATACTGAGGGTGTGCATTGGTTGAATAGTGGTTTTTGCGGTAAGTCCTTGGTAGGGTACAGTGTCTGGCGGAGATTTGATCTTTTGGTGTACCCCGAACAGTTGCAGGTTCTACTTTTATTATTTTACATGAACTCTAACACTTAATGGCCAAGAAAATGGGGTATATCACACAAAAAATAATATACTGGGAAAGCCTATCTGTATAATTAGTTACAAAAAGGCCAACGGAAATTTTCTGGTGTGTTGGGTGCCTTCTGCTATGTTGCTTATGGTTTTGGAGCAGACATTGGTTGAGTTGTGGTTTTGGTGGTAAGTCAGTGGTAGGGTACAGTGTCTGGCAGAGATCTGTTTTTGGTGTACCCAGAAACAGTTGCAGATTCTACTGCTAAATGGGGTTCAATTCTTTATGGCCCAGAAAAAGGGGTTTATCGAACAAAAAATAATATGCTGGACAAGCCTATCTGATATAATTGGTTTAAATTTAGGTTAACAATATTGAAATCAACTGACTGCAGCTATATCACAATGAGATTCTCTGTAATTGGTAGTGTTTAATTCACATGCTTCCATCTAATTTGTTACTTTAACCACTAGTTGGCATATACCCAATCATGTAGGGAAAAAATTCTTGCTGGATAAGCAGAAATCAGATTATGGCTTTTACAGTTCCCTGGGCTGGGGTGATTCCTCCTGCTATTGTTTCATTTGTGGTTTTAGTAGTAAGTCAGTGGTAGGGTACAGTGTCTGGTGGAAATTTGATTTTTTGGTTTACCTCAAACAGTTGCAGGTTCTATTGTCACATAGAGTTTGACCCTTTATGGCCAAGAAAAAAGGGTTTATCGAATCAAAAGTAATATGCCAGCAAGCCTATTTGATATAATTGGTTTGAATTCATGTTTACAATGTTGAAATCAACCCATTGCAAGTATATCACAATGAGATTCGGTAGTGCTCTATTCACATGGCTCCATGAGATTTGTTGTTACCATGACCACTAGTTGGCATGCCCAATTGAGTAGGGAAAAGACTTCTTACTGAGTAAGCAGAGATCAGAGTATGGTTTTACAGTTTCCTGGGCCAGGGTGATTCCCCTGCAATTGGGTGTAATCCCTGGTCAGTGAATTAGCCTGGCCTTGGGTCACTAGTGCATATCCTCCAGTGAGAGAGAATTTTGTTATGTCGGACCTTTAAACTGATGCTTCCAAATCACCAGCTCAAAATCATACAAATATAGCTCTAGTCCTTTAAAATTCTAAAATGACAATGTCCAAATAAATTCAGATCGAGAATGAAGCAATTGAATATGACTTGTCCATACCTTGTATATTAGGTCTTCCAACTTTGGTGCACCTACATGATTTGATAACTTTGTACGTGACTTGTCTATTGAGTGGATTTTGTTCAAGCATCAACTTTAAAAGTCAAATCAAATAGCTCCTTTTCAAACAATACATGACCTCAACTTTTTGAACATCATCACATTTAATGGAGGCTGATCAAGTATTGCCTGTCAAATGGAAATAATACTTTTCATGATGTATTTTTCTTATTTTAGTTGGAGAAAAATATTAAAAAGTTCTTTGTGCAAATCCATTTTCTTTTTCAGAATTTTGTTGGCGTAACCTACAATGGCAGCCAAGGGGGTGGAAGGAGTGAATGTAAATTGTGTGAAATGTCATTAAAAATTGATGACCTTAAAGTTGGCGTCCATTTGACCCTCATAGGGCAATTTTGCTTCTTGCTTGGAGAAGGTGATCTAAAAATGACAATATCTTGGGTGTGCAGTGCGGTGGAGTTTGGAGCCCTTTTTTCAGGAAATATTTTTTTAGCCCAATGCAGTGGTGCGCTAGATTGAGCTGCCCATCACCAGTCAGTGGGAAATTTGTGGAGAAGGTGATGGAGCTGTTAATCAATGCGGAACCCTTCAATGGGCAAAATTATGTGACAAATCCAAGAATGGTGCCTCAAGATTGATCCATATTGACATTTTCCAGATATTCAAGATATCTGTACTAGTTCCTCAACTGCTGCAATATTAGCAAAGCAAAATTGTCTCCACCAAATTAGGTTTTGAAATGATTCTGATTACGTACTAGAAAAATACCGGCTCTGTGAGCTTATGTCTTTGTCTTATGTCTCATATCTGCTTAACTTGAGCTTCCCATCTGTTACAATTTGCATCAAAAATGTTTTGGGTTTGAACAGAATCAATGGGCAAAGAAAATATTGGACCAACTCCCACTCTACAAGCAACAGTAACCACCAATGGTAGGCGACTTTTGGATGTGACAAATATTTTTCATTTTATTCCAGCAGAAGAAAGAACCCTGAGAGTTTTCATCAACACACTTTTACAATAAAGTCAATCCAGAGCACCAGGTTCATAATTGTTTTGTGTAGATTATTAGAGGATTGTTTCTGGAGTTTGCACATTTCACAATGCTCTCTCATCTTAATTTTCTTATGGGATCTTATTTTCTTTTCTTTTCAAGGTGTTCAGGAGATAGCGTACTTGAAGAACCTCCTCGCACAGAAAGAGTATCCTATGATTTCTTTATAAAAAAGTTTGAGATGCATTTGCAAGTTTTTATTATCCTGATTGGAATTCGAGCTTTGGGTTTGGCTCATTCTTCTTGTATATTTTCCATAACCATTCAGAGCCATTCTTGAATCCACGAGACAAGAGTTGCAGAAATCGTTATACTATTCATACAAATCATCACAGCAAAACAAGCAGCTGACTCAAACCAATGGCCAAATGTTTGCGGTGTGTATGTGTTTCTCTTTCCATTTTATTAATTCTTTGGGATAAATATAGAAGTATGCATAAAGAATTGTACAAACATCCCTGAATTGAGTGCAACAATATATTTGACTTGTTGTTTTTCTTGTATTTATCAGGAATTGTGCATGCTTAGAGAAAAGGCAAGCTCCTCCTGCTTCTAATCATTTTAATATACTGGCGCTCGATTAGATATTGTCCATGTTTTCCCAAAATTACCAAATCTATTGGGCATAAATTTAGAAGATTGCCTACTTTAACTATAGTTTTCCTTCTTTATTGGTAGTTTTGTTTTGTTTCAACAATTTCCTTTTCATATCTTAGTAAAAGACTGAGAAAAAATAGATTTGAGGATCAGATTTATTTTCTGTCATTAATATGCTTATTGTTATACATATTCAAAACTATTTTTATTTGTTGCCAGTACAAGCTGCTTGAGCATGATTACAAGCAAATGACTTCAGTGTTTAGAATCAAAAGAGCAGAGCTTGAGGTGAGTACGAGTTGAATTCTTTTTTGTTCTCTTCCACTACACTACCCAAGATAGGTTTACTGAAGTGGTCTTGTTATTATATGCAGGAAACAGTGAGGGATCTGTCGCAGCAGTTTGGAAACAAGCACCAAGTCCTGACCAAAGTACATCTGATGCCCATTTGGAATTCTGATTCTTGATTAAATAATGCTAATTAGATAAATAAAATATGAGATTTAAAGTACTTCACTTTTATGAAGTTAAGGTTTCTTTGGAAGAGCAAATAATATGAGTATTTCCACCTTTCAGGATATAGGGCAAAGTAAGAATCCATTCCAATCTGCACCATGGAATTTGTCTACCAACCATACCCAGAATTGTTACAGTGAAAATCCTGGTAACTCCTTGCATCTTAAATACTTCAAGTGATCTTATTTATTTTCCTTGGCAGATTCTAACAATATTAAACCAATTCAGGAGAGGAGTCAAATGGAGCTGAGAATAATCCAGGGAATAATTTGTTGACAAAAGAAGCAAAGACAAATGATAAAAGGTATAGTTGACGTTTGCTATTAATGATAATTCCTTAGCTTCAATAAAGAAAAAAGTTAGATGTAAACTTTTCAGAAAATGTCTTTGGTTGATAATTGATTCTACATCTTTACTTAACAATATCCATCATAAACGAGTTTGTACTAAACTTTATCAATGGTTTTAATCAACTAAACTTGAAAATTGTACTTGAAGGGCTTCTACAAAAGGGCATCTGATTGGTAAGCGAGCATCACATCTGACAACAAGTTGTAGGCAGGGAGGGCAAGCAGTATCTATGCCAACATTGAATCAAATTGATCAGTGCAATGCTTCTTTTAGTGAAGCAACAATCCTGGAGGAAGTTATAGCTGGTAACATCTGTTGTGATTTTCTTTATAGTTAAGAGTAAATTGAACATGTTGTGATTCTTGTTATAGTCAAAGAGTAAAATGATCATGTATGACATTGCAGATGACATTTGTAATGAAGCTGACAGCTTGTCGATAGCAAAGGGGTCTGCAAACGAGGAAGCCTTAAAGGGAAAAAGGTAGCCCAAACAGGTCGATTGTTGCTAGTTTCAAAATTTATCAATGGTCTTAATCAACTAAACTTGAAAATTGTACGTGAAGGGCTTCTACAAAGGGCATCTGACTGGTAAACGAGCATCACATCTGACAAGAAGTTGTAGGCAGGGAGGGCAAGCAGTATCTATGCCAACATTGAATCAAATTGATCAGTGCAATGCTTCTTTTAGTGATGCAACAATCCTGGAGGAAGTTATAGCTGGTAACATCTTACGCATGCCCTGTTGTGATTTTCTTTATAGTTAAGAGTAAATTGAACATGTTGTGATTCTCATTATAGTCAAAGAGTAAAATGATCATGTATGACATTGCAGATGACATTTGTAATGAAGCTGACAGCTTGTCAATGGCAAAGGGGTCTGCAAGCGAGGAAGCCTTAAAGGGGAAAAGGTAGCCCAAACAGGTCGATTGTTGCTAGTTTCAAAATTTATCAATGGTCTTAATCAACTAAACTTGAAAATTGTACTTGAAGGGCTTCTACAAAAGGGCATCTGACTGGTAAACAAGCATCACGTCTGACAAGAAGTTGTAGGCAGGGAGGGCAAGCAGTATCTATGCCAACATTGAATCAAATTGATCAGTGCAATGCTTCTTTTAGAGAAGCAACAATCCTGGAGGAAGTTATAGCTGGTAACATCTTACACATGCCCTGTTGTGATTTTCTTTATAGTTAAGAGTAAATTGAACATGTTGTGATTCTCGTTATAGTCAGAGAGTAAAATGATCATGTATGACATTGCAGATGACATTTGTAATGAAGCTGCCAGCTTGTCGATAGCAAAGGGGTCTGCAAACGAGGAAGCCTTAAAGGGGAAAAGGTAGCCCAAACAGGTTGATTGTTGCTAGTTTACAATATCTTCAAAGTTCTTGGTTTGATGAGGATATTTTATTGCGACAACTTGAAGAATCC
Organism: Taxus wallichiana var. yunnanensis; assembly: GCA_018340775.1. NCBI lineage: Eukaryota > Viridiplantae > Streptophyta > Pinopsida > Cupressales > Taxaceae > Taxus > Taxus wallichiana. The sequence goes on from CM031242.1 coordinate 1,011,817,672, forward strand.
TTCCGTGCTTTATTCAGGACATGTTTAAGAAGACAGTCGACTAGTGTTAGTTACTATGAATCACCTCTGCATAAGAAAGCAAGGAAGGAACTAGCAGCAGTATCTACTCCAACATCGGACCAAATTGATCAGCCTGGTGCTTCTCTTAGTAGAATAGGGACACGGGGGAATTTTGTGATGGTAATCCCTTTTTCTGTATATATGCAATATTTGGTTTATTTTCTTTCTAGTTTTATGTTTTGACTTTGTGAAAACATTACAGATTACATCCATAAAGAAGGTGACTGTTTGCCAAGAGCAAATATTGTCCATAAATGAGGAAGCTTCAAATGAAAAAGGTAGTCAATTATTGAATATAATCTTATAAAATATAATGTCATTTTGATTAACCTTTATTTTGAAATCTTCCAATGGCCTCGGATTAAAAAGTATGTGCTGGATTTAGGATTTCTTTAAGAACGCGATCTGCTCATGTCAGTTACAAAGAACCTTCTCTAAACACTAAGCTTAGGCGGTCAGGCCAAACTGTGTCCACTCAAAATTTGGCCCAGTGATAAGCACAATAAATCAAATGTATTAGAGAATCTGGAAAAAACAAGAAAAGGTAATTCCTTACAATCTTATACTGAGGTTGCTTTTCTCTTATGGTAGCAACATGTTTTGAAGTCTTGAAAATTTTCCAGGGGATGGCATAACTGACGAGCCTGACAGATTGTCAACGTTAAATGTGACAGCAAATGAAGAGAACAAAAATGGAAAAAGGTAACTTTGATTGGGTGCTTATCACATGTTAACTTCTAAAGTTTCTAGTCACATTTAACCCTTTTCAAAATGAGTTTGATGGAGTTGATCTCTTTAACATACTTGGTTATGTGAAATGTTTTATTTCTCATTCTTCTGTCGAAGTTCTAAACAATTATCTATTAAATATTAGAAGCTGTAATCAATTCAAAGAGTTTTATCCTTGGGAGTTTTCAGCCTAATGGTGTTTGTTCAAATAAATATGGCAATGCAATTTTGCTTTCTTCAGATCATGTTCAAAACAATGTCCAGTTGTCAGTACCAATGGAGATTCAAATGTGAAAGCAAAAACTAAGCATGAAGAGCAGACTCTACAAACTCTGGATACTCCTCAATCAGACGCTTTGCATGTAAATTTGAGTGAAACCCCAAATGTCCAAAAACGGAAGATATTGCAAGCAAGGCAACTAGAGTACAGCAGCAGCATTTACAAGAAACTAGTCCTTGTCATACTTTGGCATCAAACACTGCCTCAGAGGCAACAAAAATAAGGTCGTCAACTGGAAGGCCAGCACTGAAAACAGTAGAGTCTATGACCTCATCAAAAGAATTTCTTCTCAATAAAGTTGGTGAAATTAAAGAACTTCATTGTAATGCTCCAAGGAAATTCGGAGATTTGAGCAGTTTCTCCGAATTTCCCCAAAATTGTGATCTTCCCACAAAAGGTATCACAAGCAAAGCAACTAGAGTCCAGCAGCATCAAACACAACAATCTGCTCCTTTTCATGCTTCAACATTTAACACTGCCCTGGATGCGACAGAACTAAGAAGGTCATCAACAGGAAGGCCGGTCCGGAAAGCAGCAGAACTAAGAAGATCATCTTACAAGGAAATTCCAGTTAACATTAAAATGCGAAGGTCTCAATGACTTTCTAGGTTAGTAGTAGGTCTTCTTTCATGATTATTCACTTTTTTTTTATTAAAAACTGGATATAAAGCTCAATTGTTTATCTAAAATGTAGGTATCTGAATGAAATTTTTACAAATTCAGCTGTTGGCTGATAAAAGTCCTCAACTGTACATACCTCCATTCATTTAGATTCTTGGTTCTAGCAACCAGAGGCATACCTTGAAATTCGTTCTTTTGGATTTCCATTATTCTTATTCTCTGGGTTGTAGGCTTCCTTGACAAAAATATCACCCAAAGGCTGAGCATGTTTGCTCCAAGTCTAGCATTCAATTTGTTTTGAAACCTAAGAAAATACTAAATATTGTCTTGTACAAGCTGAATTGATTCATTTTGTAGAATATGCTGCTTCTTACTTTCTAAATGTTCTTGAAATAACTATGTTTCCAATAATGGTCTGCATTGTATGCAGTTATGACTTTCTGTACATTATCAAATGGAGCACCTGAAACAGCTCATTTTTCTGGGGTCAATATAATTTCCTTTTTGTTAACACACGTTGGTGCTTCTGATAGTAGCAGTGCATATGTTTACTGTATACAATTTGCTTGTAGAGGATGGAGAAACAAATTTATTTTCGTTGGAAACGTTGGTTATTCTTTGGATTAAAAATCTGTGTACAGTCAACAAAAATGTATTGACAAAAGGCACAACAGCTCGAGCTTTCAAAGTGTAATCAGACATGCAGGATCATTAGAACAAAATAGAAAGTTCATTTTTCCACATAATCATAAGTTTTGCACCTATTGAACAGAAAATCAGAATAATCTTATGACCTGGTCTGACAAACAAAACTTAAATACTAGCTTTCTTGTAAATACTAACTTTCCTTGGCTATTGTAGCACAAGTCTCAGAGTATAGTGGGAGGGCTTATTTTCAAGTAATACTTGCCATGGATATATTTACAAGGTAGGTCTTATCTTCAATGAAGTACTTGCCATTACTTGACACATTCGATTTAGTTATGAGGCAGGGCTTATCTTCTATACTGATTGCCTTCATTTACTCATGCAAGATATCTTGAGACTTATTTTCACAAACAATTGAATTGTCCTTATCTCCCGTACCCATTGCTTTTATTTACTCATCCAAGATATCTTGAGACTTATTTCTACAAACAATTGAATTTTCATGCATATACCAGAAGGAATATTTTCATTTGCAAAAGGTTTTATGTGGATCTCATCTTAAGATGTTTTTGTGCAACAAACTGAATTGACATAAATGGTCAGGGATTTTCCGTATGCAAGCAGCCTTTAGGCACATTTTTCCGATGTAGATTATGTCTTGCCACTGTAGTAATGCCTCTTGGCATAATAATCATTGTATTTCAAATAGATATATACATATTATATTAGATTTATTTTTAATTTTTAATTTTTGGTATACTTATAATATACTATTATAGATATCTTAAATACTGCTATAATAAAATACCCGAGAGATATCAATCTTGAAACGTCTATATTATATTTTGCAATTTAGATAGGGACCTCAAGATTGATACCTTTCTATGTATTTTAGATACCTATATTTAAGTTTGTATATATATTAAAGTCTAAAGATCAATTATATTAAAGAGGGGAAGAGCAACCTTAGGAATCAAGCCATTTTCAAGGCAAAAGAGTGGCTGGTATTTTTCTCGCTATAGAATGTTTTGACCAAGGAAAAGGAGCTTTCTTCCTTAGAAGTAGAAATGACCATCTATGAAAAGTGCTGAAGTGTTCCCATTTACAATGCTTCAAGGACACATGTATGTACGTTTTGACAAAGACTACATGATTGATTTATAATATCTGTTGTCATCATAATTAAAAGGATGAGTAGAGTTTTGCAAAAATGGGGTAAAATTTTTTTGGCATAATGAGGTCACAAGGAATTAGTTGTATAGAATCTAGAAAAAACTCTTTGAAGTTTTGGCCCGATTACCAGGTATAGTGGCTCATGTTTATTTCGATTTATAAGAAACAGTTGGAACTAAATTTCTTATCAGCCCGATTCTTGGCATGTTTGTTAGTTCAACTTGGTAATATATGTCAGTCATTTTTGCAAAGGGGCATGCACACAACAACAAGGGAGCGCATGTGTTAAAACGGCGCACATACACCTTTGCTTTGGAAGTGCATGCATCATCAACTTTGTCAATCATTTTTGCAAAGGGTCATGCACACGTCGATAGGGGAGCGTAGGTGTTGAAATAAGCGAGCATATGTCGATAGGGGTGCGCAAGTGTCTGTATAAATTTTCCTACAAACTAAAATTTTCCATTTTTGGTTTTTAGGATTTCTGTTGCTTTTCAAAGGGTTTTAGTTGTTTTTGTCAATTTAATGATTTTAAAGCGAGTTTTCCTAACAAAATTTACTTAGGGTTTGATAAGTGATTTTTCATGCTTTATTTGAGTTTGGAATAGGGTGTGTATGCTCTTCCCTTGCACTTAGTGTGATCTTGGGAATCAAAAGCACTTCTAGACCACTTTTTGCTATTTTAGAGTAAGTAAGAAAAATCATCATTCATTGATATGCTTGACATTTTAGTTTAAGATCTTGTGTTCACTTAATAAAGAATCAAGGCTAAAATTTGTGTATGTTCTTCCCTTGCACCTAGTGTGATCTTGGGAACCAAAAACAATTTTAGTCTTTCATTAAGAAACACTTGGATTAATTGGGAATAAACCTTACTTTGCAAATTTTATGGTAGTTAGTTGATTTACAAGCTTTGCATTTATATTTAGTTGGATTATTTGTTGTGTATGCTCTTCTCTTGCACCTAGTGTGATCTTGAGAAACAAAACAACACTTAATCCTCTTTTTATGATATTGTGAACCTTTTTGAACTACTAATCATTTGTTTGAAGGACCTAAAACGCTTGTCAAAGAAAGGAGGACCTAAACAAATTTTCTAACTACACGTGTGATTGTAGGTTGCCAAAAGGAGTGCGACAAAAACCACATTACTTAATCCAAAAGATTAAAAATACACCACAATCATCACATTGTATTTATAGGTTTTAGTTAAGAGCTACGACTCGTCCGCTTAACTAGGACATAACCCCTTTGGCATAAGCGTTAAGCTACAACAATGGGGGTGGTCCTAGGAACCCTAAAGTAAGCCTCCACACTACCGACTTGATTAGTACGCCTTGATGAGATTAGAGTCAACGATATTCGTATTGCAACCCCAGTGAAAGTATAACTGAATGCACTTTTGTGCTCATTATACTGAAGGGGGAAAGTAAAGTTGAGACACTCCCAAATTAGTCAGTGCGACTTTTTGGGTAAATCGAGCTCTTCATAGATATCTTGTGACACCTAGAGAGAGAACCACATAGGAAGCTTGCTACGGGCTTGGAGCCATTGTTTTTGTCTTAGTTGTTATACTTGAGAGCTCTCACAAAGTGATAACTTTGTTAGATTCAAACTCTTGTTTTTCGAACAAGGGAAAAAATCTCTTAAAGTTGAAACCGTGTGACATTTCATCACGAAATCCACTTACTTATCATTTTGTCCTAGTTTTTCACTTGTCATAAGACAAGGCGAAACTCTACCAAAATAACACCAAACTTATTTCAACACCATTTGGTCTACATCTTTGTTTGTTGTCCAATTTTGGACAAAAGGAAAAAACATATACCGATACCGCTAGATATCACGTGTCCACCACTTTTGTATTCTACTTGCGTGACTAGGTTGCAATGTTGGAGCGCAAGTGTTGAAAGTGTGCATGGTACGTACTCACGATCTAGTAGCCCCCTTGTCTCAAAGACCCATATTTGAGACTTATTATCATCGTAGTTAGGTAATTTCATCCTTGTCTTCTTTTGAGTTGTTATGTTGCCCACATTATAGCCATATAATTGAGATATTTACGTCTTGTTTCCATTGTGAAATTGGACCTAAATCTCTATATTGTATTGTTACATTTTTCATGCACGCTTAACAAGTTCTTGTTATACTTAGACGTAGTTTTTACATCCTAACTTTATCTCAAGTTTTGTGAGTGTTGAGGATACATTGCTAGCATTGTGATAACATCATTTTGACACTAAAAATCTTGTTTTCGAAAGCTTGGTTCACGTATCCAAATAGTGTCATTATACTCGCTCACATTGCTATCATCTATTATACAAGACTTAGACTTTGTTAGTATTTAGAAACTGGTTTTTAGTATACCTTGTTAGAAGATCGCGTCAACATTCTCTTATCATTTAGGTCTTGTTTGTTGCAAACTTGACCTAACTGGTGATATTGTGTTGTCACTATTTGGTGTCAAAACCTATCTAGACAAATCTTAGGGAGTAAAATATTTGGTGTGACTAAATTTTGAGCTTTGTATATCATTGTATCATTCAAGATAGGCTTGTCTTAGTGGAAGTTTGTCTCGTTGTGCATCCTATTTCGAGTATGCCTACTACGAGAATGGGATCCTGAAGATTAGAAGTCGGTATATTTGGAGGTGACAACCCTCTTTTAGAGGATAATCTCATGGTTGACCATAGTGGTGGAGAAGAGGACTCTCCTCGTATGAATCTAGAACATCGTCCTTCAATTTTGACAATTACATTTTCCAAAACAAACATGAGGTTCTTATGCATGTTATGGAACTAAGAGCTAAGTTACCTTGATAGTAGACCCTTCTCTCGTTTTCGGAATGATTCGTGGAGAAGAGGAAGTAGACCGACCTCATCGTACCATCAATGAAATTTTAAATCCAGGTCATGCCTCTACTTTTATACCACAAAATAATGAGGAGGTACCGTTTGAAAATGATGGAGATTATCGGATACTTGTTGTTAGAATACGTTGTGAAGAAAACGAAGAACATGTTCATCATGCACAACCTCCCCTAATGAAGATCGTAACAAAATACCCGTTCAAGAGGTGAGGTTAGAACAACAGGTCTAAGCCCTCACTCGCCAATTGGTAAATTTTTCATCCCATATACAAAGGAACAACCCAAAGTTTTGAAACAAGCCATACCAAAGGCAAAACCTAAAGCTTCGTTTTACGAGTTCCCAATACACACTCCTCGATGGGAAGCACAAAGAGATCCTTATGAAGAGATTCTCGCAACAAATAGGGGTGGGAATACACCTAGATTTAATCCTACGTATAGACCTACACCACCCACACAAGATCCACTTTTCAATCAAGAGTGGTCAACTATGAAGAATGCCTTCTAAAGCATTGCGAAGAAGGTAAAACCGCTAACATATGGTAAGAAATACCAGTTTGATGAGTTTTGTCCCTACCCATTTGACAAAGCCATGCTATAGGTACCTTTCCCAAGACACTTTGATTTTCTAAAATTTGACAAGTATAAGGGAAAAGGTGACCCTCGTGACCATATTAAAGATTTTTATATGGCATGTCAAGAGGTGGCATTCAACGACAATTATCTTATGTGCCTCTTTCCACAAAGTTTAGAACAACAATGCTAGAATGGTTTGTACACATCCCTAAGGGATCCATATCAACATGGCCAAAACTAGTAGAAAGTTTTTTGACAACACTTCTCTTTTAATATAGAAAACGATGTCACCATGTTGGATCTCTGCAATGCAAAACAACGAAATAACGAAAAATTTGTTACGTTTTTACAACGATGGAGAGGATTAGCTAGCCGTTTTCCTTGCTCCATACCTAAAAAATAGCTAATAAGTATATTTGTTCCCAGCCTCCACCTTGACTTCACGTTCCACTTGCAAATGCATTGTGGCAACATGTTTGAAGAGGTAATTGAAAACAGAGTCAAATCGAAAAAGGCATTGTTAGTTAGAAGGACCCTAAAGCCCTTTTCATGTGATCATAATGATTCCAAAACTAAGGACAAAATAAAGTTTATCCTAATAGGAACAAAAACGTTGTTAGTGATGAGATAGTAGACTCTAAGCGAGTACAAGTCATTCAAAACAACCATGCACCTTTAAATGTTACAAAAGGCAATCCACCTACAGAGTATAAGCATCGTACTTTCACTCCTCTATTTGACTCAATGTCATCAATACTAAAGCACAGAGGCGGTTAATATGGTTAGATATCCTGAAACTACGCCTTATGAGGATAACGCGCCTAAACCATCATGGTTTAGAGATAATGAATATTGCCAATTCCACCATGTTAAAGGTCACAAAATAGATAAGTGTTTGAAGTTACAACACTACATCCAAGACTTAATCGAAAGTGGCGATGTGGAGATGGATTCATCCACTCCTAACAAATCCCCCAATACGAAGAATTTTCCTAAACATAATCAGGACAAGAATGCTAATTATGTGTCTAATGAGGAGAATCATTTTGATGCTCTCATTGGTTGTGTAGATACACTTATTGAACATGTCAACACAATAACCCCTGTGATATCCCTTGGACTATCTATGTTTAGGCATGTGTTGACAAAGACTGATTATCATGCAGTTTCGCATACTTATGACAGTAAGGAACCTAGGTTTCAACATTCCCATCAAAGGATGCCTATCACAACTAGACCTTGTTTGATTCTTCGCGCTAAAGAACTCGTTCACTTACCTCTTCCCCCATCTTCAACTCATGGTAAGTGGTATGATTCTAATTCTTATGATTCTTCTAAAGATTCCAATCCCAATGATTCTAAGTCTTCTAATTCTTCTAAAGATTCCAATCTGAATTATTCCTCTAATATGACTCCTAAGTCACGGTCCTCCTGTCTTCACAGGACCCCATTTCTCAGTCACCTCAACGACCCCTTCTTCCGTCGAAGAGCTCTCCGACTCAAATTCTTCTAATCAATCATCTAAGTCGACTCCCATGTTGCATTCATCCAATCAACCTCTTGTGGTAGAACAAATACCCCTACTGATCGATTCATCTCAAGATGAGGAGACGATCACATAATTCTTGGGGTCACATGATGGCATTCCCCTAGAGGATTACAATTAAGGATTTAATCTTGACTTCGATACACTTGCGTATTGGGAAGAAGAAATTGATTCCTTTCGTCAAAATACTAAGGAATAGCCTAAGACCATTGAGGAAGACCCTAAGATCACGTTCACATATTGGGAGGAAGAGATTGATGCCTTTTTCATAAAATAGAGGAAGACCCTAATATCATCAAACATGATCCTCCTCTTATTATTCCGTCACCACATTCTTCATTAGGGGATGAAATGCTTGGGTCTAGCATTGATCCATGACCTATCTTCTCATTACCTAATCATTCTTTATCTATCAGGATTCCTCCATCGCAATCTTACCTTGGGTCACCACCTAGTAGCCCATCATCTTATTCTATATGTGGGCCACCTCAAGTAGCCCCACATCATCTATATGTGACTCACCTCCTAGCAACCCATCTTCATCTATATTGGGGCATGTCCTTGAAGTCCATCATCTTCGATTCTTGGGCCACGTCCTAGTAGCCCATCTTCTTCTATATATGGGACATCTCCATGTAGTCCTTCATCTTCTATTTATGGGATGCCACCAAGTAGTCCTTCATCTTCAATCTTAGGGCCACATCCTTGTAGTCCTTTATCTTCAGTCTATGGGACACCTCCTGGTAGCCCATCCTCTTCAATTCTTGGACTGTATCCTTCACGTCCATCATATTGTTCTTCTATCAATGATTTTGGCAAACCCACCATCATTTCTCACATCAATTCTATTTGTCCACTTTCTTCTCCCACTTCTTAGGATTAGACAAGTCACGTAGTAGCTTATAGGAAACCAAAACGGTTCCTTCATCAGGCTCAGATCAATAATTCCAAGAGCTCCAAAGCTCACAACAATTTAAACAATCTTAAAGTTTAGAATCAAACGCGCTTCAAAAATGCACATCAATACAACCATCAAGTATGGCATAAAGTGCATAAACCTTTGGATAGGGACCTCAAGCTCTTACACACAAAATCCACGTTTCATGATAAAACACAATCATCTATTGAGTATGAGCTCACCACGATCATTGAGATTAGGGATAATATGACTCTTGATAAGAAAACACGCCTAGTCTTCCTTATCAAGGAAATTGCTAACATTGTTGTTGGATCTTATCACACCAAGTGACCTTGTCGGTCCCACCTTTCAAAAAAAATCACAAATACAAAAAAATGAGAAAACATTTCAAAAAATCAAAGGTAAACAAACACACATTGCAATCAAGTATTGCATACACATGGATGTTCTTTCTTCCCTTTCTTGCTCTTCTTCTGCAAGTCTTCCTACCATTTTCATTCCTTCGATGATATTTTGGTTATCCTATTCACATGCAATTTTGTGACAGTTATCTCTATGGTATCCATTTGGCCTTGGTCTTTTATCACCTTGGTAAATTAAAGAACACTGACCTCTTAGAGATCTTATCACAATCAACATCTAAAAAAACTTGTTGTGAAGAAATTTTGGATATATTTGTTGACACTAGACAATGTCGTCATCACAATCACTTCCACCTCCTTCCATCAAGCCATTAGTGGTTCTTAACCCCTTGTCAAACAAGAGAGCTGAAATAAGTTTTCAGAAAGCAAAAGAATCAATCAAATCAAAAGCACAAAGCTGAAAGAAAATGCTAAAAGCAAAAACAAATTGATATATAACTCTCTCTTAGGGTATTTCCAATAATCTCTACCAGGGGCTATGGACCACCTGATAGTAGAACAATGTTGCGATTAGAATCAAATGCATCTCCGTTGGGGCTATATGGACAACTAGAATTGGTAGTGGAGAAATGCACGACTCTCCTTCCACAATCCATTCATAAAAATCAACTTTGAAAAATAAATCATTCCTACACATTGGCTAAGTGTCTTCACTTGTTGTTTATCAAATCTTCCCTCCAAGAGGTAATGAATTTCCACGTGCACACATTGGATCTCTATGAGAAAACATGATTAGTATGTTACCAAGTGTCTTTTTTTGGACCTTGTTAGACTCTTACTCTAGTCTATATCTTGTCTCACAATTCGTGCCTTTGGCTAATCGCTTCTTCATTGCGAGGCTTTTTAAAAGCTACATTCACGTTATTCTTCTACTTTGTTAGAACATCCATGTGTATAAGATTGCCTTTTTCCATGTTTGCGGGCACCTTTGTCTCATTTCTCAAAACAATTGCTTGCTTCTTTCTATCACATGCTTCTTGGCTAGCTTACTTATGTTGGGGCATCTTTGCTCCTTCCTAGACGTCATGAGGTTACGTTCATCATCATGATTGAGCCTATCCATAATGACCCTGATCCAACTTACGCACGTGAAGAGTTTGCCTTTGAATATTCACATCTAACGTTGGGGGTAATTTCACATCTTCACTTTTTTGCATACGTGTGGCACTATACCCTTGTACATCCTATCTCCTTGTTGTTGTCAGTTGCTCCACCAGAGATAAGTGATCTGACTTATCTTCAAAGTAATTGCAAATAGTTGTTCCCAGCTCATCCTAGGTGGTAATTGATCCAAGTCTTAAGCCTCGGTACCATTGAAGTGCTTTACCTTTGAAAGAGGTTCAAAAGCACTGACTACTTACACATCATCATGAGTGATCGGATAGAGTGAACACACATTTGCTATATCCTGGATATGCTCCTGAGGGGTGACTTTATTCTCACCAATAAAGTATGGAATACTCTTGAGCGCGTCATTTGGCATATCATGTTGTCTGACAACCAAAGCAGTGAGGACTCCCTCCATCAAAGTTTACAAAGTTCTAAGAGGAGGAGGTGGTTGATGCATCATTGCGAGGCACATATGATATCTGTTTTGAGGAGGAGTGAGTGGGTGCGGTGCGCTGGAGATAGAGATGCACGCGTGGGCTTTCAGAACACACTCTTCTTAGGGATAACTGGAGGCACTCAAAATAATATTTAGCTCCTGCACTTCTTCTTGTATGCACTTTTCTCATAAAAGGCGCTGGGATTTCTACAAACAAAGATCTTAAAATGTTGGGAGTCGCGACATGTGTTGAAATGAGCCTCAAAGGCTGAAATACTAAGTCCACACACCAGAACTTAGAGATAAGAAATTTGAGCTTTCAATCTTTGGTCCCATTTGGGCGTGCAGAAACTTTTGTTTGCTCAAAGCGTGCGCCCGCATCTCGAATCTCGGAAAGGCCGAGGTGTTTGAGACCTGATGGAACCGCCCCCAAGTGTGTGGGACCTTGCGTGCTTGGGACGGATCTTCGAAGAAGGTTGGTTCCTCTATCTATTTCTACCGCTACTATTACTCCAAAGTGCTAAATAGGGAAATTAAGGTAATAATGCCAAGGGACCAAGGATATAAGGACAACATGAATGAAACCTACACTAAAAGGTGATAGCACCGAGAAAATAGAGATGAACACTATCTTTTACGGCGAAAATGAAACGAAATATGTGAAGGGAGGCTAGGCATAAGTAACATAGCTAAACAAGTATCTACCATATCATTTTCATGGAACACAATTAAATATGGAAGCTGAGGACACGAAATAACACAACTAGCACACTACGCAAAAGGAAAGGAAAAATGAAGAATGAAAACACGTTAGGACAGAGAATAGTCACAAAACGATGCTTATATTACTTCTAGAAATGCACGAGAGGTGTTCAATGATGAAGGAGGCCAATATCCACATGCAAGAGCCGGATCAGAGGTGCATGACTCAAAATATAAAAGAATGGAGTCCTTAAAAAACGTGTGAGGATACAAAGTGTCCAACATTTCTTCATTCCTGTACATAGCTTTAGAAAACATCTCAAAAATTAAAAACATTCAAATATGTTAGTTAGAAAATTCAAAAACCCAAACAAATTGGTAAAACAAATTCAAAAAACCAAAAAAATTGGTAAAACAAATTCAAAACCCCAAATTTATCTTACCATTGTGTAGTTCGCTTCGATACCTTTCCAACGCAAAAAAAAAAAAACGGAGTCATTTTGAGGTCGGGAGCAAAATTTATGGCCTCCGGAAGATAGGTAGTGCACTCGGTTGCACACAAGCCCCAAGTGCCCATCTTTGCGGAAAAAAAATGCAAAACACTTGCCAACACAGCGCTCATCTTTGCAGTCCAAAATTTAAAAAGTCAAAAAGTAGGCCAACACAAGCACCTAGACGCCCATGCTGCCTCACAAAATACAAAAAAACCACAAACAAGGCCAGCATAGGTGCCAGGTGCCCATGCTACCTCACAAAATACAAAAAAAAACATAAACATGGCCATCACAAACGCCCATGTTGCCTCACAAAATGCAAAAAAACCACAAACAGGGGCTAGCATAGACACCCATCTTTGCCCAATAAAGGTCAAAAACTCAAAAATTAGCCAACACACAAATGCCCATCTGCCCGACAAAGGTCAAAAACTCAAAAATGGCCAACACAGCGCTCATGGTGCCCAAAGACACAGCGCTCCCCTGAGTGCATAAGCGCACCTAGCATTGCGCATGCCATAACTTTTGCTCCCAACCTCAAAATGAATCCATTTTTTTTGCGTTGGAAAGGTATTGAAGTGCACTACACAATGTGAACATAAACTTGGAGCAAAAATTTACTAAGAATTTATCATTTTAATTTTTTAAATGTCTTACATATAATCAACCCTGAACACCTGTATCACTGCATTATCCTCAACATCGAAATTGGTCCTACAAAACCATCTTTCTAACATTCTTGCTTTTTTTTCTCAAACGACATGCAAATCATTGTGATCTACCTCCATTAACAAAATCTCGACTGCATGCTATGTCGGTACTCTCGTCAATGATAGTGAGTTGTCGAGGCGTGTCATAAGCACTAAAGTTTTTCCATGGGACTACTTGTGTCCTTCGTTATTCCCTATCATGTGTCATTGCTTAGGGCACCATTTTCAACCCTTGTTGCATTACAACACAAACATTTGGGAGCTGCATGACTTGATAACAAAAACATTTGTACAACTATCTTGAACATTGTTTGTTTGAGTATATGTGATTGTGCTTATTATGTTATTAAAATCACATAAGAAAACCAACATAAAACATATTTCACAAAACATTGGGGCACGTTTTGTTATCAAGTCATGCCTTTTGGACTCAAAAACATTGGTGCCACCTTTTAATGTGTTATGACTATCATTTTCCATGATATGACGCATGACATCTATAAACACCTAAATTCCACTTTTGCAATCTTATTGCCAAACACACACAAATCACTCTCATTCTTGCCAAATCCGTTATAATTAGAGGTTTTCGCTAATTAACTAATGTTTCATATCACTTTGGTCAATTAACAAACACTTCATTGATCACCAAACCTTTTTGCATCTAGGATGCCACTTTATGATGAATCGTAAGCCAAAATCCTCTTCAAAATAGACAATTAGCATTTATAAGCTAATTAAGCCTATTTTGCCCTTGATTTGGTCAATATGCATTAATATTGACTCAAACCCCTCTTCTAACCACTCAAAATCACCCCATTCACCTCCAAAATGTCTCAAAGCAAGCTTCAAAAGCTTATCCTAGCCTTCTAGTTGACCATAAGCAATCGATTAAGGCTCCATACCTCTTAATCACTTGGTAATTCACTAATTATGATTAGCAAGGCCTAATCATGATTAGCAATTCTAATCTAATTTGGGGATTTTTAGTCCCACATGCACCAAAATACAAGTTTCTCCCAAAAGGAAAACTATAAAAAGAGTGCACCTCATTCCTTTATATTTTACACACACCATGCTTTGATTTGCATCTCATATAATACATATGATTCATAGTCAAGTTCAAACCCTTGCCTAAAACCTTCAACAAGGTTAGTAGATGAATAATCTAAAGTGACTTAACAAGTCATTTGGAGAGGTCATTTCACCATTGTTTGAGTAGCAACCATAACCATTTGATTGCCCCTTAGGTCTATTTAGGCCCATGTTAGGTAATTGATCATATTAGTAGGCATGTTTAGTTAGTTTTGCATTATTTTCATACTAATTAGGAATTATTTTAAGCTTCTATCTTAATGTTACATTCCTAGACTTAGAATCCTTAGCTATTAGGTGGCAATGGTGTTAGCCTTCCTTGTTTAGCTTTGTAGTTTGCTTTGTAAAGTTTGGGGTGCATTCAACATCATTGGAGATTATGTCGACGCCATTTTGGGCAAATCTAAAACCCACGCACAAAACATCCCATGGTTCTTTGCCGCATCTTGAAAGACTCCATGAATACAAGGTTTGCCTCAATTCCAAGAAATGTGTTTCAATGTCACATCGACAAGCTCCTCAACTTTATTGTCTTAAAATGTGGAATCGAAATAGACCCAGATAAATTTAAAGTTGTGGTTGAAATTCCTCCGCCTAAAAACCTCAAGCAACTAAGAAGCCTACATGGTAAAATACAGGCCATCAGAAGATTTATTGCACAACTTACTAATAAATGCCATCCATTTCACCCCCGCTCAAGAAAGGAACATAATTTCATTGGGACAAGGAATGTCGAACTCCTTTGAAAAGCTCAAGGAATATCTACTGCACCCTCCAATGTTAGTACCTCCTACTCCATGAATGCCTCTTCTTTTATACATTTCAGCTACACACACCTTGGGAGCCCACCTAGTGCAACATGATATTCGTGGAAAAGAACAAACCATTTATTATTTAAGTCGAACACTATTTGTTTATGAACTTAATTATACTCCTATGGAAAAGGCATGTCTTGTCGTAGTCTTTGCCTCTCAAAAGTTGTGTCATTACATGCTCAATAATCTTTATCGCAAGCTCATAGCCAAAGTAGATCCACTCAAGTACCTACTCTCTAAATCATTTTTTAATTATATGAATGGCTAAATGGATCATGCTCTTGAGTGAGTTAGACATTAATATGTAAATCAAAAGGCTATCAAAGGAAAAGTATTCGCGAGATCAATTAGTAAAGCTCCATTTTTCGATTCCATACCCTTGAATACATGTTTCCTAGATGAATCCATATTCACTATTGAAGAATTAGATACTGAGGACACATGCATCCGACAATTACATCACCACGGGTTTTATACCCCTGGTACACCTTGCCATATACCAAAACGATCACATTGTTAATAATGATATCCGTGGGCACTTTACGGTCAACACCCCCTCATATTATCATCTTTTACTCCTCTCATAATCCACATCACCCTTTAATTCACTATCGAACCTCATCAATCAAATCTTCAATGTTCACATCCACCATCCTACACCCCTTAACCAGGGCATCATATACTCCCTAACTCCTCACTATATCCCCGAGTGGGCATCATTTAACCATCTACAATCTTTACCATTGTCATACTGAGGCATCCTCAAATCCACACCCCAAATCCTCATCTTTGACTGGGGCATCTTATAATCCCAACTCCCCAAACCCTATCCCCTTCACTGGGGATCTTCTAATCCACCAATCCTAAATCTTTACCCTCAATTAGGGTATCCTATACTCCACAATCCACTAATCCTCTAATCTCATATTCCTCTAATCCTATATCCCCTTCCCCTAATCCTCTCTTTTATTCTCTTATTCCTCTAATACTCTCTCCTTCCTCTAATCAACATCCAATATCTCTTCTATTATCTTATTCCTCTAATCCTCTCTCCTTCCTCTCATCCAACATCCAATATCTCCTAATAGTTTTCTTGTAATCCTCTCTCCTTTCTCTAAGCCAATATCTTCTAATATTATTCCTCTCATCCTATCTCGCCATCCTCTAATCCTCCTATATTCCATTTCTCTAATCTTAATCGTCTGCACACCCTTAAATATTCTCCTCCCCTCATCCTCCTCATCTATTCACTTAGGCCTCTTCTCTTTCCAAGTGGTTACCCGACTCATTCCTCCCCACATAACCCCTTGAGGGGGCATCACCTCACCATATATCCTATCTATCTTCTTTTTCTTTGAACTGTCATTGTTTCACAATAACACTTCAAAGAGGGGTAAAATGTAGACATGTAAAATCTCGACATAACCATTTAGTAAATAATCACATTCATTTTACATTAATAATCCTTTCCCTATCATAATTAACTATTTAATCAATTATTATATTCCAACTATTTCTATTATCCATTTCAAATCCCATCCTACCCTTAGTCATATTAATACTTCATTAATATATCAAAATCCCACTAACTAATCTCTATTAACTATTTCTAGGAATTTAAAATTACCACCCACCTACCACCTACTCTATGCCTACTCTACACCTAACCTCTCCATCTAATCACCCACTAAACATAATTAATGATCACCTAATCCCAAGATAAATGATCCTCTAAATCTAGAGGCTTCTATTTCTAGAAGCCTCTACTAATTTCCCTCCTCTATATTCAAATATTCAAATAATTGCCTCCCTCCATTGAATTTTTAATTTAATGGAGAGTTCTTCCAAACTCTAGAATTTTCTAATTCTAGAGAATTCTCATGCATTTTGCACCATTGATCCATATCCTACATGGATTAATCTCAACCCTCAATTTAGTTATAAATAGTGGTGCCACCCTCCATGCACACCACCTTAGAACAATTGCAAGTATATGTTGTCAAAATCTCCAAGCAAACTATCAATCACTAAGCATTCTATCAAGCAAAAATCATCATTTTGAGAAGGGGAAGTGTTGCCAAATTAAATCACGAATCTAATGCATTCAAGCATTCCATCCAAGAACACATCCAATCTATCAAAGAAGGAGGATTTCCACTTGTAAGTAAGTGTAGGTATATAATCTTCTCCCTCTTTCTATCTTTCTCAATCCGAGGTAGGTAGATAGTTGTATTAGCATAAGATTTGAATCAGTTTATTTCCTAATTATAAGATGCATACTAACACCACTTTTTGCTTACAACTATAAACTAGGCCAATTAATTATTCGATAGGTTATCCTTATAACCCTCATTTCCACCATCACATACTTCCATGCTAATGTAAATTCTATAAAAATGCCATCATATTCTTCCTAAAATATTACAAAAAAATGTAATTTGAATACTCATCTTAGTATGTATTTATTATCTTATTTCACATGCATGATGTTATGTATGGTTATACTAAGATGAAACAATCTAATACACACTTCCAAAACAATCCCAACCCAATTAGAGGGAATTTTTTTGGTGTCTTTATTATATATTTCCACATTTTTCACAACTATAAAGTGCATTGAAATTTGCATTCATTTTATTTTTAATGGATCTGCAAGTACCCTCGCTCAAATGCTCCTATTTTATCGCATCCCTAAAGAAAGCTAATAAATAGAACAAATGGAATGACCAACTTCAAATTCATTAGATTTATTTCTTCTTTTCATATGCTTTATCTTCTCCTGTGAACTAGGTCCACATTCATATTCCTCTTAAAAACTAACTCAAAAAGTAAGTGCTTAGCTAAGATAGAACTATTAAATTCAATGAAACAAATCCCCAAATTTCTATATAAATAAACCATTATGCTCGATGTTATTTTCTTCTCATAAATAAACCTTATAAGAATGTTCATTAATCCACCATAGGATTTTATAATGACGAGTTTTCTTTTGTTTAGGCTTGTGGCAAAACTTATGTGAATATTTTTTTATTACATTCTTAACCCATGATTGTAAAAACACCTCAATAGAATAATGAAAAAGCACCCGATTTTTTTATTTCATGCAAGTTTCCATATAGTTCTACCATGGACAAGAATCACATCCCAGTATCCATGATGCAAAAACCAAAGGAAATAAGCGATGTTTGTTTATTGAAGGAAGAGTATAATAATCAAATGACATAATCTATTTACAATTACATCAATTGAGTAATCTTATAGTAATCAAATTAGATACTTACACAAGAGAATAAATTCATTCTACTTAATTCAATTGACTAAGCATTGAGAACATCGACATACGAATGTAAGTGTTATAGGATTAAAATAATTCCCTTATCATTTTATTCCCAATTTCCAATGTTCACTACACGTTAACTCTCAACTATAGATCTTCTTCTCATCCCTCTTAACCCCATATTGGACAATAGTTGATCTTCTCACGAAAAAGACTTTTCACGTGAAAAATCTTTATGAAGTGTGTTGTGATAATATATCACATCAATGTCTCATATCAATATGCAAAGCATTATTACCACACACTTTTCTAGGGATTGTTCAATTTAAAAGAATAAAGGGTTATACGAATCAAGCTAGAATTTTCACGACAATAAAAGATGTAGTAAGATTTTATAACTCGCTCAAAAGATATATACAATTAGGAACTAAATGGAAGAAAAAATATCCACAAGTTTACGAAAAACATATTGTGAACCCTAGGTTTTAATTCCATAACACATACGCTTGTCCATATTTGTTAATAAGAATAATGAGATGCCTCAACACCCTTTATTATTATTCCAAAAGGAATGTCATTTTGATGTAGTTGTGAGGTCTCAAAATCCTATTGTGGAATTATATGGCATAAGCCGGGCCTCTTAATTTGTGACGTAATAAAAGATAACCATGCTTTAGGGTTGTAAGATCTTACTAATGGTACAAGAGAAACTCTCACTAAAAGGGGATGTAAGATACTAGTTTTCAATAAATTATGACCCTCAGAACAACAATGGGAAGTGTTTAGGAGTCTTCCAACAATATAAAGTTCCATTGTTAACTTTGTAAATGTAATTCATCATGACACTAAACTAAGGTGTTTGGTAACATACTAACAATTTAATTTTTATTCATTTATTATTATTATTATTATGATTATATTGTTTGTAGCCTTCTTCAAATGAAGGTTTAAGACTTGTTTGGTATGATATAATATGGCAATAGTGTACTTCAAGTTCAAATCCATTTACCTTCAAAATATAAATTCTCACCAAAACATTGAACCAAGTTGTTTAATAAATTGGTTACAATTTCATTATCCATAATTACATCCAAACTAAATTTTACGTATTATTTAATATTGGATAATAACACACACATAAAAATATAAATATTAATGTCTAAATTATATTATATTATTTTACATCCAAACAATTATCTGATAACCACTAGTTATATTAACATATAACTTCACTAAAAATTATTTAACATAAATTTAATACATAGCTTGGAATTTGTCATTTTATTTATGTCACATCACTATATTTACCCTCTTATGTTTTATTTGTTTGCTAATCATTTTAACCTTTTATCATACAAAATACTTCCATTGTCATGTAAATTGTTATAAGTTCATGTAAGTATTACATCTAAACTATATTTTGGATTAAAAGAAAATGATGGTTATTTTTTAACTTATTTGTTGTACAGAAGGGGATGCCAAAATAATTTGCAAAGTATTTTATGATTAGTTATGTGAAATATCCCTTATGGGATACCAATTAAAAATGCACAAAATATAGAAAATTTGCAGCCACATAAAATACTGATTTTACCAGATTTTTACAATTAGGGCAGCGAACTAAAGAAACTTAATATTTGCCAAAATGTCCACCCGAATTACTTGAAAATTTAAAGAGAGCTTGATATTATTATAAATGACATAAGGAAACTATTTTTGGAATTTTACAGAGATTAAAATGCTGCCAAAAAAAGCACAACGTGCCCTAGATAGCTAGAAAACTTCAGAGGTTCGTAACTCTCCAAATACAAGAGCAGAAATTAAGGGTCTTTGGAAATAACATTAACAAATATAGGAAATAATATTTCCACCTTCAGATCTGAAAATGACCGACTGGAAACCCTCCAAATAAAGGTTGCAAGTCACCTAGCTTGGAAAGGGATTGGAAATTGATGGAGATGCCTTCACAGTGATGTTAAGCCCTGCCCAAATGGTTGTCGTAAATCTGATCTAAAAGCCCTCGGTTATCTTCCCCAAAGGCCCCCAAAAATCCTCAAAACCCTTCCTCTGAACCCTCGGATAATATCTCGATAACACAGCCCTGAAAGCGGCTCCAAAATGATGAGACTAGGGTAGATATCTCACTACCGAAGAATGCCCTACTAGCTAGGGACGGGTCTCTCACCACCGAAGCTAGGGTCCCTGTGGGATTTGACTCCACAAGTTGTAGATGCACAAACAACAGTTGCACGTGAAGGGTCAATAAAATGTATGCCAAAAAGTTTCTCTCCTTTCTCTCCCAGCTCCTTATATACTTTCCAAGGCAAAAGATCCCCAATAGACCTAGACACGTTTCATTCCACGGAGGGGTCAATAAAATAAAAATAACTTAAGTTACTTTTCCCCTTTAAGTCGCCATGGTCCAAAAGTGACCCTCAATGCAAAATTAGAATATTAGAACCACGTGGCCCCTTCCCAATAGCTCCCAGTGTCCACAGCCCCTTGGGTTTGACCACGACTTGGACTCGACCTGGCCCTTAGGCCTTTGGCATAGGAAAAGGGGACATTACAATCCTCCCTTCTTGAGAAATGTTTGACCCCAAGCATAATCCTATCTTGCTGCAGAAACCGAATACCGCGTTGTTTGTAAGTTTCTCCACCTCACCCTGTCGTCAACCAAGGATCAATGTAATCCGAAGTAACCAAGAAACCCCATGCAGTCATCATGACCTCCATATGGTATCGAGAACAATGGTGTCGTGAATTAGAATGATACCCAAATCGACTCTCCACTAGTACCCGCACCTTTTGAAATTTCCAATCTATCCAATCCCGCGATCTGAAATTTGTCATCATGTGATCACTCACTGCCTCTCCAATCAACTCCTGGGTATGAAAGTCCACTCTGAATCCTGTAGAATTCCCTGGATCAACCTGTGAAATAACTTGTATACGCACAAAGTGTGCCAATCTCCCACATGACCCACATTGGTGTGAGAGTACAACTCCTCATAGTGTATCTCGATGTGTCCCGTGGAGGAAAAATCCCAAGATTCCAATACATAGTAGACTGACAATGTCAACTCCACATAGTTCACCTCCTGTGATGAGTGATAACCTACTGAAAAACCAAGTAATCGAGTCGACGCCATCCTTCCACTGACTAACACATGGGTGAAATGCCCACCGTGCCTAGAAGTAGTAAAATACATAGGAGTGCTATCCCCTGTTGACTCAGAATATGATGAACCTGTAAGCTCAAATTTGTTATAACGAAAAACTATACATTCATGTATGAAGTTAGGGATATCCTCCCTCAACCCATGCCATCTGAACCTCTCTGATATGAGCATGTAGGTCTCATCGAAGCTCAGGTGTCCGGTCACAAAAGAACAATGCACATGTCACAATATCTCCATCCTCAACCTTGAGTCTGACACAAGGTATAATCTACCATGATAGAATATCATCTCATCCTCCAATCTGTAGGTGTCATCCTGTATGTGACCATCCAGAATCTCACAAGTGTGTCGGTTCTTGGAGTACTCAACAAGCAAATGAGATCTCCAGTCTACCGACCCCTTAGATAACCAACATAATGATAAACTCAGAGGATCTGAACATGTAACCCCAATCTCTGTAACTGTCTCATGTGCAACATTGTTGGTCACATCCACATCCATCCTACTCCACATCGATCCACAATAATAAAACTCCTCACCATGCTGGAACGTCCTCTCCATCCCCTTAGTTGTAACCACCCTAGGTGCTCTGTAGATAATCCCCTCAAAATCACATTCCTACCCTCGGATTTAAACTTCAGCTCCATCGTCTAAAAGTTAGTCCGAAACTCACCAAGAGAGTGAAGCCACTGCACTCCCAACACTATGTTGGTCACTCCCATACCAACGATGTGGAGATCATCGGTAACTGTATAGTTACCCATCGTGATGCTCACTTGGGAACCCGCCGTGAACACCTCATATACTCTCCATTGGCTCTGACCCCGTTGAGGCCCTCAAAATCCTTTGTCTATGATCCTCGCCTCTCAACCAATGAGGCATCAATACAGTTGTGGGTTGCCCCAATATCAATGAGTACCCCAACTCGCTGACCCTACATAACTCCTCTAATCCTAAATGCCTTGTACATCAAAGTACTAGACAATGTGGCTATAATCTCCCGAGGAAAAGTCTCCTCCTCGTGCCTCGCATCAACACTATCCAACAACCCCATCTCCATCATCCATCTCGTGAGTCTCTAACTCCTCACCTCTATCACCCTTTCTCTCCTCAAAGACCTCAATGAATTGGGCCTTCCCTCTACCTTTGCAATCATGTCTTGGAATCCAAGGTGTGTGGCAATCAAAACATAGTTTCTTTTGCCTCAACTCATCTCTGTCCTCTCGGGAAATGATTGGATTCTTAGCCACCTCCTGCCTCGATGGAGGCTCCCTCTGCTTGAAGTTTTCTCGATCAGATGGAGGTTCCCTTTGTTGAACGCGAGGTGGAACCCTCGACTTTGGAGTGGATAACTCCAAGTCCCGAGCTCTCCTAATAGCCTCGTGCAAAGAAGAAGGTTCAAATGCCTTCACAAACCCAACGAAAGCATCTGTCAAACCTGCTATGAACAGTGAAATCAACCTCATCTCCGTGACATCAGGTACCATGACTGATAATCTTTGAAAATCTACGATGTACTGGTCCAAGGGACCGGTTTGTCTCAATGAGTCCACTCCTTGAAATACCTGTCAGGGTCCCTCCTATCAAATCTGCTCACCAACCTCTGCGTGAACTCTACATAAGTAGTAATGTGTATGTGTCCCTGTGTAATCAACCCATGATGCCACCAATCATGAGTGTCTCCCTCAAGATGTAAGATTGTAAACTTAATTGCATCTTCCTCACACATAGGATTCAAGTTGGAGTATGTCTTCAACTTCTGAACCCAAGACGGTGCAGTACACTTCTTAGAACCATCGAAGTGTGGAATGGAAATCTGTCCCAATCTCCTCTGTAACTCTGGTACTTTTTCGATGATCTCTCTTAGGTCTACTACCAATCTTCATTTTGTAATATTCCTAGAATGACATGTTTTATGAAAGCCCTCACTCGAGGTCTGGTTCTCTCCTAACAAGACTCCTCATCCAAAATATCTACTAGTTTGTTGTACACTGTGAAACTTTCGGATCCTTCAAGAAAGAAGGTTCGTGAAGGCCCAAAGGCCTGGAAGAAGAATGGGAAGGTCGTTGCCGTGAATGTCCACTCTCACCTCTTTGACCATGTTGTCCCATATTGCTATTTTCTCCTCTCATAATGACTGCTTTTGTTATACACAATCCAACAGTGAAGATGATTAAAAATATTCTCTTACCCTTTTTAGCAATCATATAACCAATGCTAGTACCTTGAGAGGTACTCTCCTTCTCGCACCTAGGAGTCTCCAATGAAGAAATCATGTTTGTCAACACTTGTAATCCCAAAAGACACATTTGACTTCCTTCTTTTGCTTATGAAAATCTGTCACAATGTTTTCAAAATTAGAATTGATAGTTTTGGATAATTGCCACATATTACAGGATCCCATACCTTATAATGCCCATGAGCCCTGTGTATACATTAAGTGAGCTAAAACTTGCCACCATATATCATCCACAAGATGCTCATATACATATAGTTGGAGTAATGGTCCAACAAACTCCATGATGAAGACTTCTTCATCTACCATACCATGCATCTCATGATGGAAATAAATTGGAATGTGAAACAATAAATAAGACACATTCGTGTGCCCTTCATACCTTTCAAGGCCATCAATGTCCTCTGTGTGTTCAAGATAGACATATGTTGAGCTGCCCCCAACATTGTTGCCTGAGTGCCTATTGAAAGTATCTGAAAGCTGATCAAAAGTTGTTGGTTTGGAAATTACAACATGCTGCAATTTTACATAAGTGTCCATGTGAGGCTCCTCCTCATGTGCCAAGTTGCTCCATAGAGTCTTATTTCGTGGGTGTAGACTTCCTTGCATCAATTGCCCTCATCGTTTCCTTGAACTCTTGTAAGTGTTGTCTTGCTTGAGTCGCTATCAACCTAGCAGCTCTAGCTCTGCTATTCCATTCCTCACACCTTTTAAGAGTTTCCATTACATCATCCTTGCTTGCATAAACAAATTTCTTCTCCTGAGTTGGAATAATTTCTCTAATAAGCAAAGTTTCACTAATGCAATTATTTTACTCAATGGAAATCATACCCTTTTGTCTAGAAGCTTCTTCTACAAATGAGTTCTTTTGTAATTTAGGTACCGACATATGATGATCTCGCTTGGGCTTACTACCAATCTTCATCATGCAATAATATGGAAATGACATATTATCTCTGAAACCCTTACTCAAAGATTGGTATTTCCTCCAACAAGAATCATCATCAATCACCTCTATTGGCCGCCCTTTATCACTGTCCTCACCATGTTCCTTATTTTCCCTAGATCTGCTTTGATTCAATTTTTGAGTGAGCTGACTCAAATAAAGGTTAGTGGCTTCCTATTGTTTCACCATGTTGGTGAACATTTCCTTCATAAAACCCACATTGAGATCTTTCCAAACTACCATATTTAACACACACATGCTGGAGGAACAACAACTCTGATACCACTGAAATATCCCTTATGGGATACCACTTAAAAATGCACAAAATATAGAAAATTTGCAGCCACATAAAATACTGATTTTAGCAGATTTTTACAGTTAGGACAACGAACTAAAGAAAGTTAATATTTGCCAAAATGTCCGCCCGAATTACTTGAAAATTTAAAGAGAGCTTGATATTATTATAAAGGACATAAGGAAATTGGTTTTGGAATTTTACAGAGATTAAAATGTTGCCAGAAAAATCACACCGTGCCCTAGGCAATTTGGAAAACCTTAGAGGTTCGTAACTCTCCAAATACGAGAGCGAAAATTAAGGGTCTTTAGAAATAACATTAACAAATATAGGAAATAATATTTCCACCTTCGAGATCTAAAAATGGCCGTGGAAACTCTCCAAATAAAGGTTCTGCAAGTCGCCTAGCTTGGAAAGGGGTTGGAAACTGATGGAGATGCCTTCACGGTGATGCTAAGCCCGCCCCCAAATGGTCCGTAAATCTGATCCGAAAGCCCTCGGTTATCTTCCCCAAATGCCCACAAAATCCTCAAAACCCTTCCTCGAACCCTCGGATAATATCTCGGTAACACAACCTTGAAAGCGGCTCCAAAATGACAGACTAGGGTAGATCTCTCACTACCGAAGAATGCTCTGCTAGCTAGGGACGAGTCTCTCACCACCGAAGCTAGGGTCCCTGTGGGATTTGACTCCTGTTTGTAGATGCAAACAACAAACAGTTGCACATGAAGAAGGGTCAATAAAATGTATGCCAAAAGTTTCTCTCCTTTCTCTCCCAACTCCTTATATACCTTCCAAGGCAAAAGAGCCCCAATAGACCTAGACGCGTTTCATTCCATGGAGGGGTCAATAAAATAAAAATAACTTAAGTTACTTTTCCCCTTTAAGTCATCATGGTCCAAAAGTGACCCTCAACGCAAAATTAGAATATTGGAACCACGTGGCCCCTTCCCATTAGCTCCCAGCGTCCACAACCCCTTGGGTTTGACCACGGCTTGGACTCGACTTGACCCTTAGGCCTTTGGCGTAGAAAAGGGGACATTACATTATGTCCCTCATAAACATGTACAAAGACTAATTTGTATGGATGTATGAAATGATTGTTTTTTTTAACGGTGAAATATAATGTGTGTATATATATATATATATATATTAACTTAATATACACAATTCAAAATTTTACACGAGAAAAACTAATTACCAAATTAACTATACACAATCATGAATTCAAAATAGTAAAGAGGAAAGGGAAATCCAGATAACTCGATTAAATATAACTACTTGCTAAGTTTGTTCCTTTTTTCGATTTTGAGTGTTCATTTTCTCAATGTTAATGCTAACATCATCTACATAAAATGATATCCCTCCATTCCTTATACAAACTTGCATCTTCTCCTATGATCATGTTTGTTCTTCCCCTCACAAATTTCCTCCAAAATTTGTTGCCCACAAACCATATGTTTGCTTCAACAATTATATCTTGGGGAAAAGGAAAATGAATGTAATAACATCTTTATTTTAGATCATGAAGCCCATCCTCTAGTAATGAATTTTGTAGGGAACACTTATAATTTTTCAAACTCACCCACATTGGTCACACCTTCCGATTTTTCTCTTTTGATTTGCTTTATTTATTTATTTGCCCAATAACTTATGGTGATGCACTCACTAATGGACACATAAACTCATTAAATTTTGTATTGTATAAGTGGAGTTATTTGGCAACGTTTGAATTATGTTATTTTATCCTTTAAAAAGACCTAACTATCACTATGCGATATTGAAAATTAGTTTTTGCCTTTGCTTTTGTTTGAGGTGCTTCGTTCACTTTTAATTATTATGTCATATTTTTAAATAAACATGTCGAAGACATGATTAGTTTAAAGATAAATGCAAGCACTTTGTGACTAAAAACATGAAATGTCCATCCGACTATAAAGTTTATATGTTATATGTGGGTGGACTTATGACTAACCTTGAGTCAAGACAGAGACTTGAACTCTAACGAGGTCATATAAATACTCAATATTTTTTTCACATGCTATAAAATACTTAAATGCCTTGACGTACTAATAAGTGTTTGTAAACGCCAAAAACATCTTACCCTTTACTAGTGGTATAACTATGTCATTGTTAAGGTTTATGGGTACACATTTCCCTCTCTTTCTTTTGGTACCATAACTTTGTATCTACTCTCCTCTCTCTAATGATGCTCTCCCTCTAATCCAAGGGAAATATATCCTACAACCAACTCATAACAATAACACACAAGTAGTTAACCAAATCATGATATAAAATCGACATGATATAATATAAGAAGTGTTAAACGCATTACTGTCAGTGATAATATTTTATTTTAAATTGCACTTAAATAAACAAAATTAAATACTTTAGCATAATAATAATCTACAATTCCACACAATCAATCACACATGCCAATTATTACATCATGAATTTGATATTGTGAAAAGGGATGTGCCAATGACTAAATGTTGATGAATTACTTCAAAACACCGTTTAATGTTGACTAATTCACACTACCTTTAATAAATCCAATAAAAGCAATCATTCCGCCGACCTTCAAATCTGGGTGTATATAAAACCCTTTCATATTGACCTTCTTTTTACATTTTTCTACATTATTTGAATGCATCTCTCTAATTAACTTTTCCTGCTAGATCCAAGGAGGAGCAAAGTTATGATCCTTTGAAAACACTTTCTTCTTCTTCTATTTTTCAAAATATTTCTTACTAGAATAGCCTTGATTATTGGTGGCTCCATAAACCAATTAAAAATGTCACAAACATAAGTAATAAAAGTTTATCATGCATGGTTGAGAAGTGCTTATTGAAAGTGTAAAATTGCAATTGGAAGATAAGCGGACTTATATTTGTGTTTTCTCATGATAAGTGATGTAATGAATTGTAGAATCTTTTGTCAAATATTGTAGTCAATCATTGAGTTGTTAGATTGTCATAACCCTTTGAAAAGGGTTACAATATGCCAAAGCATCATTCATATGTAAATGTATTTCTAAAGCAATTGTAAATATTAGTTCACTTTCTAATGAAACTATCCCAATTACATTCGAGGTAAATTATTTCGTGCTTTACATGAGTTTCAACTAAAGTTCTATAACCTTTTTTAAAAAATTGAGCTAAAAATTATTTTTATATAATATTTTGTTACAATTTATCATTCCTTTTAACAACATTCCCTTATTTTTGTAACTACTAATAAATATTGTGCCATTATGTGGCACTTGTTACGTAAAATTAATTTTATTATAAATACACAAAAATTAATTTTATGTGTGTGTATAAAATTAATCTACCTTTAATCATGCATTATAAATACACAAAAAATTTGTGACGAGTGTTGTTTAATTAAATAAAATAATGAGATATATGGGCTCTTAACTTATTCAAGCACAATTGCAAAGTGTTTTGCATAATTTTTAAACAGACATCTTCGCCTCGAATATGATCACACACATCACCACCTATGAAAATTGTCTACAAATCTTGGGCTTGTAATTAACAAACATGCCACCAATCAACCAAAACCATGAAAAATTCCTAGCAATTGGTAGGATCGCATAAACACTCCTCGTAAACTAGGACACTCTTGGCATAATTTTAGGATGGTGCCAAATCATTTTTCTTGTACTTGCATATTATCACCATTTTTCTTAGATGTGTGTTGTGACTCATGTCCTTCTAGAATGATTTGAAGCTACCGACTTAAAATATTAGAGATTTTCATATGTTGGAGGCATGTGCTAAATAAATTTAATGATGTATTAAACCCCTCAAATTGGAACGCAAATGTCGAGAATGAAAATGTTTAACAAAAATAAAATATCGAATATGTGTTCACCATGTTAAGAATGTTCTTCATGATCAAATGAGTTATCACACTTATTTATTCAAATTCTTATATGTTGGATATATAGCTTCAGTGCATATTGGAATTGCTTTATAGCTCTAAAATCCCCACTCATTCAAAAATTAATAATGCATTTGTCTCTGTGGAAACATATTAAACCATGATGAGTATATTTTTGTCTTTTTATTTCCCTCTCCTCCTCCGCGGTTACACATTCCCAAAAAAAAATCATTTAGCTTGATCCAAATACATGCATTATCATTGCCCAAGTTAGATATGCCTCTTTAGTTCATCTTGGAATTGCTTTTATGACTCTAATTTTTTATTCAATCAAAAATAATTCCACATTGAATAATATTCTTAGATTTGGATTAATCTATGTGAGTATTGGCTTCACATTGCTATCCACGAAGATGGATCTATCAACCTGAATATGCAACACAAGACAAACATATGCTCATGTAAATGAATCTAGAAGAATATTATTCATTGTTGCTCTATGGAGATGGCAAATTATAAACTAAAATAATTCCACATTTTTTTAAGCTTGGTCAATGACAACATATAAACCCTAATAAAAAAGTATCCTTAATGCCAATAAGGGTGTTGCCACAAGGTAATTGTTCTTCTTACTAACATAATGGTTGATTGGTTGTGGGATGAATATGTATGTAGTTTGTGCTTCCCCTCTCCTCCTTTGTGGCTACACAATCCTAAAAAGACTCACTTACCTCTAAATACATGTCTAACTACTCCAAGTCAAATATGTCTAATCAGTGCATCCTTGATTTGCTTTTACAACTTTAAAATCATCATTCATTATAAAAACTAATCCCACATTCGTTGTTAGTTTTGGCTAGTGGAAATATATAAACCCCAAAATATCACGATCTTTATGTCAATAAGGCGACAACATAATGTAAGTGGACCTCCTACTAATATAAAGGTTGATTAGTTGTGGGATGGATATGTATGCTTGCTTGACCTTCCAAATTTGCCTCTCTCTATGACTACATAATCCACATTTTTTGTTCAATTGCCTCTACATACACATCTTATTACCCCAAGTTGGATATGCCTATGTAGTGCATCTCGTAATTTCTTCAATGACTATAACACCCTCACTCATTCAATCCCACATTGGTTGGTAGGCTTGTTCCATGACAACATATAAGCCCCAATATACTATTCAATCTCACATTGGTTGGTAGGCTTGCTTCATGACAATATATAAGCCCCTAACATACCATAATATTAATGCTAATCGAGGGGGATGCTCTCCTACTAAAATAATGGTTGATTAGTTGTGGAATGAATATGTTTACTTTGTGGACCTTCACTCTCCACCTCGATGGTTACATAAACCCCAACAAAAATGATCCAATGCAAAGTAGGACAACCATCACACACATAGAAGGTGACACGGAATGGTGGTAGACAATAAAGATAATTTTACAAACATTATTTTGAAGACTATAAACTTGTAAAATATTTTGACACGCACCCATTTTTCATTGTGCCGAAAAAATAATATTTTTAAGTTGGAAAACTAAAATATTTAAACCAATAAAATCCAAAATAAATATATATTTAAAAAATCCGAAAACTTTCATTTTCGCACAAACTATAACCCAAAGTTGAAATAGAAATAAACATAACAATTTCTTTATAAATTGCATGGTTCCTCGTTATGAATTTTTGCACACCAGCTGGTCGTTTCCATTGCTCCTATTCGACCTGTATTTGGTATAGAATTTCGGCAAAAGAATGAGAGGTGCTCACTTTTAAAAACATGGTTTCATATATTGCTTACATATAAATAATCCAAATCCTCAATTGCTGTTGTATCACAATTCTTTCCTGCATTGCAATTTAGTTGAGCAATGGAAACGAGCAGTGGACCGAGCTTAAGGGTACTGACCAGGCCTTCACCTTCATCCACATCTACGGAATTATTGCCTTCACTTCCTCCTCCAACTTCAACAACAGTTTCCTCTTCATCAGCACAATCCCCATCAACTGCAAACGGTGTTGTTGTTGTGGGTATGGTGGGGAGGAGCCAGGATGATGTTACCCACTTGCTCAACAGGCTTCTAGATGCTCACATATTTGGCTCTGGTAATAGAGACGTGGATCTCTTTGACCTTGAAGAAGAAGCCCAACACGAGGAGGAGGTGGAAGAAAAAGGAAACGAGGTTAAGCAAAATAATTGTAGATTTAAGGTCTCAAACAGGAGGACTACAGCGGCTTGGTTTAAGAAGAAGAGAATCAGCTATTATTTGGATGAGGAGAAGGGGGTTGTCTATGTGCAATATGCTTGGGGTTCTCCCCATTTGGCTTTGTTGAGGGAGGATTTGAGTTCACAGGAGTACCCGTCTGTTTTGGACAGGCATGAAGCAGACGATCTATGTGGGCTTCTGGTTATGTTTTCTGTAAGTATTGCCGCAGTCTCTGTATTTTTTTTGATCGAATTTGAATGCTTTGTCTTTTTTAACCTAGGTTCTTGATTTTTTTTTCCTTTTGTTTTTTTCAATTTTGAATTGTCAATGGCTGAGATTATGGGTGTCTTATAATGCAGAGTATTTAGGCTTAGACCACATTCTTAAGATATTCTAGTTACATTATGTTCACTGGCTGGGGTGGCCTACTGCTGTGCAGGGAATTTCAACCTGAGTTACACTCTCACCAGTACCTCATTCCCACTATCCCACAACCCCTTGGGTAACTATGAAGTTTGCTCAAAATTTCTTTGTAAATTGGTTAGAAACTTAAAACCCTCTCACCCCGTTAATGTACGGGAAATGCACTATCAAGCTCCGTAAACCATTTGTTTTGGAATTCAATTCTGTCGTGCTTGCATCCGGCAATTGCTTCTCCGATATTACAATTAACAACTGTGCTTTCTTTTCAGTTTCTTCAAACAACTATGCATACCTTCTGGTTATGGAAAACTTCAATGTTTTGCTTTCCAGCTCCAAAATATCTGACTATTATTTTTGCTTAAGTTAGTTTGGTTTTTAGATTTTTGCAGAACTTGGTGTGATGCCCTAGCTTTTCCAGTAGATTTTTGCAGAACTTGGATTAATGCCCCGGGTTTTCCAGCGTACCAGATTTTACTTCAGTTTCTCCAGCGGATTTACATTCACAATTCATCGCAGTTTGGACTTGAATTCTTTTTGACATTTTTAGTACATATCCAATTTTCCAGCACTTAGTGTTCCGTATTTCCAGTAGTTTTAAATTTCTATTAGTTTCAGTCATTCAGAATTTCAGTTCATTGCATCATCCCTTTATTTTTGGCAGTTTCAGCACTAAAAAGTTTAGGATTATTACGTATATGCTTTAAAAGCTGACAAACATAGGCAGATGGACCGCCTTCCATAGAGTGTGTCAACTCTTAGTAGTAACGTTAGGGTTGAAGATGAAAAACACACTCTTATGGCCCTTTCTTTTGTGAAACAAAATATGGTCTGAAATTGAAATAATAATAAAAACTGGTTTTCTGGCAACTCATGATAACAAAAAGACCTAATAGGACCCCAATACAAAATCCAGAATGTTGTCTTGATTTAATCTGATCGATATTGCTACACTGCTCTAATGGCCAACAATTTAACACTAGGGTTGAAGATGAAAAATACAATCTTATGTCCCTCTCTTTTGTGGAACAAAATATGATTAAAAATTGAAATAATAAAAAAATTAGTTGTGTCTGGCAACTCATGTTAACAAAAAGACCTAACAGGACCTCAATAGAAAATCCGAATGTTGACTTGACTTAATCTGACGGACCTTACTACACTGCTTTAATGGCCAGATATTGATTTAGAAACCAACATCAAAACCAGTTACCAAATTTTACAAGTAGCCTGACTTTGGTGGTTTAAATTTTGTTTTATTTTTTACTTATCTCCAGGTAGAGTTTTTGCGGAGGTTTCTGCCAGGTGCCAAGTCGACTCTTCCTTCTCACTTTTTCAGCACCAAATTGTTTATGGATCCATGTACTGTGACTTCATTTCAATTTTTTTATATTTCATATTATTTTCCTACGCCTATCTTATTTTTTATCAAAGAAGTCTAGGTAATTGTTCATGTTTTACATATACATTGAGAAAATCATTCCTCAAATCTTTTGTTTTGTTCTTTGCATGAAGTATTACTCTTGTTCCGTGTTTTCTTCATTTGTTGAATGGGTCAGAGAAGTTATCTTTGAATGAAAAATGTTAAAGTTGAATCTTTTTAATAAACAGTTTCAAGCACTATTTGAAAGTGTCAGAAACAAGGTTGTAAAACTTCTGCAGGCATTATGGATGGGGACTATATGAGTACCAAATGGGAACTAATCTTTTCCTAACGCTTATTTACATTATTCTGTTCTAAGTACAATAAATGAAGATGCTTAGAAAACAATCAAGGATGTCAAACTTTTGTCTATGAGAATATAAGGCTCATTTATAAGGTGTCTAACTCTAAGTTGGTTGTAACCGGTTGTAACTACATCAACCGTTTTGTAACTACTTCATTTATAATAAATAGACGGACACACAATCTCAAATGTGTGCAATCCGCCTTCTCTTTATTTCTTCCTTGTATACGTCTTCTAATAGTGGTATCAGAGCGAGACCAAGCGAGGAAAGAGAGAAGGGAAGAAGAACAGTCCCATTAGGGCACGCTGAAGAAGGAAGACATTTTTGTTTTGATTTTCAAAGGAAATCACAAGAAGATTTTTTTGAAGGTCGAAGTAAATACTCAAGAAGTCTGAATCGAAGTGAAGGCACAGTCGTAATTGAAATAAACAGTTCCATTTTTCTAGGGCATTTTCGAAACATTTAACTTGCAGTCGTGAGCGAAAAGGGTCGAAGGGCATTTTCGCATGCATATATAGATATAGCCACGATTACATACAAAGTCACGGGCCACGAATTTACAGTCGCGAATGGCACATTTTTCAGGAAAATAACAGTATTTTCGAGCATGAAATAAGACGTGAATAGAGTCACGATTCACAAACATTTGAAGGCCATTACAATCAGCCATTACAGTCACGAATTGCAAGGGCACAGACATTTTCCACGGACATAGGGCAAGAAAGATGCAAAAACAAAATACAGTTACCGAGGGCATAACATACAGTCATAGTGAAACCCTGTCTGGTCGGAAATCTAAAGACAATACCTGCGCTAGGGCATGAAACTGTGCAACTGGTATTTTATTTTTTTGTTTACTCATTTCTGAAAATACGTAGTTGTATTTATTTTATTTTATTAAAATGGAAATTCCCATAGAAAAATATTCTGGTTTAAATTTTCATACATGGAGAGTAAAAGTACAAATGCAACTTATGGATAAAAATTTGTGGGGCATTGTAACGGAAAGAGACAAACCTATCAATACATTGAAATTGTTAGATTGGCAAAACAAAGATGATAGTGAAAGCTATTATTGTCCTTGCTTTGTCTGACTCTGAACTTCATCATGTAGACCTAGACAAATCATCGAAGGAAATTTGGGATACTCTAAATAAATTATTTGGAGCGAAAGCAATCAATGCCAAATTTTCCCTAAAACTTTAGTTATATAGGTTCAAAATGGATGAAGGAGTCTCTATGTCAAGCCACATCAATAATCCGAGGTCCTTGATCAAACAACTAGCGTAAGTCAACGCGTGATTGAGGATGAGGATGCCAAAGTTGCGATTGAGGATGAGGATGCCAAAGCTATCCTATTAAATAGTTTGTCTTCAAAATACAACAATGTAGTTTTTACCCTCAATCAAATTCAATCTCAATCTCTAGATGATATGATTGCAACTCTTCTAGCTGAAGAAAAACGAACTACAAAAGATGCAAAAGGTCATTCTCAGCAAGAAAGTGCATTCTATTCTAGAACCAGAAACTCTCGTAGAAGATCAGATAAAGATAACCAGGAGATTGAATGTCATTATTGTAAGAAAAGAGGTCACACAACATGGGATTGTTGTGTTCGAGCCAATGATGTGCTCAAGGGTAAAGTCATATCAAATATAGCCAATACAACCATGGTTGAAGACCCACTGGATGCAGAAGGTAGTGAGGATAGTGACGAATACACAATATAAAGATGCTCTAAACTTTGAAGGCAAGAAAGGATACAGGGTAGATGAAGCTCGGTATGGATGGTTGCTCAGATAGTTTGGGAGATTGTGGATCTCGGGAATTATATCCTCATGAGGGTCATGAGACAACTTGACGGAGCTTGTGGATGGCTCAGTGTGGATGGTTGTCCAATAATTCGGGAGATTTGTGATTCGGGAGTTTAGGGAGGTGGAATTCGGGAACTCGGGAATTCAGCTCGGGAGCTACACCTTTACGAAGGTCATGAAGCAGCTTGATGGAGCCCTACCTTATCATAGCATTGCTTTCAAAGTGAAAGTGTCTGAAGATTGCGTAGTTCTGTTTTGTTCTAGTTTTGTTAGATTGTTTGTTTTTGCTTTATGTAGAATAAGCCTTAAGAGGGGGTATGAGAATATAAGGCTCATTTATAAGGTGTCTAACTCTAAGTTGGTTGTAACCGGTTGTAACTACATCAACCGTTTTGTAACTACTTCACTTATAATAAATAGACAGACGCACAATCTAAAATGTGTGCAATCCGCCTTCTCTTTGTTTTTTCCTTGTGTACGTCTTTTAACATTGTCTTGGATCACGTTTGCTATAATTTCTCTACCCTTCACCATTTACTTTTTATTGTTGCTCAAAGTGTTTATTTTTTTGGTGGTCCTAAAAGACTAAAAGGTTATAATCGAGTGTTACGCGGGGATGCGTCCCCTAGATTTTGGTGACGTCCCGGACGTCCCGAACGTTTCGGGGACTTGGGGACTTAGAGGGGACGTCCCCTATTTTTCAAAAGTTTTCTGATATTTTTACTTTTAAAATGCTGTTATTTTTACCAAGAACACCAAATTATGATCTTGAAAGTACCTAAAATACATTAAACACAGTTTAAATCCCTAAATTTCATTGAATACAATTAAAATATTCAAATATTAATTTTTATATATTATTTTAATAGCCGTCCCCAAAATTTGGGAAATTTTTTGCCGTCCCGGAAACCACTTCTCTCTGTCCCCTGTCCCCCTGTCCCTGAGACTTAGGTAACTATGGTTATAATGTATCAACGATGCAAAGCGTACTGGTTGATGCTAAAATAACTGTAACTAGTAGACAAGGTGATAACTTAAGAGGAATCAGATGTCCCAAATTTTATTTTTTCCTCTTAGGGTTTAGCATTTTCAAAAATACTGTTAAGTTTATTGTTCAACTGTCTCTAGGTTTGATGATTCTAATTCGTGTTAATTGTTGATACAGTGAAAAATCTGAGGTTCTAAGGTGTAAATGCAGAATTCCACCTAGCTCTAAAATGCATCTATGTTCAACTAGTAAACCGACTAATAGGGGCACAAAGGCTTGTTCACAGGCTATTCAAACTAGGTTGTGGCCATTATACCAACACAGGACTGTGCAAGAAAGATATTAAAATTTCAAAGAAGATAGCCATTGACTCGATATACTTTGCACTTGATATATCAAATCCATTAAAACTGCTAGGGTTGTATCATGCACCTGGCATTAAATGGTTGAATTAGTAGTTCTTCTGCTTCATTGTCTTTGTATGAGATTGCAGCCAGCTTTTGAGCTGGGAAAAGTCTTCCTCCAAAAGCTGAGTAGAGTAGGGATGCTTTGATGTTACATTCAGAATGGTGATTGTCTAGCTTGTAATGGGGATCAAATTTCTGGACCACCATATGGTTGATAAACTGTAATTTCGGAAACTCCTTCTGCAGAACACATTGTTCATGGAGGTTGGCTTGTTGGCTTATCAGCTTCCTTGGTACTCATATTATTTATGTCGTTTTACTTTGCTTTTACGTGATTTGTTCAAGTAGCCACTTTCTCAGAGTGCTTAGATGCTGGAGGTTGCCTTCTCTTCGAGTATCACTAGGAACAAGGTCCTCACTATACGATTCTGCTGCAGTCTCATTTGATGCTTGAGGTTGGAAATGGAATGTTCATCCTTGCACTTTGGCAGGGCCCTGTGTCTCAGCTACCCCATTGAGTCCAGATAAAAATCATTGAGCTCAAATTCCTGATTTAAGTCCACATTTGTGATTGGGTATGTAAAATTTATTCCTTCTCTACATCTGCATGCGAAAACCCATCCGGAAATTGCAAGACCCAAGGATATGGCTTTTACATTTTGCAATTCAAACAAGTAGCTTGCCTGAGGGTTCAGATGCTAACTCTCCGTTGAGCTACATGTAAGATCTTTTGGTATGTCTGATAGGGATCCTCACAGTTTCCATACAGGTGCACGGATAATTAGCATAACTTGGATGGTCAGATAAAGTACATGATTGCCCAATTCATCCTCTTGATCTTGACTGTGCTGAAGGAAAGTAATGATCCTTGCTCATTAATTGTGGTTTAAGGATGTCAATATTTTTATCTTTTGAGATTAATGATTTCGATCCTTTTGATTGAATAATTCCACTTCTAGGTTTTTAATTTCAAATATGGAAATGGGGACTGACTGCTAAACCTCAAGTAAGGGAATGACAATTATCTTGACAAAGAAAAACGTTTATTTTCTATAAAGTTCATAAACTGCTGCTGTTACTATTTGAGTTATAGTAAATATGTTCATTGTTCTTGCATGCCTTAAATTTTGGGTTGGTAGGAGGAGGTATTCTGCTGAGGGAGATAAAAGAAATCGTAGTTTATATTTTTTTATTGCCTGGAATTTTGAGAAATCGTTTCTTAGTGATTAGACACATTGTATGAAATTCTATATTTTGAGAACTGTTTAGAACCACAACTAGCTCAAGGGAAAATTTGGTGCCAACATTCATATGTAACAAGTTGTTTGTTGAAATTTATGGGTTTTATGTTCTGAGTCCCATTTACCCATTTTGGTCATCTGTGGACATAAATATAATCCTTGTCTTGCTTTTTCTGGATTTCTATTGATATTACTATTTGGATGAAGAACTGCAGGTTTGTCATATCATTGTCTTCATTCATGAAGGAGTACATTTTGATACCCAGATATTAAAAACATTTCGTACTCTTCAAGCTGCAAAACATGCATTGGCTCCATTTGTAAAGACTCAAGTCTTACCAGGATTGCTTCCCCCACCTTCCTCATTATCCAGAACTACAACCTCAAGAGCAACGTCTACCTTGACTAGTGATTCTCCAGGAAGAGGTGGGATATTAGGACGGCATACTTCTACTATTAGTCTCATGTCAGGATCATCTCCTACTTTACTTCCAGGGCAGTGTACTCCTGTCATGCTTTTTGTTTTCTTGATGATTTCTTAGATGGCTCAGCAAGTGGATCTCATGGGACTTCACAACAGGAGGATACTTTAGAGACTACTACTCCGGGTCTTTCTCAAGGAACTTCTGGCCTGCAGTCATCTGGAATAATCCATATTCCAAGACCAAATTTACAGTCAAAATTGTCAAATCCTGTTGTAATGCTGGCACGCTCAACAAACAAGTTGGAAGGTGGGTTTCGTAAGAAATTACAATCATCTCTTGAAGCACAAATACGATTCCTAATAAAGAAATGCCGTACAATATATGGAGGGGGTGAGGGGGACCTACGGTTGGCTCAGGAATGGGTCCAAGAGGTCCAGGCAGTGTCAGCTCTATATCAGGAGCTGGAATTGGTGGAACCCTATTTTCTCTTGATACATCTAGGGCTGTTTCTCTTTTAGACAGGTCAGCCAATCGGAAGGGTGAACCCTTAGATGTAGCTATTGGAATTCTTGAAGAGATTTTAAATGGCAAGGAATCTTCAGAGAATTTGCTTTTGGAAAATCACAATAATGGCGGCATCAGTGAAGATGTTCAATCCATAAAGGACTTCCTTCATCGGCAGGCTGAAGTTCTAAGAGGCAGGGAGGGATAGCCACAAATTCTGCTGGTGGTTCACTTGGTGTTGGTATGGTCGCCGCTGCAGCTGCAGCTGCTGCAGCATCCGCTGCGGCTGGAGGCTCTGGAGGATCAATCAAGCCTCTCTCCAGTCCGCCTGAACTTCCAAGTCTAGCAAATTGGTTGTTAGCATGCCATCTCCTTTTGAAGCATTAGTTGAATGTAGATTTAGGGATGGACTTTACAAGGGAGCAACCCTAGCAGCCTAGAAGAGCCCGTAAGTTTTCAAAAGAAAGAATATCAAGAACCTGCATGTTCGGGCAGGGTGGGAGGTCAGACAGGCCAAGGTACTTTAGAAATGGTGATTGCTTGTTTGGAGAGTGGAAAAGGATTGGACATGAAATTTTCGGCAACATGGTGCAAAAGAGCCCTTCCAGCTGCTAAGGAGGTATATATGAAAGGATTGCCGCCTTGTTACCCAACAGCTGTTCACAAGGCACATTTAGAAAATGCATTACATGCTTTTCAAATGATGGTAAGAGGACCAGCAGTGCATGTTTTTCTGCAGAAGCTAAAAGAGGACTGTGAGGCAATCTGGAAGTCTGGGAGACAACTTTGCGATGCGGTTAGCTTGACTGGAAAGCCATGTGTGCACCAAAAGCATAATGTGATTGGGCCTTCCTCAAGCCCTCCGGATTTAGAATCTGAGAAAGCTTCCGTCAAGTTACACTCGAGTGGTTTTGTTTTTCTTCATGCTTGTACATGTGGCAGATCACGAAGATTGCGTAATGACCCTTTTGATTTTGAAAGCGCGAATGTGACTTTTTTCACTTTCCTAACTGCGAGGATCTTCTTCCATCATTTGCCATACCAAATTTTGATAATGGAAATCCTGTTGGAGGTTCAGCATGGAGCTTAGTTCGATTAGGAGGTGCAAAATACTATGATCCATCTGCAGGTTTACTGCAAAGTGGATTTTGTACCAATGAAAATTTTCTGTTTGCGTGGACCATTCCACTTGTGCATGATACAGTGGAAAATGTTTCAATGGAAATTCATCAGAAAGACATTAGACATTCTAATCCATTCATTCATGATTCGAGAATGCAAACAGTTCATGATGAGGAACAGAAAAAGATATCCTCGATAAATGTTGATTCCACTCCTGAATTACGCACAGCAGCTAAGGGGCAGCAAAGGAAGTTTGAAGAGAAAGGCCCAGGCGAGGATTTGAAATTGAACTCTGGCAGAGGATTTCCTGTGACAGAAATGAAAAAGCATTTGCAGAGGTTGTTGCTAAGTCAAATTACAGCACAGATTCAGCTTTTCCTCCACTTCAACTGAAGCGACAGACACCAGCAGGTCCGGAGAAGAGTACAAAGCAAAGGGGTGCAAAGGAAAGAAAAGAACAGGTAATTCATGGTGCGAATGGAGATCTGGATTCGACGGTATTAAAATCTGACACGTCTGCTGGAAAGAAGGTAAAAAATTTGGAAACTGGTGGTCAAAGAGAAGATTCCTCTCTTTTGTTTGTGGGAGGCAATGTCATACCAACACCAACAAGTAAAGTTGATAGGCCACAACTCAGCATTAGAACAAAGCATGTTGTTGTCTATGTTGGATTTGAGCATGAATGTTCCCACGGACACCGGTTTTTCCTATCATTAGACCATCTTGAAAAGCTTGGTTCTCCATATACTGATTCCATGAGTTCTGCAGGTCCCAAAATGGTCGCTGATGAGCATGCATTAACTTTAAAGCAAGCTAAGCAAGGTCATAAGCATTTGCACTCAGCAGACACACATAATGTTACGAAAAGCCGGAGAAAACAGGTTAGTGGCACACATGAGATGATCATTAATCAGCAGGGTCAATCCATTAGTCCTCCAAAACTTGCAAACATGGAAATGAAAAGTGGAGGAGACCTCTTGTGCGCAAATATCAATGAAGGGGAAGGTCCAGGATTCTCTCTTCTTAATACGAACTTGCCTATCTATATGAACTGCCCTCACTGCAAGACATCTTCTAGGAGTAAGAAGCAGCACAGTCTGAAATTTGCAAGCACTATATCCCAACTTCAAAGAATTTTCCTGGTATGAGTTCACAATCCATTTTCAATCATGTCTCTTTTGCATGAGGGTTTCACTGTAACAAGATTTTCCATTCTGAACCTTTTGTTTCTTTCTTACGGAAAACACTTCTCCTTGAATGATTTTTTCGAGACAAATGATCTTCTCTCTTTGTTTTCCATCTTTTCTCCATTTCTTATGGATGTGCCATAGATGGTTTTTTTCCAAGTACTTCCTCAATGGCTTTTGAAAAATAAGCTTGATTCCTTATCTTTTCTATGCATTTGGCTTATATAAATTCTATGCCCTTAATCAGTGCAAGAGACAAATTTACATTTAAAATATTACAAAATTCGCTCCACCCAACAAGATTTTATTTGTAGCTGTAAAACAAAAGAATTTTTTTATTTTGGCTTTATAGACACTTGGTATCAATCTTAAGTCAAAATTATCCAGGTGTTGAAATTTGTTTGTCAATGTTCTTTGTTCCTAATAAACAATACACCTATAACTGCATGAGCAGTTAGCCCTATTGAATATGTCAGTATGGCCATCTTCTCGCCATCCTACATGATTAGGTTTGTGGAGAAATGAACTTTCTATCTATGTACCAGCAGCTGGTCATAAAAGAACTTTTGCTGAGTAACAATAAGCCACATTAACAGGTACCAGTACCATACTGTGTTATGACAATTTTACTAATTTTTGCAATTAACTTTTTATCTTGATTACTTGTGGCCTTTTTATCTTGAAGAGAGATTTCGAAAGCTGGAGAGGGTACTTTACTCCATTTCACAAGTTACATTAACAGCCCATCATCACGGTTTTGGGTTTGAACCTAGGAAATCTAAAAAATATACATTCTTGATTTGCATCCATTTTACAAAGTGAGGGATAGAAGAAACATGATGCAAGCTAATAAAGTTGTAATGTCCCCTCTTTCTGAATGATTTATATTGGAGACCTTTGGCCCTTTTGTCTACCCTGACGGCCAGAGGGTGAATTAAAGGGTGACTAAGTCTTATTTATTTTATTATTATGTGCAAATGATAAAATATAAAATTATAAAATGCACATATAATAAAGTAATAAGGCTTAACATTAAAATAGAAGTAAAAAGTGCCAATGTAAAAATACAATTAATTTTAATTGTATTTAGGGAGAAAATGCGACTTGCTTGTGGGGGCAAAAAAATAGAAAAGTGTGACAATTGGCCCATAAGAAAAATGCGACCAGCTTAGGGAGAATCAAGCAATGTCATTGGATGTTTTTGGAGGCTGATTTGGGTCACTTCTCTTTTATATGGGGAAGTCGACTTGCTAGAGGGATATCCAGATTTTTATTCAACACATTTGCCTTGGAGAGAGCCTCCATCTTTTGCAGAAATTCCCAGCGGTTTTAATCAGATTTTCAGTCAAGTTTCCAGCAGTATTTTGGTGTTCTTTTTGGTGATAAATTGCAGCAGTTGGATCGACCCAGTTTGGGGCTGTTTGGGCCTGTTTTCTAGAGGTATTTACTTCTAAAAATTGTTGTCAAACATCTCTATATTTTTATAAATAAAGGAGCTGCAATTTTATAATTTTCTGAGCATTTTTAGAGGGTTTTCCAACCAGTTTACAATCAGATTTCAGATCTGCAATTCTGAGTTGTTTGTATGCAAATAAATCTGATTTCTATCATATTTTGGCCTCTAAAATTATTAGAAATTGATTGGGAAAGAAAATATAAATTTTTGGTGTTATTTGCATTGAGTTTCATCCAAAACCCTAGTCGCTTTGGCTGTAGAAAAATCAGCTTTGCCCTAGATTGATCTCCGAGGGTTTCAACAACCCTAATTTGTCATTTGCAATCCATTAAAAATCTGATTTGGGAAGAAGAAAATTATTGGGGATCTTTCAAAAGTTGTGAAATATGATTTTATTATCATTTGCAAATGAAACTATACAAGGTCAATCCATCCAAAAGATTATGGAGCAAAACTCTAGGCATATATGTACAAATACTTGGTGCAAAATAAAAATAACAATGAAGGATATGGGATATGAAGAACCACATGAACCAAAGGTATGTAACTGTATAAAAATTAATGGTATCCTTGATTATTTTTTATGACATTAGTGGTATGGGATATGAAGAAATGCATGAACCAAAGGGATGTAACCGTCTAACAATTAATGGTACCCTTAATTATTTCGTATGGCATTAGCTGGTTCCCACTGCTCAGTACCATCAACTCAAGTGGCACCAATCACATCCAAAATATAAATTACAATATAAATTAATAGTGAAAACATTTGCCTACAAATGCTATTTATTTTTGCGGGTGCTTGTGGAATTCTCAATAAATTATATAGTTAATAATATCTCGATCTCGGGTGCACCAAGGCGCTGTACATACTAATGGAAAACTGTGCCATTTTTAACTTTGTCACATTGAACAATTTAGCACATTTCATTGTTAGTGTTCTGAGTTTTTGATAACTGTCTTTGAGGTATGTCTTTGTCTTCTCTTCATTATTTAGTTATTTTCTGCATAGGGTGCATGTTTTTGAGCTTATGTTAGTTTCCTTGCGAGCAAGGACTTTGTACAAACATTGTTCCATTATACCCTCTTGAAAGTTTACCTTAAAAGTTCAAGCAAAATATACAGGTATTCCTAAAGTCTATACTAATAATAATGTTGACTTCTAGAAGCCTAAAATATTTA
This sequence comes from Taxus wallichiana var. yunnanensis, assembly GCA_018340775.1. Lineage (NCBI taxonomy): Eukaryota > Viridiplantae > Streptophyta > Pinopsida > Cupressales > Taxaceae > Taxus > Taxus wallichiana. The sequence continues at coordinate 1,011,861,394 of CM031242.1, forward strand.
ATAGTTTCATTTTGTTTGACCTTCCAAGTTCCAAAACTTACTGGAGATATTATTCCTTTAAAGTTTATTTCAATGCTTTATGTAAGAATGAAGTAATGCTGTTATTCCGTTGAACAACCTGTCTTCCTTCTTGAGGTTGAAGTGCCGACAATTGGATTGTCTTGTATGAAGCGTTGTCACAATAAAATATTATTTTTTTCACTCCTTTTGTGAATTCTACACCCTTTTACCTAATGTGTGAGCATGTGGATGTTATTCATGTATCCATGGACATTTGGATTTTGTAATGTTTTTAATGCCTTAATGCATCTTGAGTTATAGTATGAAATTTCTAAGTTGAGGTACTTGATTATTGTAGCATTAGTGAGATATAAGCAGTTTTAGTGTATTGCATGAATATGTAGATACATGAACGTGGTGGCCTATGTGAACCATGATAAGTTGTTTTTCTTGTGGTTGTATAGTTATTCCACATGCATAGTTGTTTTTCCTATGGTTTTATAATTATTCCACATGCATGGTAGAAATAATCCAGCGAGGCATGGGGAGAGCCTATTGCTGGTCACGAGTTGAAATAGATTTAGTGTGCTACTATGCAGACAAGGACATAATACCTTCCCTAATTGTTTATTGTTAAAATATAACACTTTATATAGCATGTAAAAATAGTTATGTAGTTGTTCGGTTTGTAACTGTTCAACCACCTCTTCACATATAAATAAACCTCTGCCTGTGTCATTTCAACAGTGCAGTTTGCTCTCTCTCCTTCTCTCGAGTTTTTCTTCTCTTTGCATATGCTAACATTGGTATCAGAGCGTCCAAGGTTGCAGTTCGAGGAAGCCTCCAAGAGGTACGAACTATAAATTCGAGGAAGCCCTAACAAGGCACGAATTTGATAAAACGTGGGGTATTTGGAGAATAATACCAGACGCTAGGGCAAAGAAGGAAGAAATTCCTCCATTCGAGGCCAAGAAAACGTGGTACGAGGGCCTAAAGTCGTGAAAGAAAAATACAGTCGGTTTTTGCAAAAAACGTGAAGCAATACAAGTCGGTTTTGCACAAAATCGTGACTCAGTTCGAAGACAATACAGTCATTTTTGTAAAGCCGTGAAGAAGGGCAAAATCGTGGAAGAGAGACGTCAAAAGGGTAGAAGTCGTGTGAAGAAGGAGACACGAGAATCCTGTCACAAATCCAGTTCAAGTCGTGATCTTTGCTCAGAACAAAAATGATCAGTCGTGGCTTGTGGAAAAGGTGAAGTCGTGGCCAGCACCAACAAAATCGTGGGCTTTGACTGTAGCAATACCCAGTCGTTGTTTGTTGGAGGAAAACGTGAGTGTTAGAATCGTTTCCTTTTATCCAAGGTCGGTGAAATAATATTATTTTTCAACAAAGGTATTCACCTTTGCATAATTAATTTCATACGATTTGGTGGAGCAATTAATTTTAATATTACTTGGAGGAATAAGTAATAATATTTTTAATACAAACAAATATAGTTGGGTGATTTGCATAATTTAATATTACTTATTGGAATAAGTAATACTTGGTGGGATAATACATTATTTTATTGGTGTGGCAAACTTTTATTTTATTATTTCCGTTACTTTGGAATAATAAAATGGCAAACATATCACACTTAACTTTGCCGGAGACACAAAAATTAACGGGCACTAATTTCAATGTATGGAGCCATAAGATTTTAACGGTCGCGGAGTTTCGTGATTGTGATAAAATAATCAAGGGTGATGAAAGTTGACCAACAACGAACTTCGAGGATTATGACAAACGTCATAAGGAAGCGTTATTGCTTCTCAAGTTATCGGTGTCGGATGATTTGATACCAGAAGTGCGGAATGCCACTGTGGCAAGCACATTGTGGGCCAGTTTGAAGGATAAATATTAGACGTCAGAAAAGAGTCGGGTTTTATACTTGAAAAATATGCTCTTTTCCGTAAAGTTACAAGAAGGTGGATCGTTGTCTGAGCACCTACTTGAATGAAAGACCTCCGAGACTAGTTATCTTCCATCAACAAAAAGGTGGACGGCGATGATATGGTGGCTCTGGTTTTGAACAGCTTACCTTCTTCGTATGAGTCATTTGTGGAGGCACTCCATTTAATGGCTGAAACTCAAACACTCACGTTTGACAAGGTGAGTTCCTACTTGTTGCAAAAGGAACGGAGACAACTTTAGGCAGAATCTAATTGTGACCATTCAGAGAGTGCTCTTGTCACTCAGTCAAAGGGAAAGTGGAAACGTCAATCTGGTGAGTCTTCCACTCGGTATCAGGTCACATGTTATTACTGTCACAAGGTTGGGCACTTAAAGGATTGCTTCGGAAGCCAAAGTATGATCTTTCGCAGCAGAACAAAAAGCCATGTGATGATGGACATGTGGCAGCAATTTGCGGAAGAACGAGATTCGGATGATGGGCATGCTCTTTATTGTCTTACGACATCATGCTCGAATAGCAGTGGTACCGATTCTTTGGATCATTGACTGCAGTGCGTCTGCACACTTTTCATGTCGTAGGGACTGGTATGTTTCATTTATTGCAAATATTTGTTTTGAATCAGTAGTACTAGCTGATGGAGAAACACTTGCAGTAGAAGGGATAGGAGATATATGCATTGTATTGAATAATGCTCATAAATTGTTAGTACGAAATGTTAGATATGTACCTTCTTTACAAAAGAATCTTCTATCTATTCGTCAATTGACTGAAAATCCCAATATTTCGTGGATTTTGGAAAGAAGTGTGTTGTCTCGATGTCAAACGAGACGAATAATTGCCCTTGGTATTGGGGAAGGTGGTCAATATTAGCTTGTTGATCCAGCTTCGATCAACATGCATGCACGTGTGGAGGACAACTCCACCATTCAGGAAATGCAGGAGGCTGCAATGCCTTGGGAGGAAGCCATTCCTCACTAATCTGCTGACTTGGATACAGTCAACCTACATGCACCTATTGTGGAGGGAATATCCACTATACTAGGTGTACGGGAGGCGGACATGCCTTGGGAGGATGGATTTCCTCATTCTGAAGAACAATTTGTTGTGGACGGAGACTCCACTATTCCAAATGCACTAATAATGCATGGTGAGATGGCATGCCCAACCACTCACTCAGAGGTCCTTGCTCGAAGGACAGTAGAGCATGACCAATTTGCTCATTGTGTTGTGAACAATCTTTCCCAACAGAGGGGGATAGATGAGCAAATAGATGAGGAGTTGATTCTCACTCCTACCACTGCTAAGACGGAGATGGTTATTTCTCCTACTATTGCGGAGTTGGTTCTAACTCCTATTGCACAGATGGTCACATTTCTCTTCTTGAAAAAGTTGGATGAGCACTACATGGTGGTGCAAGGACGTGATCGAGGTGACTTCGATTGCAGGATGATTGAGTCTTTGTACAGACTCCAATAGGCTACACAAGCCTGGAACAGAGTTTTCAATCCACTTCTCCAAGGTTCTGATTTCAGCACTCTGGAGATGGGGCTGACACTCTCAGCCATTGGTGATTCATCACTGGTCAATGAATCACGTAACAGAGAACCAGTGGACCACTTGCCATATCCTTTGTTCATGGGACCAGATTTTTGTTTTGTGGTTGTTCTTCATTTGACAAGCGCAACACAGTCATGGACTGATGATTTTGAAGTACAACCTATGGCACAGTCTGTTGATGTAATGACTAAACATATGGGCTTTAGGAAATTTGTAAAATTTCGGGACAAACTTTGTCTTGTTTCCGGTTTAGTCATTAAGAGGGGGTGTTAAAATATAACACTTTATATAGCATGTAAAAACAGTTATGTAGTTGTTCGGTTTGTAACTGTTCAACCACCTCTTCACATATAAATAAACCTCTGCCTGTGTCATTTCAACAGTGCAGTTTGCTCTCTCTCCTTCTCTGAGTTCTTTCTTCTCTTTGCATATGCTAACACTTATTTCCTTCTAGATTGGATTTCTTTTCAATGTTATACAACAAGCACACCTTCCGAGTAGAGTAAACTGAACTTAATATAAATTTGTATGATATTTATAGCAGAAGAATAAGCATGAAGCTTTGTATTCATCCATAATTACAATACAACATTTACATTTAAAGGTTGGGCTCAATTCAACCCTCAAATATAAAAACAATAGTTCCTACAGTCAACCATGAAAAGCTTATTGTAATGTGCACAATATCCACCCTATTGATGGTCATCACTCGCTATGAAAGTCATCATAAAGCAGGTTTGGGATTTAAAATATACAAAACATAGCCAGGACAGCTTCCATAGTTGGTGTAACAACCTGCCTCAGATCCATAATAAGGCCTCCATAAACAAACCTCCATGTTTTTATTTATGTTGAACTGCTTCAGCTCTTCACGGGTGCAGAGTAAACCCCTCAGATTGCTGACAGACTCTTCACTTACAAAATTGGATATTAAACCACTCTGCGGATTCACCTTTGACATTTTTCTTCAGCCGAGATTGTCTGGGGACAATTGTTACTTTGAGCTATGAGTGAGCTGTCATCTAAAGCTGCTCTGACTTCACTTTTATCATCTTTCTGGGGTATTTGTACCAATACTCCCGGCAATGACTAACAGTAGGATAGCCTCTGCAGGTAACAACTCTTGCTTTTGTCTGTCAACATAATGTGCCTTCTTATGGTTTTATTCAACTATGGGTTTGTACTTCTCTCTATTCTGAGAGCATATCAGTTACAATGGTTTTATGTCATAATTTTACTAGCCATCTATGTATATAATCATTGTGACACTTCTCAAGGTATTCTAAGAATTTCATTGACTCCAAAATTATTGGCCAAGAAATAATTGGACAATGGAGTTCTCACACTTTTGTGCCATCAATCACCTAAGATTCATGTGCTAGCATTGAACCTTCTTGATCTCTCCACTCTCTGCTTAACTGTCACATTCACAAACTTATTGTGATATGATTTATGACAGTGCTTATTTTCCTGTATTGTAAAGACCCTCGATAATGTGCAGGGCGATCATTAGTGTTGGTCATGCAAGCGCAGCTGATTCCTTCAACCTCCTAGTTCACATTAACTTGTGATTTTATAGACATGTGCTGACTTATTTAAGTCTTTAAATCCTTGTGCACTGACTCAGGCTGGGTTGCTGAATGCCTTGTGCACACAGTTAATTTCATGTCTTCTGAATCAGAAACCTGCGGCCCTTGATTAATGCACACAGTATTCTTGTTCTTGTGTCATTGCAAGTTTCTACAACATAGCCCAAGTGTAGTCTTCTACAAACTGATTTTCCCTGCAATTAACATGTAGGTGGCTGACCCATCCATTTCTATATTTTAGGAATTCCCATGTTTTCCTTAAACCCAGTCCATCACATTGTCCAAGTCTTGCACAATCTGGATAGCGGTTAAAGGGTTCCAGTGTCTGACCCAGGTGTCTTCATAATGTCTCTGTGACAGTTTCTTCCCCATGTTTGGAGGATTTAACTTGTGGATTCCCAATAATAGTTCAGCATACATTCCTTTTCGAAAATCCTATTAGAGTTCTTTTGGTGTTGCTGACTTTATACTGGCAGCCTGTTTTGTGTTTATGCAAATCTAGCACTTGTCTAAATAGGGAGTTTACCAGCATCCCCCTGACTCAAAGTTGATGCACAGGTCTCTCAAGTTAGGCTTGACATACCTTCTTGGACAGAGCTTCTGCAGTCTTCAGTCTGCACCAATCTTCGTCCTGAATGTCAACTTTTCTGGCTAATCATGTCTGGATTATACAGACTCAAAACACTTGTTTGCTGCTATGTGATACCGGGGTAACTTATCTCGCTCACTTTACTATTGCACTTAATGTGTGGGAGAATGTTTCTGCATAGCCTCCGCACTGCCCAAAATTAGTTTTGACTTTTGTACCCCATTTTCTGTCCCTACATGCTTGATATGTATTTTTGGCCATAGTGCTTTGTTTATGTACATGCAAAAGTGACATTCTGAGAGTATACTTTATTCACATCCATTCCTCATGGCTTTATTACAGTCATGGAAAATCAGCACCATCTCAAATATTGATCCTCTAGCACCTGTCAAGGTATCTGACAACCAAAACATCTGAAAAATCAAACTGGCAATGACTAAAAGTCTTCTCTCCAAACTGACAATCTAGGATATATCCAGGTGTACACCTCTGGAATATTACCACAAGCTGTATCCAATGACCAACATACAAACTAAAGTGTTGAAGTACACAATCCTGATGTAGTGAACATACACTAGTCCAATCTATCAAATGCAAACATGTCCACGAGAGAGTCAACTATCAACAATCTGAAACTTGAATCTGACTCCCACTGTTATCCCCTGATAGATGAGAATGGAGAACTGCTATATATTACCCTCCTGAAAGGAAAACAGTAACGGATAAATAAATCATGGGATCCTGGAACCTGTATAAAATAATGCACAACTCAATGCCGCCCTTTCAGGTGTTCATCACGAGTCTCCATTAAGCTGCTCCTTTGGGTTTTCAACTTAGTGGGAAGAATTTGTAAGCTGCCCTTTTGGGTTTTAAACTTACAGCTCAAGTGCACAAATGTGGGCCTCCTATTCTGCCTCCCAAATCAACAAGAAGTGGTAAAACTCCAATCTCCATAGCCTCAAATCACAAAACAACCCTACCTGATAGACATCACACTATACTGCAGATCTAGCTCAAATGAGAGATACATCTCATGCCTAAAACATATCACTGTGGCACAATGATCTCTTGTATGTGCTACAAAGTCACCAACTCCAATCTTTCATAGCAAGGCCTTAAAAAAACTGGAATATGTAGATACTCAAAGAGCAATCTGTTTTAGAAAATGTGAACACAAAAAGAACGAAGAGAAATGTGAAAGGCAAATGGCACACATTGAGAGGTGTGGGGTGCTTGTAATTATTATGTTGAAAGAGTTACATTATAATTAAGGAAGTTCTTAACCGAACATTAGTTAGTTGATACTTAATAGTTCATTAACATTAACTAATGTACTTTAATATCGCACCTTAATTGCTAAACCGAAGACAACATGTTTGTCCTGAAATTTTACAAATACAATAAAACCAAGGAGTTTAGTCATTAAAATTGTAGGCTACTCCTTAGATATTACTCTGAAATCTACAACAATCATTTGATGTTTTGCTACTGTCCAATGTATGAGCTTTGGCGTAGACAACAATTGAAAAGGACAGCTAACAACAAAACCATGATCAGGTCATGTGGACATAAGATATGACAGGTGGTCCACCAATTGTTCGTAGAATGATTCATTGACTGGTGATGAATCATCAATGGCTGATAATTCAGTCTAACCTCCATAATTTGGAAATCAGAATCTTGGAGATGTTGATCAAAGAGACTCTACTAGGCTTGTGGAGCTTTCTCAAGTCTGCAGATGGCTCAATCTATTTGCAACCCAAATGAGCTCGCCCAGGTACCCGAGATTTTTAGGTAACACTATGTAGATTCCCTTGTCCAAATTTGCAGAGAGAAGCATCTGAAATGTGACCATTTTTGCAATATTTGTAGGAGTAAGAAGGATCTTTGTAGTAGGAGAAATAACCATTTCTGCAGTAGTAGGAAAAATACTATTGCTCATTTATTTCCCCTATTGTGAAAAGCTTTGTGCAACAAGATGAGCAAAGTGTTTATGTTCTACTGTGTCTCAAGCCAGTGCCTATGATTGAGTGGTGTCCTGGGATCTCATGGGATCTCACAATGTGCCTCCAGTGCATCCTGGATAGTGGAGTTTCCGTCGACAATTAACTGTGCATTTGAGTGAGGAAGACCATCCTCTTGAGGCATTTTAGCCACCCACACTCTGTATTTAGTGAGGAATTCCATCCTCCCGAGGCATTGCATCCTCTCGCACATTCTGTATAGTGGATATTCCCTCTACAATGAGTGCATGTAAGTTGACTGAAGTAGGGTCAACAAGCCTATGAGGAATTTCATTCTCTAGCAAATCTTGAATGGTGGAGTCTCCCTCCACGTGTGCTTTTATGTTGATTGTAGTGGAGTCAACAAGCCTATATTGGCCACCTTGCCCAATGCCTAGGAAGGTACCCGTTCCTGTTTTACATCTGATACAACATAGTTCTCCTAGAAAAAAATCATAGCAACATTGGAATTTTTTGTTAACTGATGGACAAATGAGATTTTTGTGAATGTTAGGGACATATATAACATTCCTTACTAATATTTTTTGAGCATTGTTCAAGACAATGCGTACATCTTCTATCCCCTCTATTGTAAGTGACTCTCCATCTGCTAATAAAACTGAATAAGAAATTGTAATAAATGTTATATACCAGTCCCTACAACATGAAAAATATTTGGATGCGTTGGAAGCAATGAACCAACAACTGGTATCACTATCAATTGTTAATACTCTTCTTTAGAATCCCATCTTTTAACTGCTGCCACATTTGCCTCATCCCATGGCTTTTTGTTGTGTTGGGAAAGATCATATTATCACTTTTGACAATCCTTTTTGAGATGCCCAAACTTATGACAATAATGACATTTCACTTGGTATCTGGAAGATTCACCAGAGTGACATCTCCACTTTTCTTTGACTGAGTTGTCAATGCACTCATTGATTGTCCAAACCGAACTCAAGTGCACACATCTTCTTGCATTTCTTTTGTAGTAGGTATTGACTTGATCAAGTGTCAGGGTCTGGATTTTTGCCATCAAATGTAGAGCCTCCACAAATGTTTCATAGGAGGGCGACAAATTATTCAGAGTAAATGCCACCAAGTCAGCATCATCCACGTTTTTATTGATGGAACAGAGCTGGTTGTAGAGATCTTTTTCCATAGGTGTTTTGACAGGGACCTATCCTCCGTCATCCTTGTTGAAAACAACAAAATTTTCAGGTATAAAACCCGATTGGCCTCAGTTGCATTCCGGACCTTAGGTATCCAATCATCTGATACTGATAGTTTCAACAACAACAAAGCGTCTTCATGATACTTGTCATCATCCACAAAGTTAGCAATAAACCTTCCTTCATCCCCAAGAATGATTTTATTGTAGTCACCATGTTCTGCAATCGTTAGAATCTTGTGACTCCAAACATTTCTGGCCAATCAATTTCTGCACTTCTGACAGAACAAAATTCTGAATAATGGCCATTTTTCACACGATATTTGATTTTTCGATCCGATAATCATTGCGAAGAAAGTACAGTCTAAAATCTTAATATTTGAATTTTGACTTGTAAATCGATGCAATGAAGTTATAGCCTATATTCTGAATTGTGACTTGCAAATTGATGCAATAAATGAAGGTATAATCGTTATTCTGACTTCTGACCTGCAAATCAATGCAAGTGGAAATGAATTATTACAGCAGGAATTTCAAGAAAAACTTACAAATCTTGTGTACCTTCCAGTTGGAACTAAGAGAATAAAGAAGACTGCAAAAAGTTTTCCCTTGAAGAAGTTTTGCCCTTCTTATAAGACAGAAAACCCTGTTTCACTGTTTTACGTGTCTGTAATGACTGTATCAATGAAAATTGTTCAGACTGTGTGCTCGAAAATCCAACAAATTAATGACGTTTGGTGCTGTAGATGTCGATTTTCAGACAAATTGCGAATCTTTTGCAATTTAAATCAGATGTTAATGGCAGCAAATAATCTGAGGTTTGTTTTGCCTGCGATTTCTGTATCCTGCACACTAACAACAAAAACACGATTGTATGTCTGATGTCATGCTCTAGATTCAAAAAAATGACTTTTGACCATCTCATGTCCTAACTGTTTGAAATATTGCAACTGTCCAAATCATGATCGCTTTTTGGTTGGTGAAATCCAGTGACCAGCGTTTTGCCTTTGAAATCGCAATTCCTTGGCATGTTGTTCATTCTTTCACTCTGATATGTGTGCACTCGGATAACAAAAAAGTCGATTTCAGATAACAGTGACTGTAAAATTGATGGCATTTTTTTGCCTCAAAATCATGATCTGCTTCAAAAAAATTGTGTCAGAAATCACCAATGAAATCTTCAAAAACAATGACGTTTTTTGAGAAACATGTATGTTTCACGATCGTAGAAACTTTTTGTGATTGTTTTGCCCTCAAACTCTTCAAAACACAACTGAAATTCACTTTTTGACTGTAAATCTGCCTGCGTCCCTAGCAGCGAGTGCTTTGATTTGTTACAAGATGTGAACACAGAAAGAATGAAGAGAAATGTGAAAGGCACGCAACACAAATTGAGAGGTGTTTGATGCTCGTATTTTTATGTTGAAATATGTTACAATATGGCTGGGGAAGTTTGTAACCGAACATTAGTTGATGACTAATAGTTCATTAAACCTTAACTAATATTCTTTAATAATATGCACCACAAATTGACACATCATCATCATCTATGCGGATCTGGTTAAACTCTGCAATTTGCCCAGCAACAGGTTACTCATCAAATATGCCAAGAGACATATCAAGAACATCGACATCAATTCTAGAAGAACAAAAATATCTAGACTAGTATGATCAAGATCAAAAAAATCTACAAGGCTGAGCTCGTCAACTTCATGGGAAGCAAGTTTCACATCAACATCATCGTGGTCATCGTCATTATACAAATCATCATCATCATCGATAGTGGACTGAACTCTCCAAGTTTTGGACAACATGCGAATCTCAGATTGCCATCTAAAATGATCAATTAAGCCAAAATACACATGCCTCATGGGCTCAGTACGTGTATCTTGCATGTAAAAATGCCCGACAGAATGAGCATTTTTCCCTCTGATATACAAGGATGCAAATCAAAACCATCATTGGAGGTATGACCACGACGTTCATAGCAAGAACAAGTATGATTACCTTTGGTATTAGACAATGAATACGAAACAAGGGGATCAACAACTTGACTATCACATAGACTACCCCCAGAGACAGAGTAAATAGTTTTGGAACATGAAAACCAATACGACCAATACTTATCGAGTCATGACTGGGAATGTCTCTCATATTGGTAGAACAGGTCAAGGTTCCACAATAGGAGTTTGAACGTGTTTATGATCCACAATTGTCTTGGACTTGTCTTGATCAACCTTAGGCTTAGAAACAATAGATTCAACACATCTTTCTTGACATTATTCACAACATGATTTTGAGTACTAGCAAAAGGTACAATAGGTTTTGTTTTTTTACAACTGGCTTGACACTAGGTTTCTTGACAACACTGATAGGATGGAAATTAAAATGAGTTCTTTGAGATTTGATTTGATCTTATAAAGGATCTATTTCCTTGTCGCAACAAATTGTACAAACCACAAAACTGCATAAATATAGGCTGAAATTGCCTCCAACACTCTGCTATCATATTTGCTTCATGGCGAGTTTTTACTTGAATATACAATGACAGGAGGCATTCAGAATAGAGTATAACCAATGATGCAAATACAATGACAAAACACTTGACACATTTCGTGTTGGGTTCAACTGGTAATGCTTGGGAAACAAAATATTTTGTTTGAGGGGTCTTTACAGACGGACCTTGTTCAAATAAGTTGATCTATAAGTGTTACACCTTTATTTTTCAAGAAGAATATAATTCATTCTTATCTCTCCATGATTCAATCAACTTTTTAATAGGATGCACAATGATAATAGCAAAAAGCATGCTGCCAAAAATTCTAACATGAAAACTAAATTTTTAGCAGCATTTAAAACTCCCTTTCCATGAAGAATGGGTGCTTATAATGTCCATTTGGACTTTAAGTGCCAAAGATATGGCAATTTGAAACTTTCTAGCTGGTTAATAACCCGGTTTTCCTTCACCAGTGCAAATTCTGGTTTCTGTTGAAGTTTTCCACCAAAACCTATTTACCATATCTCTTATGTGGTAAACTTGAGTCTGAAATGGGCTCATATGAATTGATTACGGATTTTCATACTTTCTAGGTTTTGAACTTGTGACCTGTAGAAGTGAAAACTCTTACAAATGCATTTCTCCAACTCCCTTATGCAACCATTTGAATTTTATAATAAAAATGTTTATATATTTGTTTCTTAAAATAACCCAAACCTAAGAAAATAAAATTAAAGGCTTTAAAAGATTTACCTAATTGTCACAACCTAAAAGCACCATGTAATGAAAAAAACATGCTCAACAAAAATAATCAACACATTTTCCAAATTGAAAATGCCCTCCTTTAACATCTTCAACACCTCGCAACTTTATTTGAATCCACGCACGAAAGAGCTAGTTTAAATTTCCTTAACATATCTCTCATAGCTCATCTTCGAATAGCTCTGCATCAAATAATTCTGTGAAATATGATAATCGTTTGAATATTGCACTATTTTCATTTAAAATCATCAAACTGAATTAGGATAGGCTGTGAAATACCAATGATAATCGTAACTATTTAACAAACTAATTCCTCATAGCTACAATAATTCTTCAAATATATTTATCAAACATTTGAGAAATATGAAATCACTATTAGCTTATGCATTTAAAATTACTAACACCAGCACCTATAATCTAGGATAGGAAACTAACCTTATGACGATAATACCAATGACAACTTCTAATCTATATGTAACTATTTAACAAACTCACACATCTCCTCATAGCTACAATAATTCTTCAAATATTGCACTCTCTCTGCATCAAACTGAATTGAGCTGAGAAATATGATAATTGCATTTGCTAGTTGTATTAGCTTATGCATTTAAAATTACTAACACCAGCACCTATAATTTAGGATAGGAAACTAACCTTATGACGATAATACCAATGACATCTTCTAATCTATATGTAACTATTTAACAAACTCGCAAAAATAGATTAACCTACTTCTACATGCACATTACAGTTAAATAACACGACTTATATTACTTTTAGCTATGATTAATTAAGTATTCTAACATTCGCCTCCATAATTTATCATAGTCTTAAGAGTACAAGAGAGAGAACTACGAAATGCCTCAAACTTAACTTGTGCAAATGACTTGGTGAAGACATCTGCACATTGGTATTTAGTTACACAAAATTGGAGTTGGATGTTGTGTTGCTCACGTATGAAGTGGACTTGAACCTCGATGTGTTTCTTGCACTCATGGAACATTGGATTTGGAACAAATTTTAGAACATCCTCATTGTCATAGTACAAGATGGTTGATTGTTTTTTGTGGTACTCCCAATCTTGCAAGTATGTGACATAACCATATTTTGGCTCAGTGCAAGATCGAGAAACAAAGTTTTACTTCTTTTCCCTCATGAGATAGGATCAAATCCTAGAAAGAATACAAATTCATATGTGGATTTTCTGTAGTCAATATAACCTATATTATCTACGCCTAATGGTTGGAGTGAGGCCTGCAGTGTTGCAACACGACAAAGAAACACTTCAACTTTTCACCTGTCTTCAATTTGAGAAAGTGAAGTTGGCTTTGCAGATGTAGGATGGTATTTTGGTTCTTGGCTTCAGAGACAATATTCAATTTGTCCCATGTGTCTTTGGCAGATCTTGTATCCTGGATATGAGGTTGAACCTCATCCGATACCCCGAACATGATCATCAACTTTGCCTTCTGGTTCGCTTTGTCGAACTTCCACTGCAAGTTTGCATCATAAGCATGTTGGGTATATGTGCCTTCTACAACCAGCCATATATCTTCAAGCTCGAGACGCGTTTTCACCTTTGCCTTCCATGCAACATATTTATCACTGTGGAGTAGCAGTAAGTTGGGCAGAAAATACTTGGGGCCGTTTGTGGTCATTATTAATGATAGTGGAAAAACAGAAAATACAATGAATTCCTTTTAAAAACCCACTTTTAATTTGACTCCCTCTGTGCTTTTGTTCCATGCTTGTGGAAGAATGAATGATGCTTTTGGGCTGCTCTGGCAAGGCTCTCTTGCTTGGATGTTATATATATAAAAGAAGATTCATGCACAGTAGCACTAAATATTTTTGGAAGTATAGATTACCAAAGGATCAGAATAGACAATGACTCTTCAGCAAAACTTACAAGATGACAACTTGCTAAGAGAAGGAAAGTGTCGCTTGAAGCTTCCACGCGGAGTGGCCTGGTGCTCCTTTTCTTTCCCCTCTTATGCTTTCCAAAGGCAATCCTCAAATCCTGCTCCTAGACTATGCTCTGATACCAAACTAATTGTGTTAGCTTCAACAAATATTTATACAACTATAATCACTAACATTAGCCCCTCTAATTAAGGATTGGAAAACTAACCTTATGACTATAATAGAACTATCAACATCTAATCTGTACGCGAGTTTGTAACCATTTAACAAACTCACAATAATAGATTAACCTTCTTCTGTGTGTATTGTTTTTTTTTAATTCATAAACAAGGGTTGATGGGTACCTTTCCCGTTCACCTGTGACACAACAGGGGGTCCCATTCCCCAACCAATTCGCAGAGTTCAGCCATAACTGGCCTAAATTTGAGACCATTCGCAGTGTTCAGCCATAACTGGCCTTTATTCGAGAGCATTCCACCCAGCAAGACAAGCACCCAGCGAGAGTTGAACCTGGGTGGAGTGGGAAACAACCAGTATACTTTACCAACCTGTCAACACCTCATCGGCCTTCTGTGTGTATTGTTGTTAAACAACACCATTTACATTATTATTTACTATGATTAATTAATTATTTTATTAAACTGACTCTTTCAATTCAAACCATTCATTAAAACATTTATGCGTTTCGTTCTCCTGTGTATTAGCTTTCCAAAACATTTTAAATCCTTGAGCTTCGTTAAGAATTGAAGAAAATCTCAGTTTTACTGATGTTGTCTCAGACTGTATAAAAAAACACCACTTTGATTCCTCCCCATCCGAACTCACACGATCAGATTTTGCTCTTGCTATGGCTGTGATTTTTAATGTTTCTGCAAATCGTCTGCATTCCGCAAAATTGATACTGTTCCCTGTACCCCATTTGCTGTTCAAGCTTGCTTGATATGTCTTCTTGGCCGTAGTGCTTTATTTATGTACATGCAAAAGTGCCAGTCTGGGAGTAAACTTTGTTTACATCCATGCCTCATGGCTTTATTTCATTCATGAGAAATCTTGGGCGATGATTATTATACCTGTGTCCACTAAACCTTCATAATCGGTGGTTAATCAACTTTCGGGTGATTGGTAAGTGCTATCTTGTTGATCGATGCCTGTGACCAAGGTCACATTGGCAGGATTGGCTTTAAAGTGTGTAGTGTAAACAGTTCTAATCTATGTTACATGGTGAAAGGGAAGATTCATGTGTAAGGCATTGCCAATCCAGTTGGCCCAATGGTTATATTATATATGACTTTTGATCACATGGTGCCAACCATTGGAAAATGAACTACATCGGATGTTTGAGCTTGCCATATAGCGTGTCCCTAGAGGCATAAATTTCTTGAATGACAGGGTTGAATGAATGATTGATACTCTGACAAGAATACGTTCTTCAGTAGGTATGTATCCATGCTAATTGGATAACTATAGTTGTCTTTGAGCTTTGTGTTCCAAGTTGAGAAGTGATTGATTGAAAACAACTACATGGATACTGGTAATAATAGACTAAAACCATTGTCACCTGCAAATGTAGGGATACGGATATGAGGAAGCCATTGCAAAACAGGATATGGGAGTAAATGATTAAGGGTATGCCTATTTAAACCCTTCGTCCTACCCTTCTTTTGCTTTATTAGTGTAATAGATGCTATGGACTCGTATGCTTTGTAAGTCGTCCCGTGAGCTATTAAGAATAATCCCACATGCATGGGTAGTAGTAGTTTCTAGAATAGAACTAGTATATTAGGGAGTGCTTAGGCCAAGAAAAGCATCCATGAACATTATTGTATTGAGCTTGCTCAAAGGGGTTGCCCCTTGAAGTGGCCTGCGATGTGGTAATGCGATTTCAATCTTTCTGTTTAATAATCTAATCTGTACCGCATTGTGTTATTCAGCTTAATCTGTCACAGGAGGTTCATTGCAATATAAATACGGTCACCAGAAGATGTGAGTATGGGGACAGGGTCCTTGTCCTTATACTGGAGTTTCCTGGTGACTGGTTGAAAGCAAAGTGCCATGTTTATCAATTCAAACAAAAATATTACTGTGTCCACCAGAAGCTGATTGTATCCAGAATCCTATGGATAATACAAGGAAATATGTTCTGTTAGCAGATGACAAATTCATATTTCATGAAGATGGAAATAATATTTAATCTGTTTCTCAACGTCTCAGGTGTTTCTAGTTGCTTTGCCTTTAATAGTTTTAAGAACGTGGTGTAATTAATGGGATTGGTCTGTGGCACAAATGAAGTGTAAAATCACATTTCATTCATGTGCAGCAGTTTCTTTTTCTTGGATTAGCAAAGTCTCTCTGCTTTATAAATACATCCATTGATAGGTTCTTGAATCTTCAGGTGACACCTTCATTTCCTACCGTACTAGCTACCTGCCCAGCTGTACAATTCGAGGTATGCTTTTTTAGGATTTAATATTCTGTGATTTATGTTGTTTTATTCAATTTTTCCCAAACATAATGCCAGATATAAATAGGAAAACTCAAGCCCCTGCATTTATTAAGAGTTGCTGTTTGATATAGTTTGGTGCTGGCCACTTATTTTCATTAACTGAATATTGCAACTAGTCATCGAAGTTATGGACAATGAGGTCCATGAGAACCTAGAAGTAACTAGGCCAAGGTAAGTTTTTCATAAAACTTGATGTGTCGAAGAACTCACTTTACATGTTCTTTGAACTGCAGGATTCATGCCTTCCGGATTCACATCAGCAAAGTCAATGGCATCTGAATTTCAGTTTTGGAAGCAGAGTTGTCTTGCCTCCAGACAGCTTCCTCTCTCTAAGGTTACCTTTTGTTTATGGTGCACGGCTTGATGATGGTTCGATAATTCCTTTTTTACCTCGTGCTCATAGGCCAGAGCTAACTGCTTGGATTGTAAAAGGCACAATGGTACAGATTCTATCAAAGGAGCAAGATAGTGATAGCATCTCTTCGCTCTGATTGCAAATGCCACTTTGTAAGCTGCTTGTGGATCTGCTAATTGAAGTTTGCAGCCTCAAGAAATTTCTGAGAAAACAAAATCTGTGCTGGGGCTTATAAACACGGTCTTTATAGCATTCAAAGCTTCATCACGGACTTTGATTTTAATCTTTGTGGCTGTGAGTACTATATTTTCTGTTAAACCTTTGCTCAACGTTCAATAATCTCACATAATGCTCTGTTTGTCCAAATAGTGTTGGTAACTTTGATGTTGTGGATCACAGCACTACCATTTTTTCAGATATGGAATTGTTTGCCAAAAGTCTACCCCTTTTTGTATCTCCTAATCTGACTTAAGGTCTTTGCAATTGTGCTGCAATTTGACAATGTTCAATTAATGTGACATGGTGAATTTATGATATCATCCTTCAAAATGTTTCACAATGTAAATTAATATGTATGCATACCTACTCAAAACACTACGTATGTGGAACAATACAAGATTGGTCTGCTATTCTCATATGATCAGTTATCCATATTGGTACTACCACATACAATATGGTCAGCTCTAACCTCCCTTTGAGTTTCTTATTCAGTTTTTAGTGTCATAGAGATATAAAACTCAATTGGATTTGGAAAAATATGGATGTGACAATTCCTTGAAAAGCTTTATGTCCTTGCCACATGGTGCAAGATCTGTTTAGACAAATCTTACCATGGGATTTGTCCTTATCAATGGTAAACCATCCAGCATATCCTCTTTTCGGGGATACATGGGATGTCTCAGGAATGTCTGCTGCCCACACTTAAAATGCTAGGGACCTTGTGTATTTGATGCTTTTGATATGTCTGTTTGAACTGCTTGCTGGGATTTCCAATTGCAAGAACATGTATCCAATATTTGAGGATTTTAGTTTTTAAACATATGGATGAACTTCCATGTAAGATCTGCAAAATTGTTTTGGCAATTGTGCTGAAAAACTTGTCTCTGGTTTTATTTAGTTTCTTGCAAAATCTATGAAAATAACCTTGAATCTAAGGCTTCGTTGTGGAGCTGTAGTAGTTGTTTGCTTCAGGTTACAGAGTAGCAGGGTGAACACTGCTTGACTGGGAAACAAGAACTGGCATTGCCCTTGGTGCAGCTAGAGGCATTGGATATCTACATGGCAGTGTTAACCAAATTTCTCATGGAAACATCAAGTCTTTCAACATTCTTTGTATCAAGGACTATAATGCCGTTGTTTCAGATTTTTGGGCTTGCTCATTTACTAAGTGCAACTCCATTTGCTAGTCAAATTGTGGGATATAGAGCTCCAGAGGTTACCGATGCTCAGAAAATTTCACAGTACCGTCAACCATGCATAGATAATGATCCACTGTTGGCATAATACAAGTAGTCACTCATGCCATTACTATATTTTTCCATGTTTTAGCATTCATGTTTGCCATCAGCAATTCAGATGTTCAGAGTTGTGTGTACATCTCACTCAGCACAATAATTGTCTTATAATATAAATATAGTTCCGGTAACTATATGATAGAGAAAACCGCCTTCTTTTAGCTTCAGAATTGAGAAGTTTGTAATTGCTCAGGGCATCAGTGCTCCATGTGCCTTTTCCATTCAGATTGTTGTTTGTTAGTCTATAATGAAAGGCTCAAAGTAACTATTCTTAGTAAATAGTAGCATTTTATATGCATAAATATTGTTGTTTTTCTTGGAGTAAGATTGTTGTATCTTCATGGATTACATTTTAGCCATATGTTTTAAGCCCTCTTTCAAGGGTAGTTTTTACTTAGAGTCTTGAGTACTTGAGACGATCTTTTAGGTTTTTAAAAGATACACAACTTGGTTGGTGGATCCTGTTTGTCTCTTTAATAAAGAGTATGATGCAGCCCAACATTTCACTTCACTGATTCAAGTGTTCAAGTCGGTAATGCAGGAAAAGTAAGTTTGTATTCATATAGCTTTCCCTTTCTAGCGGTTTTAGGGCTTTACATCTAGGTGTTGCTGCAATTTGTTGTTGTTCCTGCCTTTCTATTAAAAAAACAACGGATTACAAAGGTTGTCTTCCTTTTGGTGAAGATCATTTTTATGTGAAATTAAGCACCCATTTTTATGTTTTATGTGTTACCTATTAAAATATATTCTTAATATATTAGTCAATTCTTAACGAACTATTACTAACGTATTAACTAATGGACAGTTGTAACCTCCTTCACCCATTTTGTAACTATATTGCATAATAACATGATGGACACATAAACTACTAAGTGTGCATTTGGTTTCTCTTCATTCTTCTTTTCACATCTACCATTGGTATCGGGGCCATTGGTTATCGAAGGGGCTTAGTGTAATATCCCCTTCCCAATCGAAGACCTTTGGCCTATTTTGTCAACCCGACGGCCAAAGGAAAAATATAAGGGTGACTTAAGTTTTATTAATTTTATTATATTGTGCAAAAAAATTAAAATATAATAG
Organism: Taxus wallichiana var. yunnanensis; assembly: GCA_018340775.1. Classification (NCBI taxonomy): domain Eukaryota; kingdom Viridiplantae; phylum Streptophyta; class Pinopsida; order Cupressales; family Taxaceae; genus Taxus; species Taxus wallichiana. Next base: position 1,011,880,892 of record CM031242.1, read on the forward strand.
CACATATAATAAATTAATAAACTTAACATTAAAATAGAACCTAGAAAAGTGCATAAAAAGAAAAACACTTATTTAATTTGTATTTTCTAGGGAAAATGGCGACTTGCCTTAGGGGGAATAATGGGAACTTAGAAAGGATAAAACATTTCTATTTTGTATTCCCTCTAGGGAAAAAGCGACCAGCCTTGGGAGAGAAGAAAATAATTATTAAATGCCTTTTGTATTCTCCCTAAGAGAAATGGCGACTTGTCCTAGGAAGGGAAAATGGAGGGTAGAAAATGCATAGAAAGAATCATGAATGCTGATTGGAGGAGAAAAAGGTTGTTTTGGGTCTCTTCTTCCTTTATAAGGAGAAGTCGACTTGAGGGGAAGTCATTCTATGCTATGATCATTTTGATAATTTCTGATTTGTGTCTTAAGCTTGTTTTTGCATAAATAAATTCTAAGGATGAAAACCCTTAGTATTTTCTCTCTTGTGGATGAAAACCCCAAGAGAATTGTGAGAGATTTCCTCTCATTGGTTTAACCATATTTTTCAGTCATTTCCAGCAGTGTTATCATAATTTCTTCTTGTGGAGCGACTCATTCCTTGGCTGGTTTGCATTGTATTCGAGGTATTTCAGATCTGAATATTATTGTCATATCATCTACTGATTTTTGGGAATCAAAGCAAAGCATTTTCAGAATTTTTAGAGGCTTTTAAGAGGTATTTTCAGTCAGTTTATTATGCAGATTTCAGATCTGTTTTTCAGTCATTAGTGACCTCTAAAAATCTGATTTTTGATATATTTGGGCTTTTAAAAATACTACAATCAGTTTGTGATCAAAATATAATTTTTGGGTGCTAATTGTGTTAACCAGTAATAAATCAGAATTGCAGCAGTTGTCTTTAGATTTTGTGTTATTGCATTTGGGATTTGCTAAGAATCCAATTGGGAGTATAATATGTCCATTGGGGACATTACACTTACAGTTTGAGGAAACTCTTGGCATAGAGTACAGACATCAAAGCGAAGCTGGTAGAGGCTGTCTAGACCTGTAAATCAAGGTGAAAGAGAGCTAAAGAGGTCGTTAGGGCCACAGTCGGAAGAAAAACACCAAAATTGTGACTCGGTCACATATTTGTATCGGATCGTGTAGAATCGTGAGCAAAGACGTAGGACACGTCAAAGGAGGACACGAACTGAAGGAAAACATGTTAGCAACCTTATCAAAAACATTTCAATGTTTCAGTCACCAGAAGAAGGGCTTGAATGAGTTGTGACATGAAAATACAGTTGTGTAACTGTGTTTAGGGCAAAGGATGTAAAAATCACGACCAAATTAAAGCATAAAAATTGCAGATTCTAGGGCACTCGAATGTGAGTGTTTCAGAGGATTTTCAAGTAGAAATCATAGATTTAACAATCCCAAGCAAATGTGAGTTTTCTGGTCAATATACAGCAAAAATGCATGTCTAGGGCAGTCCAATTCAATAGAGAGGAAAAACACGATTTAGGGCACATTAAGAGTCACAAAAATCATGATTTGCCGCAGTAAGAGTCATGAGCTTATGTGTTGTTAGGGCATGAAGTTTGTAGGAACCCAAACAGAAGTTGTGAAGAATACTGTGATTTTTGAAGGGCACAACCACATATTTCAATCTCTGGAAAATCAAAATCAATTTTTCAAAAACACAAGGTGTTTGGGCACGATAGACAGAAATGACATGAGTTCATTCATGATTTGAGAGAAACAAGTGCAGACACATCTAGGGCATTGGTGTTTTGCTTCTGACCTGCAGACCAGCGTGCAAGGGGATGGAGCAGGAAACAAGAGAACAACACTCAAAACACATTTTTCATAGTTTGTGGAGTGTAACTTTGTAAGTAATTTTGAAGTTCAGAGTTAAAGAAAAATTTAAATTTTGAAACTGTACTTTCTCTGTACTTTTTCTTGTTGCATATATTTCCAAGTGAAAATGGGAATCTTGTATTTTTGATTTGTTGCATTAATTTGTGTGTCACAAATCAGAACTTAGAAAACTGTATTTGTCATTCATTGTATCAATTTGTGGGTCAAAAATTCAATTATTCAGTGTTAGACTGTACTTTATTTTTCTGCATTGATTTTTGAGTCAGAAATATGAAGTATTATATGACAAATATACAAATTCTTGTTTTGCCAGAGGTGTAAAAGTCAACGAGTCAAAACTATAATGTCTGGAGTCGTAAGATATTGATTATTGTTGAATTTCTGTTAAAATATAAAGCATTATATAGCATATAATGCAGTTATTTAGTTGTTATTCAGTTGGTAACTGTTCAACCAATCTGTAACCACCTCTTCCTATATAATAAACGCTGTCACACTTGTTTGAGTGTGCATTCAGCCTTCTCTGAATTCTTTCTTCTCTTTGCATATGCTAACATTGGTATCAGAGTGTTACGTTCACAGTTCGAGGAAGATAGAAGCCATTCATTTTGAGGAAGCTCTTGGCGGAAGAGTACAAACAAAGGGCAAAGCTACTGTGGAGGTCGTGCAAACTTGTAGATCCAGTTTGCGGTGTAAAACCTTCTCGTTTTCGAGGGCAAAACCTGCTACAACCCCTCCGCAAAAGACAACATTTTCAAGGGCAAAATACTGCTTTTGGTGGGAAAAGACCCGTCGCAAATAACGAGGGTAAAAAGGGCAAATATAGTTGCGAAAAACCTCCAAATACTGGTCGCAAGGATAAGGGAAGTCGATTTCTTGGTTCATGCATTTTTTTAATAGTTGTGAGACAAGAGAAGTCTGTTTCGAGGACAGAAGAGTCAAGTTTACTGCAGTCAAAGTCAAGTTTATTGCAGTTGCAATTTCTCCAGATGCAAGGGATAGAGTCATTTGAGAGGGTAAAATTTTATTACTTGTTTGGATTTGAATAATAAATTCATACTATTTGTTGGAGTGGGCAAGACATTATTTATTATTTCCGTTGTTTTGGAGTAATAAATGGTGAATATCTCTAACCTCACTTTGTTGGAGACACAAAATTGACGGGCACAAATTTCAATGTATGGAGCCATAAAATTCTAACGCTTGTAGAATTTCACGATTGTGATAAGATAATAACGGGTAGTGAAGGTTGACCAACAATGAACTTCACGGATTATGACAAATGTCATAAGGAGGCTCTCTCACTTCTCAAGTTGTCAGTGTCGAATGATATGATACCAAAAGTGTGGAATGCTATTAAGGCAAGAACGTTGTGGACTAGTCTAAGGGATAAATATTAGACGTTAGAGAAGAGTCGGGTTTTATACCTGAAGAATATACTCTTTTATGGAAAATTACAAGGTGGATCGCTGTCTGAGCATCTACTTGAAATGAAAGACCTCCGAGACCAGTTATCTTTCATCATCAAAAACGTGGACGATGATGATACGGTGGCTCTGGTTTTGAACAACTTACCTTCTTCGTATGAGTCATTTGTGGAGGCACTCCATTTAATGGCTGAAAGCCAAACTCTCAGGTTTGACAAGGTGAGTTCCTACTTGTTGCAAAAGGAGCGGAGACAAATTCAAGCAGAATCTAGTTGTGACCAATCAGAGAGTGCTCTTGTCACACAATCAAAAGGAAAGTGGAGACGTCATTTTGGTGAGTCCTCCACTTGGTATCAAGTCACATGCTATTATTGTCACAAGGTTAGGCACCTTAAGAAGGATTGTCAGAAGCGGAAGTATGATCTTTCGCAACAGAACAAAAAGCTATGTGATGAGGAACATGTGGCAGTAGTTGAAGAATGAGATTTGGATGACGGGCATGCTCTTTATTGTCTTATGACATCATGCTCGCATGAAAGTGGTACTAATTCTTTGGATCATTGACTTTGGCGCATACGCACACTTTTCATATGGTAGAGACTAGTATGTTTGTTTTATTTACTATGCAAATATATGTTTCGAACTAGTAGTGCGAGTTGATGGAGAATCACTTGCAGTAGAAGGGATAGGAGATATATGCACTGTATTGAATAATGCTCATATGTTGTTGGTACGAGAATGCTAGATATGTACCTTCTTTACAAAAGAATCTTCTATCTATTCGTCAATTAACTGAAAATCCCAATATTTCTATGGATTTATGTGGGAAGAAGTGTGTTGTCTCTGATGTGAAACAAAGACGGATGATTGCCCTTGGTATTGGGCAAGGTGGCCAATATCGGCTTGTTGATCCTACTACGATCAACATGAATGCACGTGTGGAGGACAACTCCACCATACGGGATGTGCAGAGGCCGCACCGCCTTGGGAGGAAGCCATTCGTCTCATTTGTTGACTTGGATATAGTCAACCTACATGCCCTCATTATGGAGGATGTATCCACTATACCGGATGTACGGGAGGCGGACATGCCTTGCGAGGATGTATTTCCTCATTCTGAAGAACAGTTTGTTGTGGATGGAGACTCCATTATTCCAGATGCACTAAAGGTGCATGGTGAGATGGCTTGCCAAGCCACTCACGTAGAGGCACTTTCTCAAAGGACAATAGAGCGTGAGAAATTTGCTCATTGTGTTGTGAAAGACCTTTCTCAACAAAGGGGGATAAATGAGCAAACAAATGAGACAAAGGAGTTGGTTCTCACTCCTACTACGGAGATGGTTATTTCTCCCACTGTTGAGACGGAGATGCTTGTTTCTCCTACTATTGCAAAGTTGGTTCTAACTTTTGCTGCATAGATGGTCACATTTCTCTTCCTGAAAAGGCTGGATGAGCATTACATGATGTTGCAAGGACACCGTCGAGATGACTTCGATTGCAGAAGCTAACTGAGTCTCTGTATAGACTCCAACAAGCGACACAAGCCTAGAACAAATTTCTCACTCCACCTCTCTCGAGTTTCTAATTCCAATACTCGGAGATGGGGTTGACACTCTCAGCCATTGATGATTCATCATTGGTCAATGAATCACGTAACGAAGAATCAATGGACCACTTGCCATATCCTCTATTCACACGACCAAATTTTTGTTTTGCGGTCCTCCATTCGACAACCACAACACAACAATGGACTGCTGATTTCGAAGTACCACCTATGGCACAATCTATAGATCTAATGACTAAACATGTGGGCTTTAGGACATTTGTCAAATTTCAGGATAAACTTAGTATTGTTTCCGGTTTAGTCATTAAGAGGGGGTGTTAAAATATAGAGCATTATATAGCATATAATGCAGTTATTTAGTTGTTATTCAGTTGGTAACTGTTCAACCAATCTGTAACCACCTCTTCCTATATAATAAACACTGTCACACTTGTTTGAGTGTGCATTCAACCTTCTCTGAATTCTTTCTTCTCTTTGCATATGCAAACAATTTCAAGACTAATATATAAAATCATACTTGACGAGGAATGAAGGCCGGTTGCAATCTTTGTGGATTATGACAAATGTCATAAGGTCTTGTTGCTGTTGACACCATTGGTATCTGATGAGTTAATACCAAAGGTTTGGAACGCCATTGCGGTTAGGGTGTTATGGACTAGTCTAAAGGACAAATAGATGATTTCAGAGAAGAGTCAGTTGTTATACCGGAAGAATTTATTGTTTAGAACAAGGATGTACAAAGATGGGTCCCTATTATAAAACCTACTTTGGATGAAAGATCTCCGAGACCATAAGATTTTGACTATTGCTGAATTTCGATACTGTAATAAAATCATACTTGGTGAGGAAAGAAGGCCGACTGCAATGTTTGTGGATAAAGAAAAATGTCATAAGGAGGCCTTTTGCCATTGATGCTGTTAGTATCTAATGAGTTGATACTAGAGGTTTGAAATGCCACTACAGCTATGGTGCTATGGACCAATCTGAAGGACAAATACATGACTTTAGAGAAGAGTAAGGTGTTATACCAGGATACTTTTTTGTTTTCAACAAGGATGCAAGAAGATGGGTCCTTATTAGCAGACCTACTTTAGACGAAAGATCTCCAAGACCAACTTGTTTCAACTAACAAAAAGGTGGGTGTCGAGAACAGCTTCAAGAAAGGGAGCAAGAGTATGGAAAGCAAGCCAGAGAAAAATGAAGTTTGGAAAAGCAAAAATGTTAGGACTAACACAGCCATGTAAGTACTCAATTGATGGCCTAGTTGCCTAGGAAGTTTTGCACAAGCTTGTTCAGCGCAAACCTCTGTGAAACTATACATATCTGTGAATTCCTGTGAACTTCTACTTAGTTCATGTCCAAGAATTTTTGTTAATTTCTACACAACTCTTTTTCTTTGAAGTTCTATGAATCTCCATGTAGGTTCTTTTGCTTAGTGGTTCTGCAAAGTCCCACAACTCCATATGTTGGCGAGGTTTTGCAAGTCCGTGCAACTTAATCTTTCTGCGAAAACTTCCTAATGAGTGTCCTTGCACAAGAATAGAGGTCGACATTCTACACAGTGCAAGGATACTTGAGGTTTGGTGCAGAAGATCTTATGCGTTAGTTACCTTTGATTGCGTGCACAATCTGCACGACATTGTAAACTTGCACAACCGGCATATGTCTTTGCACAGATACATCAACTTGCAGCCTCTGCTCAAGAAGGAGGTTCATGCTGGCTTCTTAGATACACAACATTTTACTTGGAAGGAGAGAAGCATTCAAAGGATCAATCTCTATGTAGTGTTTGAATTCAAGACTCCTGCAAAAATTCTGTAAAGTGCACATAATCATTGGGACGTGCCAGATTAGTGTTCTACTTATGCATCAGTTCGAACATCATGGTGCCAGAAAGTCTGAACATTGTAGCTGCCTGAAGCTGAAGCGCCACAAAGGGATGCCAAACATCTCACATATGGAAGCTCAAATGTGTAGAGTAACATAACATAATGTTTCGTGACAGACATGCGGATAAGGGAAGGCGGTCCTTTTCATGAGGGGGTGCTCGGTTGGCTAGGTTGTAGATTTGTTCTTCTTCAAAGACAACTAGAGTATTCTTGCAGAGAGACTTGTGAGGAGTACATAAGTTTCTGCACAGAGCTATAGGTTGACTCACTTCCGTCTAGGGACTGATATTGTATCTCTGCATTTGTTGTACCTCGGAATAAAGCTGAGAGTTGTGTTGTCTGCATGTGTGTAATTTCCCATTGAAAACAATAAGGTCTGTGGTGTTTTCATTGTGCAAGTCTGTGCGCATCTCTGTGAGTGTTAAGAGATCCCTGGCTGCACTGTCTATGGTGTTTTTCACTTGACCCTATAAGCGTAATTATATCAAGATGTTGCAGAAATATTCCAATTAAACAACCTAATCATTTCTGTCCTCCCCTCAAGTGTTAATGAAGGAAAATACTAAATCCTTTACCTGGAATGGCTGAAAGTGCACATTAAGTCAAGTAATGCTGCCCTTTCAATAATAACTGCAAATACTGCATTTCCAATGACGAATCCCCTCCATGGATTACTTCCCTTATTTTCGCCAAGAAACATTGCAAATTGCCACAACCCCTTTGCATAATTGACCAACATCTTTTATAGGCAATCAAACACCAAAACACTCCCAACTGAACTTTCAGTTTGAGTGCCCTTAACGCTCCCCACCCCACTTCCACTAATTTATTTCTTGCATTCCACCCTCCTCATCACTTATGAAACTCATCTTGCCTTGTAAAATCAAATCAAAACAAAATTAATGTATACCTTAAAACAATGTACAAAATGTATATTCAACTATTGGTAACAAAAATAATAAAACAATTATTTTGAGCACATTTCAAGTAAAAGAAACAAAACAAAACAAAAGTAATGGTTAATTAAAACATGCATTTGTGACTGACTAAAAATAATAATAATAAAAGAGGGAAAGACATAACTAGGAAAGCATGTAAATGCAGTGACCCTCTTTTGGTAGCAAATCTCTCTTTCTCATCTCATTTTTTTTCTTCCTATCTTTTCCTTTTTCACTGCAAAAATGGATCAAGTTTAGGGTTTGGGGTTGTATTAGGGTGGTGGTTTTAAGGTATTTTTCCTTGGAATGGTAGTTGAGGGATGCCCCAACAGAATGAAAAATTTGCGTGTTTCCAAAATGGGTTGAAAAAGGGGGATGCCCTAGAGACATCTGAAAGCATGGGACATCTTTTTTTTTCTTCTTTCATTGGCTGCGAGGGGAGAGAGAGGACAAGGGGGGATGGGGGTGGGTGGGATGGCTAGGTGACATTTTGTCTCTCTCCCCAATATGGCTTGGATGCCTGTCTCCCGATCCCAAGCGACACGTCGTTGTGGAATGTTGTTTATTATTTTATTTAGAAGATCAATATAATAATAAAATTGTTATCATAGAATGCTATCATTCAAACTTAATCACAACTTCTTTTACATGGAAATTTCTTTTCAAACCACTAGACTAGAACATGAATTCAAAACTTGTGATCGAGGCCAAGTCTTTACAAGGCTCTGAATTTTCCTTGCGATGATAATGATTACTACACATATGACAATGTTACATGGGGCATCCCGGGATTTAGGTGATGTACGGGCATATGATGTCCCCTCTATGCCCCCATGCCTCCTCCCCTTCCAAAAATTAGGAAGCTGAAAAAAGGGGGTGTTTAGGGGACATCGTGATGTCCCCCTTGTCTTTTTAATTTTTTAATAATTTATTTGTAATTTGAAGTTTTAAATTTAGAATTTACATATTAATATATATTTTAATAGCCATTCCCGTGGCACCAAATATTGTGATTTTTTTTTCCGTCCGAATCCTTATCCCTCTATCCTCAAGACATAAGTAACATTGATGTATGATAAGATTTTGAAGATGTGCAAAATTCAAAGATGGAATTCCTACGTGATTGGATGCACACGTCCTTAGCTAGATCTGTCTGAAACGCCTAAGGCCCCCGTACCGGCCTGAAACGCATCTTGTGCAGTGCACGGTACGGTCTGGCCAGTGGGTACGTTTGAGCGTACCCACAGGGGACAGCGGTCCGGGCACGGCAAAACCGCACCTGCACTGCACTCGTCCCCTCGTGGGTATGTTTCCAAGCGTACCCATCAAAAAAAAACTTGCCAAAGACTGTTTGTTTCCTTTTTTGGCAATTCTTTCCTTTTTTGGATTTTTGGTGAAAAAATCACAAGTATAGAAAAAAATTTGCCATTTTTGGAAAGGGTCCGGAAAGATGTAGCAATAAAAACTTGCATGTGCCATAACTTTCATTCTGTGACTCCGTTTCAAGTGTCGTTTTCTCTAAAAGTGTATATTTTCTCGAGCTCTACGCATTGATGGCAATATTTTTCTTATTTTCATAAAATCCATTTTTGCACCTTTTTGTACCAAGCAACTTCTTGCAATCTTCTGAAAGAATCATGAGCTTTGATCGCCTGTAGACAGATTAGTAATTAAAAATACTGGATAGCTTTCCAAAACTCGGCGAGTATTCTCCCGTGCTCGGACTAATCGTCCCACCCGCCAAAGAACTTGGATCCATATTTTCCTACTTAGTTATGATGTTTTGAAATATGTCGACAATACTATCGTGCTGAGTGGATCAAGGAAGGTCACCATGAACAATCAAAACTCCTTGAATCTTATCACAGTCACTAAGATAAATAACTGTGATAGAGAAATAATAAATTTCAATAAGTATGCAAATGCTTCTTTAAATTTATAATTTGTATACATATTTATATATATATATATATATATATATATAAAATGTACCCAAAAGCGTACCGTACCCAAGATTTTTAAAAATTTGCCGTATCGGGCGTACTGCACTGCACCGCACCTGCCATTCCCGCACTCCGTATCCGTATCCAGACTGTCTAGGTCCTTAGACACACCTTCAACCTTTAATGTAGAGTTCTACCAAAGCTCAATGCTCGATGGCACTAGTAGTGCCTTACTCTTACACAACCAGGGATATCTAAATTTAATAGACATGATTCTAACCCATATTTAAGCTATATTGAACCGGAAATGATATGCAAAGGAAAGAAAAATACTCTCACGCGCAGAACACATCGACTAATCTATTGAGCAAAACAATAAAATAAACCATGTACCTGGAATGGCCTGCCATGAGTGAAGGAAGATGGGGGTAGCAACCCTCAATATAGATCCTCAGCTCCTTTGTAAGTGACAACATGTGCATTTCAAACGTGGCTCAACTCAACACTGGATAACTGGCCTTTATGGAAAATGACAGCTAGAAACTAAAGAAGAGATATGTGAGCTGTTTGTTAGACGGCAAAATCAAACAATCCCGGCGAAATTAAACAATCCTGATCAAGGCATATGCTTGATGTGAAAGACATGAGGAGCGCTTTCTTCATGCTCTTGGAGTATCCTGGTGAAATTTGTGTGAAAAGAATTGGTTGTTGTGCTCCTTTTATGGTGTAAGGAGTAAGGTGCGACGGTGCAAAGCAAAAGATGAAATAAACTTCAAAGGAGATGAGGTAATTCCTATCCATGCACAGGCTCTGATTGGCTGTAAGATAATTTATGTTGTCTCAGTTTCTAGTTCGACTTAAAATATAACTAAAACTGGGAATTTATTTTGGAAATTCAAAAAAAGAATCACCACAAAAGTACACATGCACAGATGTGTGGACAGTGAGTTTGAACTCGAACAGGGTTGGTTGGGGTTTTCACGTATTTCATCACTGTTTGGCTCAAAACTAATTTGATTAATCATGGGTCGTAGGCTAATTTTGAACATCCTAGGACCTAGGTAGCTGGTACGGGGTACAATTCGGCTATAGGTACAGGGATCCAGTATGCTGGTACGACAATTTTTTTGGGGGCCCAGGTATGACTCTTGGGTATACATACATACATACATACATAGTAAAAACATAGCCAAATAAGCAAAATTCCAGCCTTATACATGCATAGAGTAAACATATTATTAAATAAGTGAAATAGCCACAAAACATTTTGATAGTTCAATGCATTTTGTCATGATATTCATTGATTGAACTTAGAATAAGTAGATTGTTCAAAGGCTACAAGGTGTATACAAAAGTCAAGTTAAATCAGCATGTTAATAGTCTAATTATAATCATAATCAAATGGCTCTCCTCCAATGTCTTCAACGAGAGCATCATCACCATCATGTGGTTCATTAGAACCATAAGCATCAGGAGTAGAACCATAAGCATCAGGAGTAAAACCACAAGAATCAGCAGTGCTGCTCCCGCATTAGAAGACTTTTTTAATGTTAAAAATTTCGGTTTTGACCTTTATTGACCCAAAACAAAATCGAAAAAACTGTCACTTTTATTGTGGGTTCGTCCAAGGTATGTTCAATAGTACTCGGATATGCCAAGGTACGTTGTCGGATGTACCCTTGGCGTACCGTATCCGTACCGAGGGCCTGTATTGGTGTACCTAGTAATGTAGCATAGGATGAATTTGGGGTGATTATGAAATCCTAAATGTTCTCCTATGTCTCTGAATGCAAATATGGCTTCCTAGGTCCGAAATTGAGTGATTATGGTGTTGTTGAGATGATAAATCTGGGAGTTGAATATTGTGGAACATCTCAAGCTATTGTCGATTAAATTTACCAAAGTGGAAATAATGACTCCCATTTGCATACTTGTAGTTGTGGTTAAAACCATGCTAATTAAAAGTAGACTGACAATACCTCAAGCTACATTGGAGTAGCTATGCATCAATTGTCAGGACACTTGTTTTGATTTGGACTGTAGACGTACAAATTTGCAGTGTTACAAAATATGTACCTTGCAAAGCATATGCATTGCTAGTGATTGGTATGTTGTGCCATGGTATTTTAATTGACTCAGAATTGACCATACAATGTGCATTCTTATATTATTGCTAAAGTTTTTGGCCATATTTCATTCATATACTAATATTTTGATAGGTTTACACACAAGTGTGCATGCACATGCACGAACACACACACACACACACTTGTGTAGCATGGAAATGCCACCCTTGATTGTACCCCTAGAAATGTTTCGGGTATGGGTACGGAAACAAGGGTAAATGTCCCCAAACGCATGCACGCCCCTAAGAAGTTTCCGGGCCATACACGGGACATTTTGGGCAATATCCATGGCCATGGGTATGTTAAAAAGCCAAAAAGAAAAACACTCTTTTTAGCATTTATTGTAGAAAAATCTAGATGATATATTTTAGAATCTACATTATAATCATGTATATATGAAATTGTAACCATGTTGAATCTTTTGAACTTCAATGAATACAAAATATTTTGAGTGCTTTATCTCTTATGGACCAAAATTTTGAAAATTGAAAATGAGTACTATATATATATATTCTAATTTTTTTATAATATATTGTACATACATTTCCGTAATGTTTTGTACCCAAGGTTTTTTTGATAATTGGCATTTCCTCGTTTCGGACCCATACCCATACTGTTTCCTAGCAACATAGACCCACACCATTAGGCTTGTATACATATATATATATATATATTATAGTTTTTATAATATATTGTACATACCCTTCCGTAACGTTACGTTTCGTACACAAGGTTTTTTTGAAAATCGGCTTTTCCTTGTTTTGGACCCATACCCATAGTTGTTTCTTGGCAACATAGACCCACACCATTAGGCTTGTGCATATGATTATGATGATTGATATTTAGTGAACTGGTACCATCATGCTCCCCTAGAGCTTGAGTAGGTTTGCATTCAGTCCAAGGTTCTAACGGTATAAGCTATTAACTAAAAGACTGATTATGGTCTGATTTTAAATGTGATTGGTCATCATTTTGTATATATATACATGCACGCCATTAGACTTGTGCATATGATCATAACAATTTATGTTTTGCGAACAACTAATACTGTCACACTCCCTAGAGCTTGAGCAGGTTTACACCCATTATAACAATATAAGCTAATAACTAAGATACTGATTAGGCTCTATTTATCGAGGTGCATGAAACTGTTCTCAAGTCTTTTGCTTGAGGAAACATTAGAAAATGAAAATTCAAAACATCAGAAATTGATTTTCTTAGAGAAAACATGAAGGAAGACCAATGTTAAATGGGGTTTGGTCATCTTCGTTCAATCAAATTTATCTTTTATACAAGACCATTTATGGTGTATGATATCTGTGTATTATCCTGTATTTAAATACATAAAATGTTGTTACCCAATTTATATGTTTATGTTCTTAATCTCATATATCTCCCTTATTTATGATACCTGGTAACTACGCTTTCAGTTGACGTGTAATCATAACAACTATCTTTTCAGCTAATGTGTAATCATAAACGAGGTCTGTCAATTCATGTTTTGTTCTACTACCTCAGCTAACATGTCTCCTTATGGATGCTTATGAACTCTTATTAGCTATATTTGTATGTGATGGGTTTGGCTTGGATACAAGTTCAATTGAAAAAATCCCAAAATTTTATTTAATTTTTAAATTTTTAATCTTGCGACAGGTATCATTGATGAAAATATTAGAAGCCCTTTCTGTGGAAAACTTGGAGATATTTATTCATCAACTGCCAATACTTGCAGGTGGTCTTCCCTAGAAAAATGTAATTGAGGCGTGTAGGCAAATGCTCATCTAATAATCAAATTTAGGTAACTTTCCAGATATTAACTTCATCTGAAGTTTTTTCATTATTACTACAGTTATTTGAATGCTAAACTGTGCTGTAACCTAGAATATCTCTTGCAGGTTTAGGTGTCAATATGCATGTCATTCATTCATAGTGGACACTCATACTCTTATCTAATGGGGCAAGTCAGCCATCAAACTCAACGTCTGTCTGTTCTTTCAATAAGGTTTCATTTGCCTCGATGGTTGTGACCTTTACACTCATCTTTGAACAAGAGAGTTTATTGGAGAGTTCTATATTTAAGAATTTCCTTGTCCAAGGCAGATATTTATAGAAAGGTAATGTTTTCAAACTCTTTATAATTCAGTATTACATAAAACATGCCATGCATATTCTAGGGATCTTGTATATTTCCCTTATGTATTCATGTCATCAGTAGTTTGTCTCACCTAAGCATAATAACTGTTGCTTGTATTAACATATTTTCATGATTGCACCTAAATTACAAAGGGGACATTCATGCATTCAGAGATCTGCTCCTCGCTTGGCAGGGATAAACTGGCATTAATTCTTTAAACAAGTCAAACACAACAAATTTCAACCAGGCAGCTGCCCACTCATGTTCACGAAACTTCCATGCGTGAAGTGAAAATAATTTGTGAAATGTCTTTATTTGTGCAAGGCATAAAATATTTTGGCTACTTTATTTTGGAATCACCAGGATTTAATGTTCTTGATTGATTTACAATTAGAACCACTGACTAATATATTGTGTTCCTTCCCGTATTATTTAGAATTATTAATAAATATATGGACAAAAATTCGTATGCAGGCTATCCAGAAAGGCTTTGACAAATGGTCTCTATTCTTTTGCTTCGAATTGATTTACTTTTGCTTATGGTTACTTTTGGTTTTGGTGCATTCTAAGAGTGCTTCTGAACATGTCTTCAGTGCAAAAGCTGTGTGTTTGATTATAAAATTACATTTAACAAGAGTCAGTGCTGCGTGAAATGCCTCAACCTACCACAACTTAGTGGACACAAAAGGTTTTAGATTTAACAAAGACATGCAAGTGGGCATTTTGAATTGTTCCAATTGAAGGTCCCTGCTTTACAGAGTATACATCATCTTATCTTAGATTGATGGCAATGCTAGGATTATGTATCTTTTTCTTTGTTGATGATTACCTTAGCATTATCCCCCTATTGGCCTATTGGGTTATTCTAATTGATGTGTTGAAGGCCAACTTAATGCGTATGTTGGGTTTTTCTTTGTTTTTAGGCAAATCTATAAAAGGCCATAGTGGGAGTGTGGATGTTTCTACTACTAACGAAAATTATAGTGTACTACTATGAAGCCGATACGGCACCCCTAGGGCACCTCGCACCGGCACGCATACGGCCCGGATACGTGCTTGGAAACGCTGAGGATACGGCCAGGCAGGTCCGGGTACAGCTGGGTACTTCTGCAGACGTATCCAGTCATATCCTGACCTGCCTGGCCATATCCTGGCATTTCCTGGCCCAAAACTGTGTTTTTTTTTCTAGTTTAAATACAATATATCATTACAGGAGAAATTACAGTTTTCACAGCACCATTATTCTACAGAAGGTATTAAATTTAATATATCATTACAGCAGAAACTATAGTTTTCACAGCACCATTATTCTACAGAAGGTATAGTTTAAATTTAATATATCATTACAGCAGAAATTACAGTTTTCACAGCACCATTATTCTACAGAAGGTACCAAGTACAAGTCATCATAAACATGGATAAAAATAGCATGTATGAGATAAATCATAAATGTAATAAACACCTCAACTAGATATGGTAGGGACAATTGAAATTATTAATGTATGAGTAGTTTGTTGTGGTTATTTAGGTTGTTTTGTTTTTCATATGCATAATACGTGGTTAATTCCTATTTAGCAGGCTGGAATATATATATATTTTTGTACGGCGGTATCCGGGGCCAATTTTTTTATGTATCTATGTATCGAATACTGCACTGTGATTCGAACCCGTATCCAAAATGTATCGACTACTTAGGTGTACTATGATGTCCATGCTATTGGATATTGAATGGTGAACATTCATGGGTGTCAATTGTTAAGAGTTTGTGAGTATGTTGCAAATGCATGATTTTGGTTTACATGTATGGTATACAATCATCGCTCCATTCCACACAATAAATATTGGATAGCTCTCTCTTAACATAATGATAATGATTGTGAAACTAGTACGGTAGTTTGCCTTGTGTAGTTTGTGGGGCATGGTGGATTGTATGAGAAGGGATGTCCTAGAAACTAGCAATTGCACCGAGTGGCACAATGGGAACACCAAAAGGTAGGCGTAAAGAAGTTAAAAGTTGAAGAAAACATTACGGGAGACGAGGAGAGATGAAGAAGGGGAGTCGTAGGGATTTTGTTAAGATATTTGTTATTTTAAGACGAAACTCGGATGCTACAAGGAGCTTGATTGATGACAAGTGTACCCGACCTTGAATTCGGTTGAGATGTGGCATCGTTGTGCACATGCCTTGTACAAAATCTGGCAATACTTTGGTTCCCCGATCGTTGCTTCAATTTATTAAATGTTGTTTTAAAAAATAGAAAATATAAACAAATTAAGGTTTGCTAAGTTCCCGACTAATTGATGATATTTCATTATAGTGTTTGGTAAGGGAACTTTCAAAAAGAAAATACAAGCCTCACCAACAATATAAAAATGACTTTCAATTATTTATTTAATTGATTTCCATATTCTATTTCATGGGTCAAATTTGATGTTCATGTAGACATTCTTCATGATTTATCCGTAAAATACTTGTAAATATTTGAAATATCTACCACACACACACACACACACACACTCTTTTGATCGAAGATATGAATTAGAGGGTTAAGGGACCCCACCAATACAATACAAAAATAGAGGACACGAGAACCAAAAGACCATAGATGAAAATTGAGGACCCTCCGAGAAGAGGACGGGATCCAGGAGAGCCAACCTAGCGAGGACAAAACCTGAAAAACACATCCAAAATGTCCACTAGAGCCAAAGAAAATAACCAAAACCATCTCGATGATAAGGAACAAGGGGAGCAACCGCCACCATACATAGAGCTCGAGATCCCGACTCAAGCCGCACTACCTACATTGCCACCAACACGCCATGAAGCTTCTGAAGAACAAGAAATGAAAATCGGCCCCGGATGCGATCCCTCAGTTCATTAAGGTTGTCAATTGTTGAGTTCGAGAGGGAAACAAGCTTCGAGAGATATCCATGCGTGGAAGAAGGCGAGGGTTTGGCTGGTCGTGCCCGAGAATGTTCACATTATCTCGCATAATGAAGTAAATTTTTGTATTGCCCACTAAGCCATTGAATCCTCCCTGGACCAATCGCTAATTCATCAACTTCCTCAACCCATAATAAGGGATCAGGTAGTTGAAAATCAACCAGTTCTTCATGAAGACCTCTCGTGAACCGGGTAAATGATATCAACAACGACTTGAGCTCAACATCGGCAAGAACAAGATGTATGAGAAGGTAGAAAGAAACAAAGGCAACAACAATTTCAGAGTTGGCTTGCGCTTTGCGCGATTCATGCAATTAGGTCTCGCCCAGCAGTGTTCTCTATGGCTTCGTTAACTTGGTAGAAGAGTACCGAAAGATATTCGAAGGTGATGACGAGAAATGGCCGAGGAGAGAGCCATCTCTTCTGTTCTCCGCGAAGGGTGATGAATGGAAAACCCAGGAATGCCATTAGAGTCGAACTAGACAAGCAAAGAAGGGAGGTAGAGAGGAAAGAGCTGACGGTGGGATTTTAAAAAACCAAGACACACAGAGCGCCATTAATTATGTTGATGTAAGCCTACCCTCCCTTCATATGAGATGATATTAGATAAGCCTACCCAATCTTTTGGGTAACTTGAAATTATGACGGCATCGACATATCAAATGGTGGAATTAGCAAGGAAATCGGCACTATTAGCTTCTCGAAATGCATGATTGATACTCCATTTTTTTAATTTGCCTAACCAAAAAAGAATATTGGAAATGTAAAAATTAAGATGCCAGAATGGGCTAGATCCCTTAACAATTGCATGGATGATAATTTTTGAGTCACCTTCTACCAAAAGTGAATCACAACCCCTGTGAACAACTAATTTGACTCCTTCCAGAAGAGCTTGGGCTTCAGCTAAGTTATAGGTACCCTCTTTGAGTAGGAAGGAGCTTGCCACAATAATGTCTCCATTCTCTTTTCTCACAAGACACCCGCCCTGATTTACTCGGGTTGCCTCTAGAGGCCCTGTCAAAGTTAAGTTTGCAGAATCTAGGGGTGGAATCCATCTCGCATTTCTTCTTCTAAGGATTTTTTCAATTTGAGATAGGCCTTGACGAACAATCAAACCGAGAGGGGGAATTTTGATAAGAGGCCATGTTTTTCTTATCTCAAAGCATCACGTGAGGTGAAATTAGGATTGTTGTAGCTGTGAATGCTGACATTTTCAGAAATGGCTATTTCCAATTTATTGATGGAGGAGGGAAAACTTGAGGCCTCCTCCCTAAAGATTCTAAGATTGCGCTCCCACCATATGTGCCAAATCAAAAGGAAGGGCACTATGAGCCAGATGGAGCTTAAAGTGCTTTTACCCCCAACTTCGGCCAAGCCTTTAAAGTATTTGCTATGTTCCTGCAAGGTGCCCAGACAAAGCCCAACTTGCCAATTAACCAATTCCAACCCTGAACCGCAAATGGACATAATAACAATAAATGCTCAATAATTTCCTTTGCATTATCACAAAGGACACATTTGGAAGGACTGGCGTAGCCCCATGCTTTTCTTCTAAGTTGCTGAGAATTTTCCCTTTTACAACTAACCATCCGAAGATAGCCGCCTTCGGAAGGATCTTAGGACTCCAATATCCAATCCAACAGGAGTCCCCTTACAAGACATGGAGATAAATTTAGCATAACCCGCTTTGAAAGTATACGATCCAGAGGGAGCACCTATCCATAGAAGGTTGTCCTCTTGTGCCTTGCATGCGGCCTTTCTTTGAGAGAGGGCCTCTTTGAAATCTATAACTTCTTGCTCTGACAAGTCAAGATAGGAGGGATCCTTCCATAACAAAGAGGGGGAGCCATCTGGGACGGATTCACCATAATCAGCAACTTTATTACCTCATACCGCCTTGGTGATGTTCATAACATGGTTAATATTTTGATTTAGATTGAGAGGCTCTAACCGTTCCAACTCTCCTCCCGAAATTAGCTCTTTTCCCATTACCGATTTGCTAAGAGATTTGGTCCGTAATAAGGTGCCTGCATTTACAAAGAAAATTCCATATGTGTGATCCCTTTGGGAGATCATCGTTGGAAAGGAGAAGCTTTGACGACCTGCTTCAAGGTATTTATGAGAGAGAACTTGAAAAACCAACCTTTTGGGTTCAGAAATAAAGTTCCAAACTAGTTTAGCTCCAAGGGCTAAATTTTGAAGTGCCAAGTCGATGATTCCCAACCCTCCCAATTTTTTGGGGATCTTAATGTCATCCCACTTAACCAGATGGAATTTCTGTTCTTCATGATTGCCTTGCCAAAGAAAGGTTCTTACAATTTTCTCAAACTTGCACAGGAAAAGTTTGGGAATTTTTAACATGGAGAGCATGTAGATAGGAAGGGCACAAAGAACCATTCTAATAAGGAGAGCTCTGACAGACAAGGGTGAGGCATTTCCCTTTCCAAGATTGCAGTCTCGGGTGAGTGACCAAAGCAGATCATCCCAAAGAGAGGCTTTGCCTACCTTGGAGAATAAAGGTATGCCAAGATATTTGTGTGGGAGAGATCCCATCTCAAAACCCAGAATAACATGAATTCTTCTCTGCATACAAAGAGAGACATTAAAAAAGAAAATAACATATTTGTGAAAATTAATTACCTGGCCAACAACTTTGGAATACAAATCAAGGATACTATTAATGGCTCTAGCTTCTGAAACAAAAGCAGTGCCGAAAAGAAAGGTGTCGTCTCACGAATTGGTGATGAGAGAGGGGAGGAAGATTTATAGCCATTTTGATACTGAGCATGGATCCTTGTGCAATGGCGAATTTAATGGCTCTGCTCAAAGCCTCAACAACAAGAATAAAGAGGAAGGAGGACAGGGGATCACCTTGTCTGATCCCACGACTACTAGAGAAAAATCCTTCCGCCGAGCCATTAACCAAGATGGAGAAATGAGAAGAGGAAACACAATTGAAAATCCATCCACAAAAATGATCATTGAATCCCATTTTCAAAAGAGACTTGAAAATAAATCTCCAATTGAGTAGATCATATGCTTTACTGAAATCAAGTTTGATCATCATACCTGGATGAGAAGAGGATTTCAAAGAATGAATAATCTCATGGGAGATGATGATACCGTCTGAAATGGACCTTCCAGGTATGAAGCCACTTTTTTCTTGAGCAATAAGTTGATCCAAAAGAGGACGAAATCTAGAGGCGATAACTTTTGAGATGATTTTGTAAGAAGTGTTACAAAGAGAGATATGACCTAACTCATCCATATTTTCAGTAGGATTTTTTTGGGAACATACAAATGAAGGTATGGTTCATTTCCCCAAAATCTTCCCTGATCTTCTAGATTCTTCAATCGCAAGTTTCGGATATTGTCATCAATCTCATTCCAAAAATCCTGAAAGAAAGCAACAGGGAATCCATCGGGACTGGGGCCTTGTCTCTCTCCATTGAAAAAACAATACTGCGAACTTCCTCCTTGGAGAAAGGGGAAATAAGTTTATCATTGTCCTCTTCATTCACCAATTTTTGAATCTGGTTTAAAAAGGGTTGTTGTTTGTCAAGAGAAGAACTGCATTCACCATTCAACAGATTCTGGAAATAAGAAACTACTTATTCCTTAATAGAAGCTTGATAAGAGAGCTAATTTCCATCTTCCATCTTTAATTTGGATATATAGTTTTGATTTCTTCTAGCCTAGACCAATGAGTGGAAAAACTTAGTATTCTTATCACCATCTTTTAATCAGATCTCTCTGGATTTCTGCCTCCAAAATGTCTCTTCCTTAAGGAGTAGATCCCCCAGTTCACTAAGAAGCTCTTTTTCCTTCCAGTATTCTGCTTGACCCATTCCGTCCCAGAAGATGATTTCATTCAAAACGCGGATCTCATTCTCCACTCTTTTTTTTTCCAGGAAGATATTTTTGAAGGAAGTGGCATTCCATTCTAGCAACTTATCCTTAAGTAAGGATATTTTTGGAGAGAATGAACATTCTGGTTCCATTCACTCCGAAGGATGCCCACCAACTCCTAATCAAATCGGGAAAATTAGGATTGTGCATCCACATCAGTTCAAATTTAAATGGAGATCTCTCTGCGGAGGAGGTCAAAATGGAGGTTAAGGGAGATAGGAAAGTGATCCGAATCTAGACAGAGGCATGACTTCACTTTCCATGAGAAAATTATGTTGAAGCCGGACATCGATACCAAAACAATCCAACATGACCGTCAAATTTCCAAAACCCAGGCGTCTATTTGTCCAAGTGAACCAACCTCACTTCGGTTCGATGTCCATAAGGTCAGAAGCCGCAACAAAGGAAGTGAAATCCAGTTGAGAATGTGGTTTCCAACAAACCCCACCTCTCTTATCTTTGTCAAAAAGGGTAGCATTAAAGTCCCCTGCTAAAATGACTTTTTAGTAGCAAAATACCTGAGATCTCCTTCCAACCTAGACCAAATTTATCTCTTCTTGATAGGATTATTAGGACCATAAACATTACAAAATAAGAACGTCTCGTCTAAGTGCTTACCCTGGGCCCTACACCATTGAAAATTATTGCTTTCCAAAAGAGGCTCAACAAATAATTTACTAACCTTCCACAAGATTCCCAATCCACCGGACGCTCCTTCAAAATCAACAAAAACACCAGACCAACCTTTCCAGCTTCACGGCCACCCAACAATACATTCATCTTTGGACATTTTAGTTTCTTGAATTAAGCATAGATCCACGTCTTGTTTCTGTGACATAACGCCGAGAAGGTGTTGTTTGTTAGGGGCGTTTAAACCCCTAACATTCCAAGAGAAGATTCTCATCCTTTCTTCAGAGAGGACTCGCCTCTCCTACTTGAAGAATGAAAGAAAGAACCAATTTGATGTTGCTTCCCAACAACAATCCCCCTTTTGAAAGTTGTTCTTTAGAAGGCCGACCTGAAGGGTTCTTTAGGCCAAAATCTATGCGAATAAGAGTGGTGTTGGGAGGATAGAACTACGATTGCAAAGTTGTTCACCCCTAGGTTCATTTTTCGATCCCGATGCATCTTAAAATTCCTCATCACCCACAAGTTGTTTAGCTTTCTCTGATTCTCAATCGCACAACCATTTCTCCAAAGATTTAGCATTGGCTCCATGCCCTATTTCCAGGTCTTCTTGAAATAAGGCAAGGATACAGGTAGAATCCTGCACCACTGACGTAATTTCCTTGACAAGAGAGATGGTAGTCGGATCAAGATGTAAAAGTTTGGAAGACTGGTTACCATTGGGACCTTCCACCCTCCTGGCTTGATCTAGATGAGAAGATGAATCCACACTCTTTCCTTCGGCTCAAGGCTTGGCGATTTTTTTCCATATTGTGTGAATTGGGGCGGGACTATTCTTGAAGTCCCTTTGGAAATGACCCTTCTCTTTACATTTGAAACAACTAAAAGAGATCCTCTCATACTCAACCCTTTGGAGCCATTTGTTGGATGAGGAGGATATAGCAATATATTCCCGCAATCTTTTGGTCATATCGATTGAGACACGAGATCCGAGCAAAAGTTGATAATGAACCTTCAAGAGTCATAGGGTTGATGCGGATGACTCTTCCCAATCTTTTGCAAATTTTGGTGAGAATTTTGGGATTCCAGTATTCATTAGGTAGGGCATATAATCTTACCCGGACCTAAATCTCCTCCCATACAACTTGCTCAGGATCAAAGTTAATGCTCCATTCTCTAATGTGAACGCGTAAATCGATGAATAAGCTTTCCTTTCTAGCTAATGTATCTTCTCTTTGAGCTTCACTTCTGAAAATAACCATGAAAAACCCTTTAGCAAGGAAACACACTCTCAAACCGCTACCCCATTGAGTATCGCATCGCTTCGAATCCCGTCGGTTGATAACCGACATCCCACAAATTTCGTGAAGAACATCCTCTTACCGAAGAGGGTAACTTTGTGTAGAAAGGTTGTCTGGTAATCTAGAATAATTGAAACATATTCCTCAGGAAGAGAGTCCTCTTTGTCTAGTATACGCCGTAATCTGCTACCGAGACAATTTCCAACACATTCACCCCCGGGGCGACGCCCGAGTATCTCTCGTCGAGAGTCCAAACCCCGCTTTACTCCTTGCCGCCATCGAAGCATCCAAGGACAAAAGAGTTGTTGTGTCTGTAGAGATTCAAATTTTTCTCCCGCTCCATCTTTTTGTGACCAATACACACACACATAGAGTTTTTTAATTGAATCTAAAGTTGTAGGGATTAATAATACAAAATTCTTAGGCTTAAATGCCATGGACTAAGGGTTTCCATTCCATGAAGTTCATCTCTTACACAATTGAGACATCATCGTTTATTTTATTGTTATCTCACAAGAATTGAAATTTTGATAGATGTCTATACAACACCATTTACACCATCATACAGAATGTTGGACAACAACCCATTCAATAAATTAGTAATGTTTGAATAACACTATTTTATATTTTTGAAGATTAATTGAAAAATTGTTGTCACCTAAAAAAATTGTTTGACAGGCAAAGGTAGCTGTTAAATTTCAACCCGTACCGTGTCCTAATGCTTTCAATTCGGCACAAGCCTAAAAAAATATGGGAAAAAGTGCAGTGATTTGATTTTTGCTCGTTGCTTCAATAATGCAGTGTCAACCAACGGGAAGAGTGTTAACGGCCCAGAAAATATATAATTAATAAATAAGGTCGACAGTTTTTGACAGGGAGAATGTCTCTGATGTAAATTTGGGCAAAAGCTACTTTTCATCCGTTCTTAATAAAAGAGCAGATAATTAAAGACATGGACGACCTCCACTTGTTGCGGCATATCCCACGCCTACTCAACGACTCGGATTGTTCCTTACATATACCTGCATATATATATATATATATATATCACAACCAAAGTGAAGAAGACGCGATAGACGACAGAGAATGTGATTGGGTACAAAAATTTCACAAAATTCGGTGGTATGTGGAGTAGGTTTGGGCAATATAAATTTGAGAGATGTTCGCGGTCTAATGTTAATTACAGTGAATGTGCAACCGTAAGATGGTCGACCATAATGAACAGTATCAACTCGCCTTCATCCACTATAAGGAACGCCTCTCGACGTAAAAATATCCACATTCTAATCTTTGCGGGATTAGGACTTTACAAAACAAGAAAAATCTAGGTCTCCAAGTCCACTAAGAATTATCTCTCATTGATTTTTTCTAATTAGAAAAGAAATTTGATGCAACCTAAAATGCAAGTAGGTTTGTGTAATTAGAATTTAACAAAACAATCTATCTCGACTTAATTTTGTGACAGTTCTTATATAATATTTGAAAGAAGCTCAATATTTGTCGTAGCGTAACAAGTTTTGATGGAAGAGTATTTTCGAGAGTTTGTATAAGTTTAATTAGTTCCATGTGATGTTAACTATTTTTTTATTATGAAGGTTATTTGGTAATCAAATACTTATTAATTTAAAAACACCAAGTTTTTGTTCACTAGTTAATATGTAACGGTTAGGGAAGACAATGGTGTTCTATGTTGGTTGCACACTCCTTAGCACTAGAGATGTTGGTCTTGGTAGAAAGAGGGAACACGAACATGAGTAATAATAGGTAGGGCTTCAGGCAAATAGGAGAGGCGGGGGATGCCTCTCTTGAAAGGAGGGTGTATGTGCGGGGAAAATGTTTGTATAATGGATCTGCATGTGTGGCGATATCTCCCGCAGTTCACTTACACCGAGATCTTGGTGGCCATATGATTTGTTGGGAATAACTCAAGGTGGTTTAGTGGTGTTTATGATTTTACGAGGGTGTTTGTTGGTTTCATAGGTTCTAGAATGATTGAGCGTGGGAGTGCGCAATGAGAAAACAATGGGGTTCAACTCGAAAGGGTTAAGCATGGGTACATGCAAGACAATTGGGTCATTCATTCACAAGGTATGGTAGTTCACGGGGAGAAAGATAATGTGTAATGAGTATCACCTGCAACCATAAAGAGTTAGCAATATAAACCGATTGCAAGCTTTAGTCATAAATCAATCTACTCTAATATGGGTATAAAAAGTGCAAAAGAGAGAAGGGCAAGTTAGGAATACGAATTTGATGGTGCGACAAACTCCTTTCTCGGTTGCAAAAGAAAATCCAGAATCTATACAATCATATCAACATTCACTTGATCAAGACATGAGCAGGTGTAAGAGTCTGAGGAACTTGTTGAGGAGTAAAGAAGAACACAATGCCATTGAATGTGCAGAAGTGAAACTCAATCTGTAAACACCTATTGAATGATATACTTATTCATAAGCATATAAAATCTACTTAAACCAATTGAAAAGAGTGCACACACATATCAAATTTGGGATGAAACACAAAGTAAAAACAAGAGAACTAAGGCAAATGCATTAACACGTTGTGAAATTTCTTTCTACAAGGATTTGACACTACGAAGGTCTTTTAGCCGGGTGTTTATAAGCAAACCCCTAACTTACTTGGGCGAGAATTATAATTGTTACAATAAATAGCTACAACCAAATTGCACATTGCATTTGACAAACCGAATGTCTGTAGTGCCCACACTTTCTATAGCTCAGTTGCTTGTTGTTTATTTGCTCATAGACATGTTTTGACAAAGTGATTGGTGATATCTTGGACATTATATTTAGATATTGATTATATTAGACAGGTGTGTCATTCAGGCGTATAGCGCCAATTTAGCCTAATTTCTTCATCATTGCGTTTTTCTTATTATGACATGGAAACAAATGAATATGATGTGGTTGGAACCTAATTATAGTGATGGATATTTGTTGCATGGTGAGACTATATGTCACTTTATCATCTTGTCTAACTTTTGGAATATAATTGTGCACGTTGTCGCAGCTTGATTTCAGTAGGATGTTAGGTTAGTTTAGCATGCATTGATATCTTACTATGTCATTTAATTATATTGTATTGGACAGGTGCAGTTAATGTGTGCAATGAGTGTGCAAGTGTGATGAAAGTTTACAGGTGGAGAACGTGGGATTCAGGCCAGTTACTCAAAACTTGCACAAGCAGCCCACGGGCTGAGTCCTAGCCATGTTCACTGTGTGAAGCCCTAGGATAGATGATTATTAATTTTGGGCACTTTGAGTGACCCCAATGTATGTAAAGTATTTTGCTTTGATTTATTAATTTTGTTTAGGGTTGTTAGTAAAGTTGTAAACTTGTTTTGGGAGTTAATAATCCCACTTTCTTTTAAATTGTTGATTTTTGTTAATTAGTCTCTTAATCACAAGGGTTTAGGGTCACATGTGAGACCCTTGGGTGGTCCCCACACCCTCTACCCTTGTGCCAAAATGCAAAACCCGAAATTAGGGTATTTTGGGCATTTTTGGGGACCCCTTTGTAGCTTGGGAGTCCCCCTATCACAAAAATGAGCCCTTGGACCCTACCTAATGGGTAGGGGGGCTTGTTTTCAAGGCTAGAGGGAGTTTTCCCTCCCTTTCTACCCTTGTTTTGTCACATCCATGTAAGGGATGTGGATTTGTGTGTTTATCAAAAGTTCAACTAGTTTTGTCTTGCTAACATTTAAGGGAATTTGGGAGAAGAGGGCAAAAAGATAATTTTACCCTTTCTCTCTTTTGTTTTGGCATCTTTGACCATGAGGAGGGAGAGGGGTGACACATGTCACCCCCTCATTTGTGAGGATGCTTGTTTGCTCCTCTTCAAATTCTCATTCATGGGAAATGAGAGGGACTTTTTTTATTTCTTGCTTGGATGCTTGGGTGATTTGGAGCTTGGGATTTGCTTGGAGCTAAGAGTGGAAAACTTGAAGTTAGGAAGCTTTTTGGAGAGCTTTCCTTGAGGTAGGCTCTTAGATCTTATTGTTGTGTTGCTTTAATTAAGTTGATAGTTTGATTTGCTTGAAATTGTTACTGTTGATTGTAGCTTGTGGTGTTGTTTGTGTGTTTTTACTCCCTCCATCATATGGCATGATGGAGTTTTGGAGTGTGGGGGAAGAGAGAGGGAATTTTCCCTCTCAATCCTCAAGGCTTGATGGCCAAGCCTTGTAGGACCTTATTGTTTTTCCCCTCAATGGTTGAGGTGGGGAAGTTGATTCATTTGGCTTGAATCTCCTTCCCCATCCTTGGTAAGGAAACCCCTTTTGGGGTTTGAAAATCCTTCCAAGGAGGACTTGGAGAAAGGGGGAGGAATAAGGAGGGTTTTGTTTTGAATAAGGAGCAATAAGGAGGTAAAGAAGATGTGTTTTTGTGCAAATAATATTGATGCTTAATTTTGGAGAACTTTCTCCTCTCTTCCCCATTTTTGGAGGATGAACATGGGTTCTCCTCCTTGTAAGTTGGAATCTTGTGTTATTGTAAATTTTATGTTTGTGTGCTTGTTTCATTATTGTTTTACCCTTCACCTTGTGCAAGTGTTGGTTAGCTATCCTCTTTCCCATGGGCTTGGGGGAGGCTAGCATGCATCCCAACCTTGGGATAGGCATGTGATGATGCCTAAAGGTTGGGTGGATAAACAAGCCCTTTCTCATTGTGTTGGCCTTGAAAGATTTTGGAGTTGGAAAGCCATTGGAAGACACATGAAGACACTCGTCAAGTTGGAACTACTTCTTGTCTCCTTCACTTTTTTTGATTTCTCTTTCATTGTATCTTGGAAAGAATGGCTTATGTGAGCCTTCTTTGTCTTGTAAAACATCCTCTTGTATTTGGGTTACATGCAAATCTAGTTTTATATGTGTTGGTAAATCTACCCTTAATATTAGTATGTTACTTTGTAAAGCCTTCCTTTGCATATTTGAAATATTATGGGACTATGTTAGATTCTTTTTGGAAACTTAGACCTTTGAAATGAAGGCTTGTGAGATAGTGAAAGTGTTCTTAATATGAAGTGTTAGTACTCCATTTTGAAGGAAAGAGAGTTATTCAAAAGAAAATATTACTTGTGTTGTTATTCCTCTTGATAAATCATGTAACAAGATTTAGAAGAAATAAATAAAAATAAGAATAAAAATATAAAGTATCATTTTGCAGCACATCTCTCCTTATAATTGTTTATCAATTTAGAAATAGAATAAAATAAGTCTCTACTTTCCTTCATGAATAATTTGTTTGAATGAATGGAATAAGCAGTTTATATGTTCTACCTTCTTCCACTAAGAGTTAGTTTAGGCAAATACCTTCTGGTTCAAATTTCTTTCTGCTCATTATTTAGAAATTTCAAATATAGAAAAAGAATATATTGCTGGTTTTTATATTACAAAGGAAAAACTGTATTTCTCTTGTTTTAGAAAATGAATCATCTTATGGTGGAATTTCAAGATATAGATTTATTTTTATTTTTTTACAAAAGAGATGTTTCTATAAACCTAAAAGGAGTCCTTTAAATATATTTGTATATATATATGTATTTAAAGTATATTATTTTCATGTTGTTTTAAACACGGTGCATTTGTTTATTTGGAATTCAACCTCATCATCTCTATATCCTTTCTACATTATCTTTACATAAATATTTGTTGATGAATATGGAAATATTATTCATTAAAAGAATCATAAAACATATAATATTCATTGTGTAACTATAAGTTTAAGAGTTTCTCTCTCCATCGAAAACCGTATGAAAGGGTTAGAATATGGGTTATAGTATTGGTTAACCTATAGTTCATTCCCAATCGAACAACCAAGTCTTAATTTGATGTTAAATACTTTTTAGGTCATTCCACTTTGTTAGGGTTGGTATTATCAAAATATCTCACCTACAAAGTAATATATAAGCAATTATTTATTACATTCTTATGCAGAGGCATCTAGGAATGAAGACCAACTGCTATTAAAGAAAGTTGTGAACGAGAGTTGGAGGGAACATAGTAAAAGGAAAGGGAGACAAAAATAAGGATGTGTGTGGTAGAATGAGAAGCTACCAAAGGAAGACGAAAGGTTGCAGGAGAAAGTGATAAGAAGGAGAGAGAGAAGGAAGAGTCGATTGAAGCCACTTAAGGAGAAACATGCGAGAAAGAAATATGCAAGAGGTAAAGAGTGACACATAAGGTTCAATGTGTAAGGAGGAAAAATCCCGTGAGGAATGGGCTAGAAAACAATTAGAGTAGGAAGAACAATGCACATGAGGAGAGTGGAAGATAACATAGAGAAAGGAAGTAACATGCAGAGGGGAGTTACCAGATAAGAAACCATGGGAAGCATGGAAATATAAGAAAAAGAGCATGTGCTTTGAGGAATGAGCAAAGCACACATGAAGGATTATGTGAAGCCTAAGATAAGAAGGAGAAGTGTTGGGAAGATAAGAGAAGCGCTTGAAGATATCAAAAAAAGCTAAGGTATGAGGCAAGGGTGCATCATAAGTAAGGGACAAGGATTAAGGTAAAAAGATACGGTGACAACTAGCGAAATGATGGACAACATGGGTCTCCATGGTCATATGGGTCACAATGACTAGACGATGGAGCGACCAATAAGGGGAATCCAATAACTATGTGAAATGGCTCGACGGGATTGGATGAGAGAAAATCACAAAGGTAAGGGCATTAAAGATCCCAATTCAAATTTGAAGTCTAATTGGGAGGAGTGGAGATTCTAGTACAAAGGAGAGAGAATCATGAAAGGTTGTGTACATGCAGCTATAAAAGGATGAGGATCTAACAGATGAATGATGATTAGTTACTATCGGAGTAGTCATTAGGCAAGGTTGTAGAGGGATGGGCCGGAAAAAGATGCCTAGAGATAGAGTTCGGGATCGGTCATAGAGATGAATGAGAGGAGTGCACCTGAGAAACCCTATAAAGTGCCAATTATTTTAAAACCTCCTCATAAGAGAGTGAGAGAGAGGTGAGATAACTCCATAACAAGCAAACATTGTAGATTACGTATCATTTTGTCAATTTAATAGATGAAACATAAATAGTTTCGGATCTCGTTGCATGACTCTGTAGGAAAAGATTCAAGAGAATAATGCCTTTTCATCATCAAGTGACATCAAAATAGGTTACTTTCTTGTGAATAAAGTTGGTAGAATGTTGAATGAGGAAACTAACATTGAGATATTGAATTCTCCATTGTGAAAAGTGGTTAGAGAACACAAGGTGAAAGAAGATTGCAATAATTGGTGAGATGGCACCAAAAAGGGAGATGTGTCGGACGTGACATTCATGAAGAATCTTGAGGAAATGATGGAGGAGCTTTAGGGAATTGAGAATGTGTGGACTAGACTGGAGCACACATAAAAATACCACCAAAGATAAAGGGATATTATAGCACAAGATGTTGAGGAGATAAAGGACTCAAGGGAGAGTCAAAACTCAAAGAAAACAATGAGTGAAGAGTTCCACAATAACATCGAAGGGAGAAGGAAGACGTAGAGGAACTATTAAATATTGCATAAAGAGAGCGCAACAAAAAAGAATAATCCAATGTGGGAGTACCCTTGAAGGAATGTGGGAGTACCCTTGAAGGAGGATGTTTCATATGTGGGAATACCATAGACATATGTAAAAAGAGGTGTATCAAGATGGCCCATGAGTTGAAAAAAAGGGTGGAGGGAGTCACCTAAAGGAAGACAACAACATGTGATAGTATCACACTAGAAAAGGAATTTTCGAAGAGGAAATGGTCGTTATTGACCATGTGCATGTAGAGGAATGCATTGAACCACAAAAGAAGACATATAAAAGGAAGTGGAAGAGAAGGAACATAGTGTGCGTAAGGAGGGGATGAGCACAGAAAACACATGAGATGCATGAAATAACATCTTAGAGGAGCATAAAGCGGGGCACATCTTGGAGAGCACGGGAGATGAGATCAAAATGGAAAATAAGAAGCATATAAGGTCACGAAGAGAATCGAGACTCAAGAGGAGTTGAGGAGCGCGAAGGTGAATATGTGCGCAAAAATGGGAGTACTATTATAGGAGGATCCAAAACATCCGGGGAGATTGTGATAATACATGTGTGAAAAGAGTGTACCGGAAATGAGGTCTAGGATGATATCGAGATGAAGCATGCCAAAAGGCACATAAAAGAAGAGGAGCTCATGAACCGAGGGAGTGCAACAACAATTCAAATAAAGCGTAAGAGAATACAAAGAAGGAATCTAGGATTGAGAGAGGTTGGGAGTGGTTTATCCTAGAAGGAGTTTCCCTAAGAAAAAAATGTAGAGAAACTAAGGAGAAGAGTTGTAAGAGTTCATGTGGAAAAGAGAACACCTAAGAGGGGAAGAGGTCGACAGAGATGTCAAGGTGGAGTACAAAAAGAAGTATCCATAAGATCAATGCACAAAAGGGGAAAGAAAATGTGGTGAGTATAATTGACATAGAAAGAGGGAGGAGAAGATAGAGGTCGTCAACTAAAGTATGGTCTAACAATGCCTCGAGATGAAAGGAATTGAAGAATCTCTCAAGAAGGCATCAAGAAAGGAAGAATATGTGGTGCGGGAAGGTTGTGTTGATGAGAACACATAGAAAAATGGATGAACGCAAGGAGTAAGAAGGTGAAGAGTCACAATAGAAAGGTGAAAGAAGAGCAAAAGAGAATAAGACAAGGAAATAAGCACCTAAAATGAAAATACACATAGAGAGAAGTCTAGTGGCAAAGAGTAGACTATAAAAGAGGACAAGGGTGAGAACAGGACTCACACGAAGAAAAGATAGTGGCAAGGAAGACTCAAAAATTTAAAGGCTCGATGGAGAATCCTTAGAGAAAAGAGGATAAGGTAAAGCAAATAGAGACTTGCACAAAGGAAGAGCACATTAAAACTCACTAACGATAAAAAAGGAGGATCCCCTTAGAGAAAAAAGTTTTGCGGGTAGAAGGAAATCACAAGTGTGAGGAAGCACAAAAGACTCATTGAGGACTGGATAAGACTAAAGAAGGCATCGAAGATGCGTAGGAAAAGGAGAAAGGTCTATTGGTTAAAAGAGCCAAAATATTTGTTTGCGTAGTTTGAAGGGTGATTCTATCACTCACCGAATCCACTTGAGGAGGACTTCGTGTTCTAAGTACCTTAGGTGTTTGATGCAAGGAATATGGGAATGAACACCAAATTGCATTGAAGAAATGTGTGCATAAGAGTTAGAGGTTTTGTAGGAAAATTAAAGAAGAGTGCAAGAAGGATGCTTGCGATAGAATGAGAAGAACACTCATTCAAATCCTGCAAATTGGTCACAGAAGGACTCAACCATGAAGCACCTGGGGCCAAGAGAGACTAAAGAACCCTTTGCAAAAGAAACGACTCTATCGGGCCATTTCCATGTCTTAAATCCGTTCTTCAAGCTACATGTTGACTCAACTATGGGATAACAGGGTTAGACAAGAAGGGGCAATGCCATAGAAAGACTAGAGAGGAGAAGGGGAAGAAATGATGAAGATCCAAAGTCCTCGGGCTCGAAACGGTTCAGAAAAGGTCCAAAAATGACTAAGTATGGAGGAAGCAACAAAAGAGACCATGTGTCCTAATGATGCTTCTCAAAGGTGAATCCAAAAGTGAGAGCCCAAGTGAGCACCAGAATGATGTGTGTCCCAAAGGAAAGTGGGCGTTGAGGGAAAAGTTGATTCTTTGCCCCTTGTTATCACAAAAGGGGTAAAAGTTGTAAAATGGCCCGCAACTCCGCGAGGAAAATTCAATGTTAAAACCCAAGTCAAAGCCAAGGTGGGGAGTCAGAGGGAAAGGTGAAAATTTTCCTTTCATTCAAAGGGAAAAAGATAAATTGTGGACCCGCAAGCCCGATTTTTGTTCTAATCTGGCGCCACGTGTCCCAAACCAAAAGGGGGACCCATTTTTCAAATTGTTTTCCCACCCATTTGTATACGGATTCGATACAAACTTCGAAGGGGCATATCTTTCGACTCAGGGCTCGAAATATTACAAATCTGACACCATTGGGAAGATCTCGGCCTCACCTACGCCATGGAGGTCTAAAACTTTAATTTTGAGGAGGTTAGGTAAAGGAAAATGGAGGAAATGTCTTGGGCCTTCAATGCAAGATCCATCTTGTCTCAACAACCAGATCGGATTCGATCTTGTTTCACATTTCCTCTTCTTTCAAGGTGTCGAATCAAGGATTCATGCAGTAAAGGTGGATTTGGGGGTAGATTTTATCAGAAGAATTAACAACAAGTGGTTGAGTTTCAACCTGCTTTTTTTCCCTCTTCTCTCTCTCTCTTTCTTCTTTCAGGTTGAATCTATAAATACAGGGGCAGGATTCATTGTAAAGGGTTGGACATTCTTTGTTTTACAGGCTCCCTTCTCCTCTTAGCAAAGGGATTTGTGGGGTTTAGGCCTTCCATCAAAATTGCATTACGTTTCTACCTCTTGGCTACTTTGTAATGGACTGTATCAATCTACAGAGAAATAAAACACGTCTGTGATCGATTTTAGATCCTTTCTTGCCTCTTTTGCTTTCATCTAGTCTTCTATTACATATCTGGCCATTTGTGCTTGTTTATTGTATGCATTTGTTGGTTTGTGTCTATTAGAAAAATAAGTGTTCATCATTCCTTTGGTGCATCACCTGGTAGTTTAGTCATTTCTTATTTCTTATACTCCTTTTACCCCTGTCTCCTTGGAAAGTTTTAGACTAAGTATAGAGATAAACCCTCTGCAAGCTCCCACACACGCACTGAACAGAGGAATAAGGAACCAACCTTCAATCTGGAGAGCTTTTCCATTTTTGTAAGGTCCCACACCTTGGGGAAAGTTCAATGTTATGCAATCACACCAAATGACTCTACCTTAGAAAAGTAGATCCATAACTCATTTGGGGGTGTTGTGATTTCGCACTAATAGTTTTGGCACACCCAATGGGACTAAGAAGTCTCCATCTTATTACAGTAGGGATTGATGTACACTTGTTGTGATTCTGGATTTTAAGAAGCCTTAAAATTATACATCTGGCGACTCCAAAAGAAACAAATCTATTGGTTTCAGTAGCCCAAGCTTGGGAGATTCATGAGAAAAACCCGGTCTAGAGCAAGGAAAGAAGGTATATTTGAATACTTGTGTCTATCCCCAGGCAGAGAAAGGAGAGGAAGAAGAGTTCAGAGGTCTCCATCTCCACCAAGCATAACCTTGTCAACACCTCCACCTGCAAGGCCTTTCTTTTAGTCTGCAAGGGTTCTTAGGCCAATCAAAATGGCACAACCAAATCCATATGTCAACTTCACCGGCAAAGTAGTCCACTCACCTTGAATGCACAAAACCTAGTCCGATTGCAACATTAAAGAGCATCCCATATTTCACTGGGGAAAATCAAACTTCTCCTGGTGACCATGTCCAAGATATTGCAAATGTCTGTACAATCCACGAGATCCATGAGATGGACATTACAGTCAAGCTGCTCACCTCTTCATTCAAAGGGAAAGCTTCACAATGGTTCAGAGTCTTGAAGCAAGGCTCTATCAGAATTGGAACTAGCTGTGCATGGCTCTTCACAATCAGTTTGGGGAAAAGGTGATAACTTGTCTTTGTTGGAGCAACTAACAACAATCAAGAGAGCCCCAAACAATGAGTAGCTGACAAACTTCAACCTCAGATTCCAATGGACCTGGGATAGGATTCCAACAACAGTAAAGCCCACTAATGAAGGTGCCTTCTTATACTTTCTTAGGGCTTTAAATTATGATATTTCTCTGATGATTCAGTCAATGGGGGCACTACATTACCTGCAGCCTATAGCCTCTCCATAGGGGTTGAGAACCATTTGATTCAAGCTGGAAAAATCACTCCTAGGCCATCCATGCCTCTATACCCTGAGTTAGGAAGCCCAGATACTAGCCAAGCACCTACATTAGCTCCTATACCCACCCCCAGAGTCAAAGCTCAGCTGAAGCTTCCACTTCATCATCTAATACCTCTAAAGAGCTTCAAGAAGTGATGAAGCAACTTTAAAACTTTGGGAATGAGCTAGTGACCATCAAAAGACAACAAGCTCAAAGTTTCAAGCCATACCAACCCCAGGCTCAATATCAAGCTAGACCCCAGTATCAGCAGAATAGGCCACCACCTCAGACTGTAAACCAGAGCCAGAACCAAGGACAACCCCAAGTTGCTAGACCTTTTAGGCCGTATGATCCTAACACAGCTTCAACATCAAGAGCATTGGTCCCAACACAGAACAATATGGCACAAGAATATGATTGGTGTTTTCCATGTGATCACCACATAACCAATCAACGTGCTTTAATGGTGCTCTAAATCAGGCCTTGATGGTGCAAACCAATATGGTGCCACAAGAACCTAGCCAAGAGGAAGATCAGCAAACAAGGAGCTCAACAAAGTGGACCCCCAAGTGAGACTATGCTTGTCAATTGGTAGGCTGAAGACTTTTGTGGGATGAATCAGTCCCCTTCTCAAAGTGTGGCTGCCAATACATGGTCCAAAAAGAGAAGTATTAGAGAGGGCCAACCACTAAACTCAGGTGACCCTCAACCTTCCATCATCTCCACAAGGTCCTGGTGCTCCAAGTACAACCCCAACATACTGAACCAATCCAGACCACCTTCCAAACCCAGTCAGGCATTGTAACGACCCATGTGCAAGAAAGAAATGTGTCTGGGAGGGGGCAAGCAAAAAGATAGCTCATTCAATATTATTGAGCAGATGAAAAGGACAAGTGTGAACATTTCACTATGGGAGTCACTAGCCATTCCAGTAGGAGGGAGGGATCTATTGCAGACTACCATGCAAAATTGGTCAAGTTCAAATCAACCCCCTAACCAACAGAGAGAGTGCTTACCAATGCAGTTCAACCTAGAAGGAACCAAGGAGAACAACAAGGTAAGAACCTGAGACCTCCTCCCTTCTATGTCTCATTAATTATTGGAGACAAATTGGTGCACAATTGTATGATTGATTCTGGGGCTAGTAGTTTTGTGATGCCCAAACAAATAGCTGATCAGTTGGGTCTCCAATATGAAGTCATCTCTAGAGGAGTTGTCCAATTAGATGGGACAACAAAGTGACCATTGTGGGAATTATCAAGGATCTGAGTCTCACTCTACACACTTGCCCTAATGTGACTATTTTGCAAAACATGTCAATCATAGATTTGCCACCACATTTTGCTTTGTGTCTGTCCAGAGACTTCACTGCCAAAATTGGAGGCTACCTTGTCTGTTGATTGGTCACATATGCTCTTTAGGACAAGGTATGGGGCAAAGGCCACAATCAGATCTGAACCTATTGTTGATTATCATATTGAATCCTATGTGCCTAGCCCAATCAATGCCAACTACTCAACTTTTGATCAAGAAGACCTCCTAAACACTAATGAAATAGATACCAAGGTGGGATGTATCCCAGACTTGACCCTAGATGAGTGGGCCAACAAAAGACATGATTTTGACCCCTATAAGGAGATGGAAGAATCTGAACTTGGGTGTCTACTATCTACATGAAGAGAATCATCCCTCTTCCTGACCTAATTAAGCCAGAATACAAGGATGACAATGAGGTATGGCAATTGTTCTTTGATGGCTCAAGGAGTAGACAAGGAGCTGGAGGAGGAGCCATGATTGTGTCCCCAGAGGTATGAGATATTATTCAGCCTTCATATTCTAGTTTTCTTGCTCAAATAACACCTTGAATATGAGGCTTTAGTCCAAGGTCTTCATTGGGCAAGGAAGCTAGGATCAAGAACTTGCAAGTGTTTGGTGACAAGTGAACTGGTTGCCAATCAAGTCAGAGGACTAAATGTTGTCAAAAATGACCTGCTCAAGAACTACAAGAGTAGGGTATGGGATCTCATGGAGAATTTTGAGGCCTTCAATATTGTGTCCATACCTAGGAAGGAGAATGAAGCTGATAGACTAGACTTGCAGCAGTCGGGGCAATGTTTGATGTGGTTGACAACATCAAAAGAGACAAAGAACAACCACATATCCATGTGGTTGTGAGGCTAGCAGTGCCAGATAATAATACATGTTGGTAGGTGTTTGAGAATGATCAACAAGATCATTAACTTTCTACAAGAAGAAGTTGAATTCTTAGCTAGAAACCAGAGCAGACTAGACTAAGCAAATGGTATGGGAATCAGATAGTACAACTACATACAAACAAGCTTCCCAAAGGCTTAGTGACACTGGAATCTATTTTCAATCCTAATGATCAGTTTAGAAAGGAGAAGGCTAACATGCAGATCAAAGGAGAAGATTCAGAGTCAATCCTAGTTGGAGAAGACAAAACACTTCAAATTGGCAAAGTGGCCACCAAACAAGAAAGGTATGAATTCATACAACTTTGCCAAGAATTCCCTGATGTGTTTCTTGGAGTTATGAAGACCTAAGAGGGTTCAATCCCAAAGCTAGCACAACACACAATAGAACTAGATCCAGTTGCTCAGCCCATCAGGTAGAAGTAGAGACCAGTCAACCCACATATTGAGCCTCTGATGAAGAAGGAGTTGAACAAGTTGATAGAGGCAAGCATCATATTTCCAATCAAACACTCAAGTTGGGTTGCAAATATGGTCCCAGTCAGAAAGAAAAATGGAGAAATCAGGTTGTGTGTTGACTTCAGAGATTTGAACAGAGCCTCCCTCAAAGATCACTACCCACTCCCTTCAATGGAGCAAATCTTGCAAGTAGTGTCTGGGTCAGAAAGGTTCTCCCTCCTAGATGGCTACTCAGGGTACAACCAGATCATGGTGAAAGAAGATGATCAATTCAAAACAACTTTCACCACCAAATGGGGCACCTATGCCTACAAGAAAATGCCATTTGGATTGTCCAATGCCGGAGCCACTTTTCAAAGGGAAATGGATATGGCATTCAAGGGCTGATCAACAAAATAGTGTTGATCTATCTGGATGACATTACAGTGTTTTCCAAAAATGCAGCAGATCATCTCTTCCACCTAAGGCAAGGTGTTCCAAAGATGCAGGAGTTTTGGGGTGTCCCTGAACCCCAAAAATGCATATTCTTGGCCCATGAAGGTAAGCTTCTAGGCCATATTGTATCAAAGGAAGGATTGGAAATTGACAGAGAGAGTTCAAGCAATAAGAGCATTGCCATTGCCAAGTCACAAGAAGGCTCTTCAAAGCTTCTTGGGAAAAATCAATTTTGTCCACAGGTTTGTTCCAAACTTTTTTGCCCTTGTTAAGCCAATAACGTTGATGTTGAAGAAGGGCTTAACATTTAGGTGGACAACTGAAGGAAAATCAAGTTTTGAGGCTATCAAAGAAGCCATATCACAAGCCCCAACTCTTGTGAACCCATATTTTTCCAAAGATTTCATATTGTATGCCTTTGGTGGCAGTGACACAATTTCTGCAATCTTGGTGCAACAGAACAAAGAGAGTACAAAACAACCAATTGCTTTCTTCAGCCAGAGTCTAGAAGATTATGAGGTGAGGTACTCCTTCATTGAGAAGCAGGTCCTGGTGGTGATCAAGAGGATTGAAGAAGTTTAAGCATTTGGTTTCAAACAACAAGATCCAACTATTGGTCTCCCATGTGGGAGTTAAATAATTCCTTCTCAGCAAGGACCTAAATGAAAAGTGTGTAGGATGGATCACTCGTGTCATGGAATATGACATTGAGATCAAGGTCACCAAGCTGGTCCATGGGAAGGGGTTATGTGAACAACTAGCCTCAGGTCAACAAGATGAAACAAACAGTGAAAAGGAGGTTGTTCTTGTTCTACAAGATGATCAAGAAGAAGGGAGAGATGATGTACCTACTCCTTGTTGGACCCAAGACATGGTGCACTTCCTTGAACAAGCATGTGTCCTCATGGGATGAGTAAAGCAAAAAGAAGGCATTTAGGCTACAGGCCATCCCATATGTTCTTATTGATGGTGTCTTGTTCAAGAGGGACATCAATGGCATTTTGTTGAGATGCATTGGGATAGATCGTGGAGAGGGTGCTACAAGAATTCCATGTCGAAGAAGCTGGAGGCCATTTTCTCCAAGAGTGACAACACTCAAAATCATGAAAGTAGGATATTATTGGCCCAGAGTGTTTAGTGACTACTACACATGGATCAAAAGGTGCAAGAATTGTGCATTCTTCAAGGGAAAGGAAAAGCTAGCAGCACTTCCATTGCACCCAATTTCAGTCGAACAACCTTTCATGCAATGGGGATTGGACTTCATTGGAGTCATCAATCCAAATTCAAGCCAAGGCCACAAATGGATTCTGATAGTGACAGATTATTTCACCAAGTGGACCGAGGCAAGTGGCACTCAAGGAAGCCAATGAGTCTAGTATCCTAGATTTCTATGAGGGATAGTGACCAGATTTGGAGTGCCACCACCATCATATCAGACAATGCATTAGCATTCATAGGTTCCAAAATCACAAGATGGGTTGTTAAGAATGGGACTTATTTGAGTACTTCATCAAACTATTACCCTCAAGGTAATGGCCAGGCCGAGTCCACAAACAAGAACCTGCTAAAGATCATCAGAAGAACTCTTGATGAGAATCAGAGGACCTGGCACACAAAGCTCAAAATGGCCTTATGGGCTGATAGAATAATGCCCAAAAAATCCACCACAGAAGCTCTCCATTCAAGCTTGTTTATGGGAAAGAGGCAGTGTTGCCTATATCACTTGAGTTGCCAACATTGGAGCTCGTAAAGCAATTAGAGATGTTTGAATTTGAGCCAATGGAGGCCAGGTATGCGGAGCTGATAGAGTTAGAAGAAACCAGAGAATGCTCTCCAAGAAATGGAAAAGAATCAAGCCTTAATCAAGAGATGTTTTGACAAGAAGGAAAAAGCAAGGACCTTCTAGGAAGGAGACCTGGTTTTGAAATGGGATGCAGATCGAGCAAAACCAGGAAGGCATTCCAAGTTTGACGCTATCTGGAGTGGCCCCTATATGATCACAAGGTGCAAAAGTAGCAATGCTTTCCAATTGTCCACATTGGAGGGTGAAGAGTTGTAGATTCCAGTGAATGGGATCTATCTTAAGCACTGCTACTAAAAGGGAAGTCTCACCCTGTACATATTAGTTTAGTTTCTCTTTCCTCTAAGTGCTTCTACACATTGTCTTGTTGTAGTGTAGATTGATTTTCTCCTAAGTGCTTTGCACGCTCTGCATGTTCCATTTGGAGCATGTATGATTTCAAATTTTGTATATAGTGTGGTGTTGTTTTGTGGCTCTTATGTAGTCCATTCAGAGAGACAGATGAAGCCCTGAGTTAAAACAATTTTCTACTCTCAGAAACCTTCATTTCAAGATTTCTTATGAAAATTGAGAGTGCAAGCAGTCGGGCTCGTGAATCGAGGTAGAATTAGTATCAGACCATCTTTCTCGACTCCATGCCCAATGGATATGACAAGGTAATTGGTCTTTTCATCTAGTAGGCAGATACCCCTGTGAGTCACCAAATTGTTATCCATATTTCACCCCCCGCCAAATATTGGATCGCCATGACCCCGCATAAGAGGAACCTGAGAACACTCATTCAAATCCTACAAATTGGTCAGAAGGACTCAACCATGAAGCAACCGGAGGCCAAGAGAGACTAAAGGACCTGTGTGCAAAAGAAAACTACTCTGTCGGGCCATTTCCACATCTTAAATCCATTCTTCAAGCTATAAGTTGACTCAACTATGGGATAGCAGGGTTAGAAAAGAAGGGGAAATGCTGCAGAAAGACCAGAGAGGAGAAGGGGAAGAAATGGGCAAAGATCCGAAGTCCTCGGGCTCAAAATGGTTCAGGAAAAGGTCCAAAAATGACTAAGTATGGAGGAGGCAAGGAAGAGACCACGTGTCCTAACGACGCTTCTCCAAAGGTGAATCCAAAAGTGAGAGCCCAAGTGAGTGCTAGACTGATGCGTGTCCCAGAGGAAAGAGGAAAGTGGGGCGTCGGGGAAAAGTTGATTCTTTGCCCTTGTTATCACAAAAGGGGTAAAAGTTACAAAATGGCCCACAACTCCACCCAGGGAAAAAGTCAGTGTTAAAACCCGAGTCAAAGCCAAGGCGGGGAGTCGGAGGGAAAGGTGAAAATTTTCCTTTCGTTCAAAGGGAAAAAGATAAATTGCGGACCCGCAAGCCGATTTTTTGTTCTAATCCGGCTGCCACGTGTCCCAAACCAAAAGGGGGACCCATTTTTCAAATTTTTTCCCGCCCATTTGTACGGATTCGATACAAACTTCAAAGGGGCATATCTTTCGACTCAAGGCTCAAAATATTGTGAATCTGACACCATTGGGAAGATCTCGGCCTCACCTACACCATGGAGGTTTGAAACTTTAATTTTGAGGAGGTTAGGTAAAGGAAAATGGAGGAAACATCTTTAGGCCTTCAATGCAGGATCCATCTGTCTCAACAACCAGATCGGATTCGATCTGTTTCCATTCATTTCCTCTTCTTTCAAGGCACCAAATCAAGGATTCATGTAGTAAAGATGGATTTGGGGGCATATTTTATCAGAAGCATTAACAACAGTGGTTGAGTTTCAACCTGCTTTTCCCACTCTCTCTCTCTTTCTTCTTTCTGGTTGAATCTATAAATATATGGGGCAGGATTCATTGTAAAGGGTTGGACATTCTTTGTTTTGTAGGCTCCCTTCTCCTCTTAGCAAAGGGATTTGTGGGGTTCAGGCCTTCCATCAAAATTGCATTACGTTTCTACCTCTTGGCTACTTTGTAATGGACTATATCAATCTACAGAGCAATAAAACACGTCTGTGATCAATTTTAGATCCTTTCTTGCCTCTTTTGCTTTCATTTGGTCTTCTATTACATATCTGGCCATCTGTGCTTGTTTATTGTATGCATTTTGTTGGTTTGTGTCTATTAGCAAAATAAGTGTTCATCATTCCTTTGGTGCATCACCTAGTAGTTTAGTCATTTCTTATTTCTTATACTCCTTTTACCCTTGTCTCCTTGGCAAGTTTTAGACTAAGTATAGAGATAAACCCTCTTGCAAGCTCCCACGCATGCACCTAAATAGAGGAATAAGGAACCAACCTTAATCTAGAGAGCTTTTCCGGCTTAGAAAATCGGATTCTGTCGAACTCATTTAGGGATCTTTGTGATTTCACACTAACAACCACTAAACGAGAAACATTCATGAAATAAATATGCATGAGGTGAAGAGTGGCACACAAGGTTCAATTTGTAAGAAAAGAAGAAGAAGGCCTTGAGGAACAGTCGAAACAAGGGGCATAAGAAGAGAAATGCACACAAGAAGAGTGGAATAACGTACGAAGAAAAAAAAGGTGATGCGCAGAGTGGATTTTCCCAAAGAAGCAACCAATGGAGGCGTATAAACATAAGAAAAGGAGAAAGTGCGAGGAAGGAGGAAATCATGTGTGCAGGATTATACGAAGCTCGAGATATGGAGGATAAGTGTAGAGAATATAAGAGAAGTATGCCGATATCTCGGAAGAAGCCAAGGCAAGGGTGCGAAAAAAATAAAAAGACAAGGATCGAGGTGAGAAGACGCAAAAAAAGCTAGCATAAAGCATGAGCATCATAGATTTACATGGTCACATGGGTGACAATGTCAGGC
Source organism: Taxus wallichiana var. yunnanensis (assembly GCA_018340775.1). NCBI lineage: Eukaryota > Viridiplantae > Streptophyta > Pinopsida > Cupressales > Taxaceae > Taxus > Taxus wallichiana. The sequence continues at coordinate 1,011,923,171 of CM031242.1, forward strand.
GATGGGTGACCGATAAAGAGAGTCCAACCACCGGGTGACTTGACCGACATGATTGAATGAGAGAATATCATGTAAATAAGGGCATTAAAGAGACCAATTCAAATTCGTATTCCAATTGGGAGGAGTGGAGAATCCAACACAAATGAGAGAGATGCACGAAGGTTGTATGTGCACAACTATAAAAGGATGAAGAGCCAATTATTGAAGGTATTTGAGTTAGTAGTGGAGCGGTCATTATACAAGGCTATAATGGGTCGAAGGCTAGAAGGTCAACCAAAAGAAATGGGTTGAGAGATAGAGGTAGGGATCTACCATAGAGATGAAAGAGAGGAGTGTGCTTGGGTATCCCTAGGAGGGTATAACCATTGTAAAACCTTCATAGAGAGAGAGATAGGTGTGAGAGCTCCACAATAAGAAAAAATTATAGATATTGTATGGATTTGTCAATTTAATAGATGAAATGGAAATAATTCTCATCTTGTTGCAAGCATTTGTAGGTGAAGATTCAAGGGTAGAGTCCCTTTTTGTCTTCACATTCTAACTCATATGAAATTATTACAAGTTCCTATTGCAAACATCATTTCAAAAAATATTGAAGGGTTCATAAATCGACTCAAATATGTTAAACATCATTTGGGGAAATCAATTCTACAATTTTTAAGCATTCAAACATGTTAAGGAGTCTAGATTCACCCATCTACTTGCTACGCCCTTAACCTATTGCTTATATTAGGATATGAGTAGCCGACTTGTGGCTTAACATATCATTTTATTATATCATTTATACTTTCTCATGTTTAGTAGGTTGGCCTTGCTAATGGCCATAACATATGAATAGTATATATAGGGGATTGTAGGTAGTAGTTCATTATCATTTGAGCATTTGAGTATTATTGTATGGTTTGGAGGTTGCTCCTGAAGTGGCAAAGCTATTTTAATTACATATTGAGATCATTATTATGGAATATTGTGTTATTTTTGTGTTATATTTCTGCTCATGATCTAAATTATACAAGTAATTTCATTACAAGTGGTATCAGAGTTGCGATCTAGGCCAAAATTAGGGCAAAAAACCCTAATTTTTGTTTCCACCATATATTGCGAACCATAGCGAATTGGTCGGAGATATTTTTACCAGAGTTGAGGAATATTTCAAGTAAGGTTCCCTGAAAATTTTAGACTTTTTTGATTTATTTTGCAAAAGTTATTACAAATTTAGGTTTTTTCATAAAATCACTCCCTAGGGTGCAAATTGTGGAATTTTTTCAAATTCGTTACATTTTCGGAAAGAAAAAAATTATTTGGGGTTTTTATTTAAGTTTTTTTATATTTGGCCAAATTTGTATCAAAATCTGAAACCCTAAAATTTGACCGTGATCCCTACATCCTACTATTTTGGGGCATCATGGTGGGGCCTTCCACAAGAGGAAAAAAGAATCCCATCACTCCGGGTAAAACACCAGAAAAGGATGAGATATTAGTTGAGGATTTGGAGACAGAAGATATAACTACAGATTCCTTAGGGTTAGGGTTTACTTTGATAGACCATAAAGTAAGCCAACTTGAGTTTAACCTGAGAGACCTCGAATCTCGGGTGGCCAACAAAGAAGATGTGGATAGGATTGGACAAAGATTGGAGGATTTCATGCAAAAATTTAGTACGCATATGATGGGTAATCATACTTATGTCAATCAAGGTGGATCCTCAGGTCAACATAATAGACACATGAGCCAGAGTGGATCTTTGAGTGTGCACAATCCAAATACGAGCACTCTGCAGGCTCGTACTATGTTTCCAAAAGTGGAGATGCGCAAGTTTGATGGAAAGGATCCACTCAATTGGATCAACCAAATGGAGAATTTCTTTGAACTACATCAGATTCCATCAAGACAAAAGGTGACCATGGTAGCTTTGTATCTCGAACCTGACCAATTCGTCTGGTATCGATGGTTATGTGCTCAAAGGAAAAAGAGTGGTCTCAATGTTACATGGACAGTATTCACTGAAGAGTTATAATTACACTACAATTCTAGTGTGTCAGATAATTACTTCAGCCAATTAGCAAAGTTGAGATAGATAGGATCTATTAAGGATTACATTCATCACTTCCAAAACCTTTCTCTGTGGGTGGAAAATATTACTGAAGAGAATCTGAATGACCTATTTCTTGGGGGTCTTAAGGATCACATTGAGCATGAGGTGTGTATGTTTAATCCTCATAAGGTTTCTGATTCGATGATTATGGCAAGAAGGGCAGAGGAGAAATTTGTTTCAAGTAGGAGACAACATTTCACTTATACCAAAGATCACAACACCTTGGCCCCAACACTCCCTCGACCAGTTAGATTGACACCTCAACAAATTGAAGAAAAAAGAGAAAAAGGGTTATGTTTTAACTGTGACAGTAAATTTGGACCTGGACATAAATGTGTTGAAAAGAAGTTTGTTCTACATTGATGGGCCTAGTGAAGATGAAGAGAAGGATGAAGATTCAGAGTCAAAGGTCTTGGTTGAGCAGAGGAGGAGTCAGGAGATCCTCAGCCAATGATCTCATGCCATGCAATTTTAGGTATTAGCACCCCCAAACCCTAAAGGTGGTTGGATTCCTAAAAAACAAAGGGTCACAATGTTGATTGATTCAGGAAGTACTCACAACTTTATCAATCATAAGTTAGTAGTGTGCCTAAACTGTTTCATTTATCCCACTCTTGAATGTCAAATAATGATTGTTGATGGAGGTACTGTTACTTGTTCTGGAAAATGCCATAGCATTAAGCTTGTTATGGGAGATTACATACTAAATAGTCCCATGTATGCCATTTTTATGGGAGGAGCAGACATTTTCTTAGGGGTTGATGGCTTACCACTTTAGGAACCATTGAGATGAACTTCCAAGACTTGTTCATGCGATTTCACTCTGAAGGAAGGAATTTTGAGCTAAGAGGCTTAAGAGCAAAGTCTCCATAAATAGTAAGTTCTCATCAGATGCACAAAATGCTAAAAAAGGGTGCAGAGGGATTTGTGGCACAACTTTTTTCATTCAAGGCTAATCTTCTTAAGGACATTATACCATCGATATGTAAGCAGTGTTGGATGCACACTCTGTTGTATTTGAAAATATACCAAAGGGCTTACCTCTAAAGAGAGATCATGATCATGCTATTCAATTATTACTAGGAAGTCAACCACCTAACATCAGACCTTATAGGTACCCATATGTGCAAAAGAGTGAAATCGAGAAGATTGTATAAGAGATGTTGGAAGCAGGAATCATCCATCATAGTCAAAGTGCTTATTCTTCTCCAGTAGTGATGGTACGGAAGAAAGATGACATGTGGTGCATGTGTCCTGATTATAGGGAACTTAATAAGTACACAATCAAAGATAAGTTTCCTATTCCTGTAATTGATGATTTGCTTGATGAGTTGCATGGTTTTGTTTATTTTACAAAGCTTGATCTTCATTCGGGATACCACCAAATCAAAATAAAGGATGAGGATGTTCATAAAACCGCCTTTCGGACACATGAAAGCCATTATGAATTCTTGACAATGCCTTTTGGACTCACAAATGCACCTTCTACATTTCAAAGTTTGATGAATTCTATTTTTAAGTCATTCATGCGGAAGTTTGTCTTAGTGTTTTTTGATGATATATTAATTTATAGCAAAACATGGGAGGAACATTTGCATCATGTAAATAAGGTTTTGGAAACCCTTGAGCAACATCAACTTTATGCAAAGCCCTCTAAGTGTTCTTTTGGACTCAAGGAGGTTGAATATTTGGGTCACATTGTCTCTCATGAAGGGGTTAAAGTGGATCCTAATAAGATCAAAGCCATGATGGAGTGGAAGGTTCCAAAAACCCTAAAGAATCTACAAGGATTTTTGGGGCTTACAGGTTATTACCAAAGATTCGTAAGGCATTATGGAAGCATAGCTGCACCTCTCACATCTTTATTAAAGAAGGACTCCTTCCATTGGAGTGAGGATGCAACCAAAGCATTTGAGCAACTAAAGGAGGCCATGTGCACCACTCCAGTCTTGGCTACTCCAGATTTTTCCAAAACATTCATTGTTGAATGTGATGCATCAAGGGTGGGTATGGGGGCAGTTCTCATGCAAGAAGGCCATCCTATTGCCTTTTTGAGCCGTCAATTCAAAGGTAAGAATCTTTCCAAGCCGACTTATGAGAAGGAAATGCTAGCCATACTTCATGCAGTAAAGCAATGGAGACCATATCTCATAGGAAGACACTTTAAAGTGAAGACAAATCATGATAGTCTGAAATACTTCTTGGAGCAATGTTTATCATCTGAAGAACAACAAAAATGGGTCTCCAAGATGTTGGGATATGATTTTGAGATTATCTATAAGAAAGGGAAGGAGAATGTAGTTGTGGATGCTTTGTCGCGGAAAGATGAATCAATTGTAGCCTTGTTATGTGCCATATCCATATTACAGGAAGATTGGATAGATGAGGCAAGGTCCGAATGGAGAAATGACCCAACCACACAAAACCTCATTCATCATCTCCAGAATGATCCAAGCATGTCTGAAAAATTTGTATTGAAAGGGGATGCTTTATGGTATAAAGATAGACTATACCTATGTAAGAACTCCACTCTTAAAAATAGGATTCTATCTGAGCTTCACTCTTCTCCAGTAGGGGGGCACTCTGGATTCTTGAAGACTTATCATCGAGTCAAACAAGATTTCTTTTGGGAAGGGATCAAAGGGGATGTCCAAAAATTTGTGGCAGAATGCATGGTTTGTCAGCAAAATAAGGGTGAAACAATTCGGTCCTCAGGTCTTCTACAACCTCTATCTATTCCTAGCCAACGGTGGGAAGAGGTTTCCATGGACTTTATCACAGGATTGCCTAAATCTGAAGGAAAAATGTCATCATGGTTGTGGTGGATAGACTCACCAAATATGCTCATTTTTGTGCCTTGGCACACCCATTTGTTTCGTAAAGCATGGCAAGAAGTAATGACCTTAATGGACATAGTTCAGAAGTTTCATGGGACACCGAAGATTATAGTAAGTGATCGAGACCCTATATTTACTAGTAATTTTTGGACTAATTTATTCTCATGTTTGGGTACTCAGTTAGCTCATAGCTCTTCTTATCATCCCCAGTCGATGGGAAAATAGAAGTTGTAAATAAGTGTTTGGAGGGATATCTCTGTTGCTTTACGTCAGATAAACAAGCAAGATGGGTCCAATGGTTGCCACTTGCAGAATGGTGGTATAACACTTCCTTCCATACTTCATCTAAAATGTCTCCTTTTTGGCACTTTATGGGTACCATCCACCATCCATCACATCATCATTGAGAGGACAACCACGGGTTAGAGCAGTAGAAGAACACATTCAGTATCAACAAGAGGTCCTCTCTAGTCTCAAGGAGAACTTGGTCATGGCACAAAACCGCATGAAGCAATAGGCTAATCAACATCACACGGAAAGGCATTTTGAAGTCGGTGATTGGGTTTTGTGTGGTTACAACCATATAAGCAAATGTCTTTGAAACAACAAAAAAGGATAACAAACTTTCACCAAAGTATTATGGCCCTTATCAAGTATTGCAGAAGATTGGTACTGTAGCATACAAATTAGAACTTCCACAATCAACCAGAATGCATCCAGTCTTTCATGTTTCTTGCCTGAAGAAAGTAATTGGACAAAGAGTATCAGCCCAAAAATTTTTACCTAAGCTTGATGAGGAGGGGAGAGTCATCTTGGAACCTGAATGCATCCTTTAAAATGCACTAAAAGATTGAGGACACGGGTTATTACTGAGTACCTGATCAAGTGGAAGAATATGGACAATGAAGATGCAACATGGTAAGATATGACATTCCTGCAGCAACACCCAGAGCTTCTCAACATTGGGGACAATGTTTCTTTGAAGGGGAAGGGCATGCTACACCCTTAACCTATTGCTTATATTAGGATATGAGTAGCCGACTTATGGCTTACCATATCATTTTATTATATCATTTATACTTTCTCATGCTTAGTAGGTCGGCCTTGGTGATGGCCATAACATATGAATAGTATATATAGGGGATTGTAGGTAGTAGTTCATCATCATTTGAGCATTTGAGTATTATTGTATGGTTTGGAGGTTGCCCCCTCGAAGTGGCGAAGCTATTTTAATTGCATATTGAGATCATTATTTTGGAATATTGTGTTATTTTGTGTTATATTTCTGCTCATGATCTGAATTATACAAGTAATTTCATTACATCTACAAGCATGCAATGATCATATAGCCATGTCATAATAAAGAGAAAATTCATTCTATGTATTGTATAGTTGTTTTAATCAAGATATGGGTTGGGTCACATAGTTGAGTCACATCATATCTTACTACTATCATTATGGGTTAATTCTATAATACACAACTAGTTATCTTGGTGTCAGGATACAAGCACACCCATGGGGGTTGTCTAGATTTACACACTTACACAAGTACCTAGGAGAATTACACAAGGCTTGATTATGCATACAAGATATGTAGTGCAACCCGAGGATTAGTTTATAAGTTGGGAGTTTGGGCCGACAAGGTGTTCTATCCTCAACAAATAAATGCTTTTATCCTTTGGTTTTCTAATTTTATGATGAAGGGTTATTCAGGTTATTGGTGTTTCTACTTCATTACATATAGTTACATTTCATCCTAAAGTTGTGCAAAAAGATCGGTGACACACAACAAACATCATTAGAAAACAAGTGAAGCACCCAAAATGTTACAAATCTCCATTACCTTCTAGTAAATTATACTATAAAATAGTTTCCCTAGATTGTATAGTTTGTGTCTAGTCCATACAAATGTTGTATAGTCTTGTAGTTTCAAGTTTTCTAGTTTCATATTCTTCTAGATGCAAAATCCAAAGTTCTGATTTCTCCTATTCCACTTCCTAATACACTCATATCATTCAAAAATATTCTAAAACAAGATAAGTCTCTCTCCCCTTGTATCTTAAACAAGTCAACTATTGTTTATCGTTTTCTTATTTCATTTCATGTTGGAATGCATTATTCTGGTGATGTATAATTGATTTTGGAATTTAATAAAGATTTGAATCTACCTATTACAAACTCTTACATCCTTTTCATTAGAAAATTTAATTATAATGTAAATATGTACATGTCCATTTAAAGATCCCATTAGATAACCAATAATTTAGTTGTAAACATAATTGATAAAATAACCGTTAAAGAATTTTAGACTAAAATTTTATTTATCATTTTCACATGTTATATAGTTTATTACTCAACATTGTTATAAACTAGCAATCACACCAGGAGGGTGCAATATGTACGCCAATAGGCAAAAAAATCCAAGAAATGAATTCCAGAGATGAGTCTGAAAAGATGGAAAGGAAAGAAATCTGTACAACAAACTCATGCATGATTATAAGATTATACTTGTATGAAATGCACAACAAGGAGATGGAAGGGTAGGGAAGGAGCTGCATGCAATGCGGAGAGTAGTTGGAATGAAGAATGCCTGTAAGTGTGTTGCTTGAATTCAAATTTCCCCTCACCGTAATAAGGCGGCTCATAATCCCACCAAAAATTTGATATAATGAACATGGAGAACATGTGGCATATTCCAGTTGACATAAGTTTAATCATAAAAATTGCTACAAACCCAATCCATGCGCCGACATAAAGAAAACTTGTAAACTCAGCCAATATTTACCACGAAAAGACATGCAAATTGGTTTATTAGCCCTTTCTCCAATAGAGCAGAATCACTTTTGGAGGCTTGTACATTTTCAATGAAGTCCTAGGCTTTGTAACCATCCTCCTCTACAGTACTAACAAAGAGAAATGTTGGCATCATCCTCTCCAGTATTAATATTACTTAGCAGGCTTTAGGTGCCTTCTGATAGTTTCCCATGTGAATATTGTTTTAGTTTCAGAAAACTAATGTAACGTATCCCCTTATTGAAATCTTCAGTAGAGCATGAAGAGGGATCACTTCCTTTGTGAACCTTGAGTAGTTCCAGTATTCCAAGTACAATATCATTGACATAGCAGAAAACTGAAGCCTCACATTTCTTGGCATGGTGAAGGCCCCTAGCCCAATATAGTTTCATGTCCCTATTCCCTGCAAGGCAAGGCTTGCAAACTTCCATTTTCTAGTGCAGACCATAGTGAACGATAAGGTTGTGTGCCATTCTAGTTCTATGTGGCTTCATTGGGTGGTCTTGGCGATAGTAATAGTAGTTCATCATAGAAATAAGCGACTCTTCTCTTCTTCCCATCTGGCCCTGACGCCAAGGCATTGCCATTGTCTTCCATGACCTATGTATAGATCATTGAAAATGAAAAGGTTGTAATATATCTGCACAGACCATCTTAAACAAAAAGGGATCGCAACTTCAATAAAGATCAAAATTGTAACTTGGCTATGATAGAAATTTTTGAAATCCTTATTTTGGATTCAACGAAGGTTCAAACTCCTAATCTGGGAATAATAAAAATCCAACATCTGAACTTGGAAATAGTATAAATCATACCATATATATATATATTTTATGGGAGGTAAAATTTAGGGTTGAGGGGACCCTACCCCATTACAAAGAGTTATTGTTTACTTACATATTGGCCAAAGTATTTATCTTCAAGGGCCATTCATGATCCACAATATCAAAAACAAAAAACTAGTATAAGATATCCATTATATATGATATACATTATATAGCAGTCCCAAGGGTAATACTAACAGCAAAAAATTAACAAGCAGCAGATTCTAAACCAAAACATTTCATTTCTCTTTAACCAACTCGTCCACCGTCTCCATGCATCCATTCCATGTAAATTATATATATTAATATAGTGTTATGAATTGTTAATTTTTTTTTTTACAAAACTGCAAAATATCTCAATTTGTGATTTACAAATCAATTCTTTTATCAAGTATTACAATATAAGTAAACATAATCAATTGTCATTCTTACAAGGCGAGGAGTGACTCTCATTGCTTCCACTATTGTAGATGCTCTCTCTAGTCTTGTATCATCTTTTACTACTCTTGATTTCATTATATTTGTCTTATATGACATTGATCATGGAAATATTTTCCCTATTTTGATCAACTACATCACCTACTGAAAGAAAACTAGGATCCACATCAGATTTTTGCTTGAATAATATCTCGGATCCATGTCATGCTCCTTAATTATTTTATTCAACATGTTGTTCTATTTATTTAGGAGACCAAGTTTTTCCTTAGCAACATTTAAACTTTTGTGTGTATTCTTGAGGTGAATATCCGAGACCAATACTTCATTCTTTAAATTTTAATAATTCGATTATATTTGAAAAAAAGATAATATTAGCTAAGAATAATAAATATGTAAAATTTAAATTCAAAAAAAGTTTAAAATAACCACAACTATATCATTTTCTAAAGTATTTGTAATGACAACAAGGTTTTTTTCTCTAGCCCATTTGTTATAGTAAGCTTGGGCTTCACCATTTAAATTCTCCAACCTGTTTAACATGACATCCAAAACATTATCATTGTAGTCATTACTTACAATAATGACACCCAGATAGAGCTTGATTCAAGAGTAATACATCTATCTTTGTTGGATGATTTTGAAATAATAAATATAAATGATTTCTTCAGAATGGTTGTGAAAATGGGAATTTATTTCCCTCATCAAAAATTTAGCCTAAAATTCCCATGTTTTCAAAGTATCTATATCATGCATAACAACATCATTAATAATTGCATAACAACTCTCTACCAATAAATTATGCAACAGAAAAGTAGTTAATTGATCATCAAATGGTGGTATTTGTGATGGAGTGGGTGTGTTGAATGGCAGGATGGGTTTTGGTATTTGTAAAATAGGTTCTTTTTGGGCACTTGTGAACCTTGAATCATATCATGTGGATTAAAAAACTCATTGGGGCACCATTCTCAATACCCAAAAATCATCACAAAGATCAATTTAATGTAAAATGGTGGTGCCCATTGCACTAGGGACACCACCAAGAGAGAAATTTGGAAAAATTGTTTTTAGATGCAACATGACACCACTTTTAGCTGGAAAAGATATTCATTTCCCCTAGTCTAAACTTATTTGGGTGGTGGTGGTGACATATTTTTCCTTTTCGAAGAGGGAAGTGGAAGCTGCAAAAATAGAAGTTAGAATTCAATGTTAACTAAAAATATAACATAATAAATTGAAGAGATATCAATAACATACCTAGTTGTTGAAGATGATTATTCCTTAGTTGTTGGTTGTTAAAGCCTTGTGGTTCATGTTTGTTAATGTGCGAATATTGATGAAAGCTATCTAAGGACATTCTAAAGATTAAATAAGTAGTGATTAAAATAAATATAGTACCATTACAATTTGAAATAATGTATGTTGTTTCATTATTCATAGCTCTACAATAGTCATACTTGGAATAATTGAGAAAGTTTAGTTTTCCAATGGAGAGGGCACAATAGAACTCATCATGCATTTTTATCTTGGAAACGTATAAGAATATTATTGTGCATCTGCATCTAAATCTGCATAAGCCTCATGAGGTTGATGAAATCTTACTATAGACACCTATTTTTGGTATAGCATCCCCTCCGTCATCTCGCGTTCATGCAATTTCCTATCTCACCTTTATTTTTCCTAAATTTCAATAAACCTCATCATCTATTCAACCAAATTTAATTAATTATTAAATGGGCTCCATATAAACCCATTTAATAATTGACTTTTGGCATTATCCCCCATCTCTCACAAATTATTCAATCCATGGGTATTAATATACCCATCCAACACCCCTTTTTAAATGGAATCTATCATCTCACCTACCATGTCAATCATGCTCCCCACTCCATCTAATAATTCAAGTCGTGGTCCCCACATGATCACATCATATCTCTTAACTCGGGTTACTCTACCCAACCCTGGTTACTTGCTAACCCCAGTCTAACCTCACATCCTAGTTATAAATATGGGTTTTCCCCCATATTTGAGGGGGAGATTTTTGGAAGGACCTTGGAGAGATTTTTTTGGAAGGACCGGAAAGACCAAGATTTTTCAAGGAGGGCCAACCGAGGAGGGATATTTTTCAAGACTGGACAGATATATTTTTCAAGAAGACCTGGAGAGACCTAGGCCCAGAGAAGAAAAGAAAGAGCTTAATTAAGTTCTACAAGTTTGAGGGAGAAATATTTTTCATAGTTCGTTATCTTACCATCTTGATGCCAGTTCATCTCCATAACAGAGCACAAGCTAAGTCCTCTCGTCATTTTAGTTACTTGTCATTTTATATTCCATTATTTCGCACAATAACTATTGTTCATGATCTATTATTATCTTTTCGACACGAGGTTGACATCCTCCAAGGGAATTAAAATGCTCTTGGAACCGACATTGTCAAGGTAACCCCCGCATATTGTGATCTAATCTTATTTGTTTCAATCTTGTAGATCTAGCTTCTTTACATCATATGTCTGTCTTTTTGTGCCCATTGATCCACATTTGCATCTGAGGTCCTAAGCCCTCCATCATTCGAAGTTTCGGTGGCTCTAGTATCGGCCTTCACCCCGCTCGAGAACGAAGTTTCTGTACAACATTTTGGCACGCTCGATGGGACCAGATCCTAGATCTAGTCGTTTTGTTTGTTATTTTACTCATCTTTTCTAACTTGCTTGTTTGTAAAATCTTAGTATTTTTGATTTCAAGTAGTACGGTCACTCATTGAAATCACCAAGAGGTACGTGCTCTGCTTGTTTTCTGTTGACATCTACCTGCATGGGATATAAATCCAGAAATTAACCTTGTTCTTCTAGTTGTTGTCACATCTTATATTTTGTATCTTTTGTTTTTCCGACTCACTGTTCATGGGATTGAGTATTATCTTTGTTTGTTTCGCATGTTACTTACACTTTATCATCTTTCTCCATCACGAAAGTATGTGGTTTTGTTATTTAGAAAAGTATTTTTATTTGGTGATTTATAATTGATTGATAGTTTTATTATTATTGCAATAAAACAATTAATTAATAATAATATATAAATAAATGTAATTTATACTTAAAATATATATAAATAAAAAATTATTATCCTAAACTACCCCACCCTACCTAGCCCCTAATTCCCCTAGCTTGGCCAACTCGGCCGAGCTAGCCACCTCACCTCACATACATCATTGAAAATTCCCGAAACCCGTTCATACCCCTCGACCAACTCCATCCCTCCATTCCTGCTCCCGACCAACTACTCTATCCATTTCCCTCACCTCTCAACTCACCTCCCTACCGACTTTCTATCTAAATCACCTCCACGACTCCCCCCCATGAGTCCTCTTCTCATCCTCACCCTTCCACCTTGCTCCACTCTGTCCCCACGTAGGCCGACTTCTCTCCATTCTAACTCCCCTCTCTTCTCTCCGCTCACCACCCACCTATCCCACTACCCACCTCAAACTCGCCACTCCCCACATCCACCTCACCTCTTTTTCTTAATCGACTCCCCCTTTCAAACTATCCACTTATCTCACTCCATTCTCTCCCCCAACTCGGTTCCTCGTCCGAGCTATCCTCACCATGATCCAACTTAACCTACGCTGCCCCATCTCCATGCGGTCCCTTGGTCGAGCCCTTACTCCCCATGATTCCCGAGCTACTCCACACTACCCATCTCCTCGACCCAACTCTTACATCCATCTCCCCATCTAATCATCCCTAGCTCCCTCCTCCACGTGCTTCTACCACGAAATACTGATCGGTCTTGAGCACGGGCAATGCCGTCGAGAATGTAAAGATAGAGTTCAACATTTTGATAGAGATCATTGGCATTGCCTTTGAATTATGGAACGTTCAGATGTTAAAAGGACAAATTAAAATACTAAGAAGGTTTGGTGCTAGCCTGCTGGGATTTATCATATAGATTGATACTTCATCTCCTATCACCACGTCCCCACAACTCCTACTAGATCCTTGACCTCTCCCAGACCGCTTCAACCACATATCCCCATGTAAAGAAAGTGTATATCCACGCAGATCCACAAGATCCCAATACGTGATGCATCCGATTGTTTCAAGATCAGTTTCAAATTTACACAACTTTATGGGTAGTGACTATACATTTCTTCATAGAAATTGGCTCAAAATTCTTTACCAGACGTTTTTTCATACCATAGTCAATTATATATTTCTTGTTTAGATGTTATATGAAAAGCCATGTCCATGTGCAGTAGGACCAACTGTGGCGTACCTAAAAGTGAATAAAGTTGTGTCAATGAGAAAGTTTGATAAGATATTTCTCTTAATTTCTTTTTCTCGTCCCATTATTGTAGATATCTTATCATTTTCATATCTTGTCAGTCGACTATTGTAGAGTATAAGACATTAATAAATTAATTAATTTATAAGTACTCTTATCAATAGTTCACTACACAAATAAATGCAACATACACATTTATATTGTTTTGATAGTATAGTTTATTGTTTAACAACATATTATTTCTTATTTATATTATTTCATTAATTTGTGATCATTATTTTTAATGTATAGTTCATTCTTATTTACCTTAGTATCTATTAAATTTTTATTAAGTTGATATTATTTAGTTAGTTTAATTTAGTTAGCAACTTAATTAATTTTATTTTTTTAGAAATTCAGTTATTGACTAGTTTATTTTGCTAATGTTTTATAAATATCGATGTTTAAGTGGTATTGGCTTAAGTTGTGTCATTACGCGTAGGTTACCTTTGTTTTCGCCCAAAAATGAATTATTTAGAAATTTTTCGCAATATAATTAACTAGAATAGTTATTAAGCTTCTTTTCAATACACAAGGTCATTAGGACCATTATATTGCTTTTCTTATTCTGTCATCTGCATGAATTAATTGTTTTATTTGCTTCTGTAGGTAAACTCCACGACCTTGCAACCATTAAATCACGTTGTCAAAGACCATTTTGTAAAAAAAAAAAAAACATCATTTTCACTGGCCTCGTCCGCAACTCTAAACGGTGCCATTTTAGGGTACTGGGCATTTCGGGCCACTAACTGGCACTTTCAAAATACATCACTATCACATGCATTTAAATAACCAGGAAAAGTGATTCTCTAGGTATTCCTCATTTTTATTTATTTTCTCTTTTCTACATTGAACTTTCCCTTTTCTGAGTGATTGTCCACATCGAATGTCATATTTCATTTTGGTCTAAAATGAACCTTCTGCATCCTGCTTGCTTACATAGCTTAAGTAAAGGATTTAACTCTCTGCATTTCACTTATCACACACTACCTAAGACTACACAAACATAATTAACACATCAAAATGTTCCTCTCACCTGGTTAACTGATTGGGACCTAAACACCTAATCGGGCAATTTGTCTCAGACATCTCCCAATCCATAACTACCTGAAACTAGCCTTAGACTCCTTTAGGCACCTTCATTAACTACTTTTATTTTTTGTTCACATCCTCTAAATTAATCATGATGATAAAAAATATTCTGCTTGATTTGTTTGTCAACAACATACATAAACAGATGTTTCTCTATTTCACACCTATTTTCACTCTCTCTCGAATCGAGAAAAACAAACAATTTGCTCCATCCAATGACATTACTACTCCTAACGATCTCATCCAACAAGATACTAAAATCAAAACCACGTCATCAGTCACTCAACTTCCATTCTCCATGGTCTCACCTCATGAGAACCATGTCATACAAAATTGTCCCCACCTTGACACCAACCCTGATATCTCTCGTCAAGCCAGTCTTCCTAAACCAATCACACCACCATCTCCGCTCTTCTCGAGACACTTGGGCTTCCTCCTATTCCCACATATGAATTCTTACTCCAAATATCTCCTACAATTTCTCAATCCTCTCCTAAATTGGTGGATCACATTCCACCCACATCCCATTTTGACAATTCTATTTGATCCACTATTAATAGGCAACTCTAGCCATCTCAAACTCTTAACACACATATCCTCGTTTATCTTTTACCATAACAACCTATCTGAATTCAACAACCATGTAATGCCCTTATTGCTCAACATCAACCTTTACAAAAATCCCAACCCATGACACATGTTAGTCCTTACCAAGCAGCTCCCCAAACACCTACATATCCACAAATTAATCAATTGTCTTATCAAACCATTCCACAAACATCCTATCCACAAACTTATCAACCACCTTATCAGACGCTTCCCCAACTACCCACACACCCACAAACACATCATTTGCCTTATCAAACTACTTTTCAAACCACACAGCAATCCAATCTCAACCTTACAACACCTCGAGTGATTCAATTCACACCTTAATGAATTGGTTAGCTAGTTTAGAAACCCTTACCATAACACCCAAGAACACTTTATCCTATGAACAAATCTATAATGAACCGATTCATCCATCGGTTCCAATCAAACCCTACCCTCCTCATTGGAAACTTCCCGAGTTTACTAAGTTCAACAATAAGGAAGATCCCCAACAACATCTCCTTGCATTTAAACACGCATGTTGTCTTATTGTGCATGATCACGATCTACTTCTTCGCACTTTCCCCATGTCTTTGTCTGGTCCCACGTTGGACTGGTACAACAATATCCCGCGACATTCCTTATTCTCTTTCACTCAACTTGCGTAGTTGTTCTTAGAACACTTTTCTATCAATATCACATGCAAAACCACTATCGTTGATCTATACACCATTCGACAGTATGAAGATGAGCCCATCGCCGAATTCGTCGCACGATGGCATGATGTTATAAACCAACTATCCTTCACTATCCCACAAACCAAACTCATCAAATTATTCTCACATTCGTGTGTAAAACATATATCATCCACTTTGCAGATCCAATCATTTGAGCCTTTGATGAAGCTTTCACAATGGCTCACAAACTGAAACCCATGCCATTGAGCAGGGTCATCTTAAACTAAGTTCAATTAAATCAAAATTTGAATCCACTAAACCATTCACACATAATGATGAGTTCAAGGTTGCGGCCAACACTGTGGTCATTGAACCCTCATCCCCATCTACATCAAGCACATGGTCTCAACAATGATCTCCTCAATCAATAACCAACTACACTCCTTTAGGAGAATCATACAGTTCTTTATTTGATAAGTTGATGAGCGTAAACTCCATCCAAATTCCTCCCATACAACCCGTGGACAACTTGCAAGCCAAGCCTATTTGGTATCACGAAGCCCACTATTGTAAATATCATCGAGTTAAAGGTCATGACATTGAGAGATTTCATTCCTTCAAAGATCATGTCCAACAACTCGTAAATCAAGGGGATATCCAAATTGATACCTCCACTGCACAAACTAATCAACCACCAACAAATCAAGCCACACCCTTTACATCTCAACTGTCGAATGCTTATATGATTGACACTGTCAGTCAAGATCTTATCTTATCACCAACTCCGCATGTTCCCACAGTGGACATTATTCCCACCTCTTATTCAAAACCTATCACACCTACATCAACTTGCACTACACCATTCGAACCTACACCTTCTCCTATCCTTGTCACCTCCACATCAAATTTGACTATACCATCCACTTCGCCACTTCAAACATACCCCAATATACCACATTAGATTCATCCTTATCACTTATTTCAGCCCCACTCATATCCACACATATCCCTACATCTCTCCCATCTATTTCTTCACCCACATCTACCTCAAATACACCTGTTACTACACCTACATTACTCACAACCATCCCAACTAAACTCTGTTTCTACTACATGCACCCTTACAGCCCCACTTTTGATATCAATCCCTTTAGAAAACATATCATTCTTACCCCTCAAAACATTTATGAAACAACCAATCCCTTCTACATCCAAAATGCTCTTGCATTTGCTGCACATTACCCTTACCCATGATGTCTACTCCATCCATCATCACATCTCCACATATTCCAAATATGCCTACATCTTTATCTATCCCAGCTGACCACTATATCTATCATACCAAAAATACACCTATCCCTACCTTGGAATCTTTACCTATATCTTCACCCATGGCCACATCACCCAATTTACCCCAATACTCTTTGCCTAATTTGTCTATCACACTAACCAAATCCTCTCGATCTGCAACCTTATCAAAGATGCCCTTTGGATCATCTTTGAACCATGCATCCACCTAAATCAAACAAAGTTGAGTTTCCTTCTACCTCTACAAAATCAACTCTTCCCATGCCAAAACCGAGATAGTCCACATCTCACATAGATATCATTAATCGTTTCATACAAACACATATCTCTCCATTAACATCCTCATCTTGTTTTAGGACATTTTCTCCATTAATAACCACACCACCACTATCAAATCCTCCTAGTTGAAATTATAATCATTCCTACTAGAGGTAAATCTTCTTGTTGAAGTCTAAGGCTGGGAAAAAGTCCATGACAATCCCCGCACATCCTCGAAATATTCGGTTTTCCCTCTTCTCAAAAATCTAATGCCACCACATCTATGTTAGGATCAGTCTCTCCATCTACAACATCTTGCAACAATAGATCCACATCCAAATAATACATTCCTTCAACCAACTTTGATTTGTCCTCCAAAACACAAAATGCACCTATCAATCTACGTCCACTTTTACTCCTAACTCCAAGTTGAAATATCCTATCAAAACCCACAAGAGTTACCTTCCCCATGACACTTTGATGGGGTCTTACGCAGATATCCTTCGACATTTAACTCAAACATCTACCATCAAACTTCCTCCCATTAAAGCCTTTAATCCATATGGTCCCAAGCCATCATAGTTCAATCCTAATTACAGTTTCACTTATCATCATACCCCAGTCACGACATCGAACATTGTAAGGCCTTTGAATGATCGTCCACAATCTTATTGAGAAGGATGATTTCCCCATTCAGGGGAAATTTCCTTCTCCATCTACATTAAATCCAATTCATATCCCATTTGTCAGGTCTCCCATGATTCCGTCATCCACATCATCCCTTAATATTCATCCAGTCCATGTCATTCATCCTAAGGAATGCCCTCCATTGTTCATCAATACCACTTATCGTACTAAGCACACTTGTGGTCTCTGATCATTTACCCTGTTCAAATCTAAAACAATCTCATCTAAACTCTTTCAACATCCTTTAACTCCTTCACATTTAACTCATTGGGGAACAACCTTCCCTCGCCCTTGAGCATCTCATTCATACAACTCCCTTGTCACTAGGGAACTTCGCCCCTTGACATTGTTTTGTTTATCCCATCCAAATCCAAACCAATCTCATCTAAAATATTTCAACATCCTTTAACTCTTGCCGTTAAGGGACCTTTTTACTGAAGTCCACCATTGTGGCTATATTTGTGCCTCTTTTGGGGCACCATCTTTTTCATTGAAGCCCTTTTTTGAGGCCATGTTTGTCTCTCCATTGAGGGACCCCTTTTTCTTGAAGTCCACCATTGTGGCTATATTTATGCCTCTTTTGGGGCACCATCTATTTCTTCAAGTCCATTATCATGGCTATAATTTTGTCTCTTTTGGGACTTCGTTTAATTTATCAAGTCCTCCTTTGAGGCCATGATTGTCCTTCTATGTTTATGTCTCTCTTGGGGCATCATTTATTTTCATCTAAATCCACCATTATGGTCATTTTTTTCCTTCCTTCAGGATATAGTTTTATTTCCTACTTGTCTATCATATCATCTTATTGCAACTTCATTGTCTTCCCTCTCATGGTGGTAAACCAGAGATGGAGCCTCTTAATGCATTGCACTTGTGATCAGTATGTTGTTAACATATCTACCAATGATCACTTTAGTTATATCCTTAGATTATTCCGCCATCCTTAGCCCCTTTCATTTATCATTGTAATAATCTGAATTATGTGGTCTGCCTTCACTACTTTGATGTGACCCCATAACCATTACATCTGTCATCTTCTCATTCTCCTATTGCCACCATGCAAAGGGTCCAGGTGTCTCTTGTACATTCCTTATCCCCTCTTAAGTGGTTTACTTAGCTATTCCTAGCTCTCTCCCATGTGAAGCTCAAATTCACATATGTAAAAGGAAAAATTAAAGTTATAAAAACAAACTAATCCCTCGAAGGACAAGTTTGCTCGTATAAGAGAAAAAAAGAAAAAGAAAAGCATACAAATCAAAATCAAAGCAAAATCAAAAGAAATAGACCGATCCCTTGAAGGACGGATATCATATTATTATTTTCATCCATATTATGTATAAAGTAGACCATACCCTTGAAGGATGGCTACTCTTTTGTTATGGCATCTGGAAGGTTTTCCACATTGATTAACCTTCATTTTATCAACATTTTCTAAAAGCTTCCCGCATTGATCAACTTTCTACTATTGTTCTTTCTCTTTCCCAGAGCTAGGGCATGGACTTAAGGAACACCACCTTTGGAGATCCCTCTTCCCGCATACAAGTTACATCTCAATCTCTTTTTCATGTAAACATTAGGATTATGAACATCCTTCATCCATATTTCCCTCATGGTCCTTTGGTATAACTAACTATTGTTGGTTATGTATTAACACCGCTATCGGCAGCAAGTGCAATGCCTTGAGTGGTAACCTTTCTTGTTTATCTCCAATCCAATTCGAAACATAGTTTCCCTGTACGCCCTTACTACAACTATGTTCCGTTAATCTCATCTAGATCATCTTTTATAAAAATCACATAAAATTTCACACTATCAATCCATAATATCCATGAATGTGTTTACAAATACAGTTTTTGGTTTGTAAATTATACTTTATCGCCATTGTAGTTTACAAATCCTACTTGAGGATCCTTCTCAAGGCAAGTCCTTTATCCTGTAGCTCCTTATCTCTCAACATGTTCAACAACGTCTTTGATCCATTACTCCTCGCTCTCCATTTCCACTCATCACCATTTGTCTCTACATCATCCTTCTCACCTTTCTATCCCCTTGCATGATGCCATATATCTTACTTGTCTTTCCTCTTGAGTTTCTCTTTTACTCTTCCGTTTTCAGTTTAACAATATTACTTAACCATCCATATAGCCAGAGAATCTTAGTTAAGGTATATCTTCTTCCTTGGATCCTCTCGTTGTAGAAGCTTCTCCACCATTTCCTCTTTCAATAGACAACAATCACCACCACAAATGTCTTTCCACTCCTCCTTTTCCACTTAACACTCTTGCATCATCACTCCCACCATGTGGGCATCCCAATTAAGGATTGCCCTTACACTCTCCATCTACACTGCATATGTTCCTCCATCCACTCATGTCACACTTCTTTGTTTCCTTGTTATCACTTTGATATCACCTCCTTTCATCTCTTGTTCCATTTTGGTATATACTACTCAATATTTTCATCATTTTTCTTCTTCTTCGGTTTGGCGATCCTACTTAACCATCCTCGTCGTAGGGCAATCTTACTTAAGAGTTCCTCTTAAGAATGGTTTTCCATTTGACCCTTCCACCTCCCATCATATCTTCCTCATCTTTGTCTCTCGCCTCTCATCATACTCATCCACTCCAACCAACCATTCCACACCTGCATCCAATATAATGTTGTCTTTCTCCTTCCATATAAATCCTTTGTCGGTTTAGCGATCTTACTTAAATCCTCCTGTGGCATGGCGATCTTACTTAAGATTTCCTCTTAAGCATGATCATTCATCCTGCACTCACCCACTACCCCACATTCTCTCCATCTACATTTTCTCATCATCACATCCTCTCACCTCCTCTTTCATTCTCACAAACACCACTTCCTACTGGTCCCTTTTTCATCTCCATCATCCGTCGCTGGGTAATCTTACTTAACCATTGCTTCTCCATTCATTTCGTGTCTTGTTTCTTCATTTTTCTCTCATTCATTCTCATCCATTGCATCCTCTCCTCGTCTTCATCTTCCTACACATCGTTATCCCTCCTTTCTTTACTCTTTCCACTCCATCTTCTAGAGTTCTCCCACATATCTACCCCCATACTTACCCATCATTGTCATTGATCTTCCCCTAACATTCTTTCATCATCATATTTTTTCCGTGCTAGTAATTATCAGCAATGTCTTCATCATGCACCCTGTCTCTCTTTTTTCGTCATCAACATATCCTCATCTCATGCATCTCCACATCTTTTCCAATCGATGTCATCCACCCCCTCAAGCTTCTCTTTACGTTCCTTATGCTTCTCACTCTTTATCGAATATCTCTATTCTTGGTTCCCTTCCTTCTGCATAATTTTCTCTGTTCTCTTTTCCTCCTTTCTCGTCCTCATCCTATTTCACTTCCTCTTTATCGTCTTTCTCCTCGTTTTAGCTCGCACTTCCTCCTTACTTCCTCATCGATAACCTGACTCTTCAGCATTATCCCATCTCCTTTATCATCTCACCATCCACATACATTTCCATACGGTCAGTTCCATATTCTTTACCTTGGATTTCCTCACTATGATATGCTTCCTTCAATTTTCTTTGCTCTATCATCTCTTTCATTTTTCATTACCGTTCTTGTTTTTCTCGCTACAACATTGACCAATTCTCTTTTTGAGAACCCTTTCACATATGTTATCTTCGTTAGTCCTCTTACAAGGACACCATTATATCCATTTCTAAGAATCTCTTCCTATCTTCCTTTGACATTTTTGTCTTGGAAGATTCCATAATGCCATCAACTATATGATCTTGTTCTCTTCCATGAATATTTTCTCTGCTTTTGTTTTGTTGCAAAAGTATCTCTATCATACTTGTCAAAGAAATGAGACTTCTTTGTCTTCTTCACCTTCTAATTTGCTAACACTTATGCATCTTTCCTATGAAACATGATTGCCATCATATTTATCACCCTTTTAGGGCATTTTATCTCACCCTTCTATCCTATCTTCTCATCATGTGCAAATTTATGACTATTTCCCTTGGGATATCTTATTTCAACATCTATCTATTGTCTTATGTTGGGAACCTTTTCATCCTTGTACTTGTCAACACATATAACTCACTTTGTGTCCTTCTCGTGCCCTGTGTTGGGGCATCATTATCTTCATTTTTGTCCCTTTTGCGGACACATGATTTTTCGTACACGATTCCTTCGTAGACAAAGGATTTTACACATATTTTGATGTTTTCCTATGACCCATTGGTCATCTTGGTTTTCATCCATATTGCAGTGGTCTTCACCCACTCACTAGTCTGTAGAATATTGTCATCTGTCTCCGTTGAGACCGCAATCATCCTCTATCGATGTGATATTGGAGTCACCGCCATACTTTTTTTATTGTTATTATGATCCTTTTTTGCCTAGGGCATCTTGCCTTTGGTCATGTCTTCATCCAACTTCAGACACATATCTCATCTAACCCTTTTTTTTTTTTTCATGGCTTGCTATCACAAACCACTCAACAAAAAGGGGCAAATATACACACCTATTTTTGGTATAGGCATCCCTCTGTCATATCGCGTTCATGCAATTTCCTATCTAACCTTTATTTTTCCTAAATTTCAATAAACCTAATCATCTATTCAACCAAATTTAATTAATTATTAAATGGGCTCCATATAAACCCATTTAATAATTAAATTTTGGCATTATCTCCCATCTCTCACAAATTATTCAATCCATGGGTATTAATATACCCATCTGACACCCCTTTCTAAATGGAATCTATCATCTCACCTACCATGTCAATCATGCTCCCCACTCCATCTAATAATTCAAGTCGTGGTCCCCACATGATCACATCATATCTCTTAACTCGGGTTACTCTACCCAACCCCGGTTACTTGTTAACCCCAATCTAACCTCACATCCAAGTTATAAATATGGGTTTCCCCATATTTGAGGGGGATATTTTTGGAAGGACCTTGGAGAGATTTTTGGAAGGATTTGGAAAGACCGAGATTTTTCAAGGAGGGCCGGACCGAGGAGGGATATTTTTCAAGGCGGACGGATATATTTTCAAAAAGACCTAGAGAGACCTAGGCCCAGAGAAGAAAAGAAAGAGCTTAATTAAGTTCTGCAAGTTTGAGGGAGAAATATTTGTCATAGTTCGTTATCTTACCATCTTGATGCCTAGTTCATCTCCATAGCAAAGCACAAGCTAAGTCCTCTCGTCATTTTAGTTACTTGTCATTTTATATTTCATTATTTTTGCACGATAACTATTGTTCATGATCTATTATTATCTTGTTTGACATGGGGGTTGACATCCTCCAAGGGAGTCAAAATCCTCTTGGAACCGGCATTTTCCGGGCAACCCCCGCATATTGTGATCTAATCTTATTTGTTTCAGTCTTGTAGATCTAGCTTTTTTACATCATACGTCTTTCTTTTTTGCGCCCGTAGATCCACATTTGCATCTGAGGTCCTAAGCCCTCCATCATTCGAAGTTGCCAGTGGCTCCTAGTATCGCCCTTCACCCCACTCGAGAATGAAGTTTCCTGTACAACACTTACTATAGTTGT
Source organism: Taxus wallichiana var. yunnanensis (assembly GCA_018340775.1). Taxonomy (NCBI): domain Eukaryota; kingdom Viridiplantae; phylum Streptophyta; class Pinopsida; order Cupressales; family Taxaceae; genus Taxus; species Taxus wallichiana. Next base: position 1,011,946,644 of record CM031242.1, read on the forward strand.
TCTTCTTGTATAAGATAGAATCGCTCTCTTTTGAAAGAAGTGAATATAATATTAGTTCTATTTGTCAAATCAATAAATGAAATCATTTCAGAGTAATTTAAACTTCAAGTTACCTCTTGATCCCAAATTGAAAGAAAAATTACTTTCATTTTTTCATCAAGTACAGTCGTAATATTAGTATTTTGTGACTGCAACTCATAAAAGGCCTCATAATATAATGCAATTATATAATTTCAAGATGAAAATGTTGCATTGTCATTGCAAATAGCTATGACAAATCACTTCTTATCCTGTTGGATAAATATGTACACCAATCATATTGTTGGCAACTAAGAGAATGGAGGATGTAGACAATAGCCCAATATGAAATGTCATCTTGTCTTCCCTACAGGACTATCCTAGCCTAAAAAAAATCAATCATGGCTTGTAGAAATGTATGTGCTACAACTTGCACAAATATTCCATTTTTATTTATTAAGTTAGTTGTACAAAAGATAGAAACATGTTATTAACTTATTGGGATGTTAATATCAAGAAAAATTTGAAAAAAAATAGAAAGATAATATTACCTTCAACATGTAATCCATAGTGAGACTCTAGTTACTTTTTGTCTTAGTCAGAAAGTAAATATTTTGTTGTCACAAGGTTTGCATTCATGTGTGGAAGCCATGTTAAAAAATGGATGTCTTTTGGCAATGTTCCAAAAGAAAATTATTATGACGACAATGTGATGGTGAACTTACTCTTGGAAGTGTCATAAGTGGTTAAAATAAAATGCAAAAATTGGCATCAATATCATATTGAGGCATGTAAATTAGTGATCGAAAGTAACATTTATCTACCAAGTCACTAAACTTCTCCTTGAGTTCCAACTATTTGACGATTTATGGGAACATGAGGTATATAAATTAGATTTTAGGTCGAAAGTTATAGAAACGAATGCCATTTTTGTCTGTAGAAATAGCATGCATGTTGTTTAACTTCTTTGACCGGTCTAGTAGGTAGGAGGTGGAGCATAAAGGGATCTTTAGAAAAGTGATAAAATGAGGCCCCAACATATTTTATGAGATGAGAAGGACACATGGTGGCTCTAACGAAATAGTTTTGTAGTAACTATAGACCAAGTGTGCATGTGAATGACCATGACAATAAATACATGGTTGCATGAATAATGGACCACACAAGTAGATAAATGCACACCTACATAGATTGTCGAGGTGGTGATATTGTATAGATAACCTCCTACATACATATATCACCATTTTCCGATGTAGATGATAGACAACCCATTGTATAAATGACCACATGTGGATATAGAATACGAAGACCACCCTCCTAAATGGTAATGTATGTCCGAGCATCAACACATGACTCCACAGGTGCACGCGACCTCACGAGGTCATGTCGGGACATTGGAATGGAATGGATGGGATGATAGTGGGATGTGTGAATAGGATATGGATGGAATAGGTGGAAAATACGAGAAAGGAATCAAGAAAATCTAATATTTTCAACTAGCACAATGGGTATATGCTCGTTGAGAGAAATAAATGCCTCTCTCACTTGTTCTAGGGTGATGGTATGATCAAGTAGGATCGTGGTACGCAAGTTGGTATCGAATTTGTTGAAACCAAACAAGAAATGACTTGGTTGTGGAACTTGTGGAAACTCTCCTTCGTCATCTATGAATTCCTCTCTAAAGAGGGTCATGAATGTATGACGGACGATAAGATAAGGACAAGCCTAGTCTCTACTAGGTTGGTTTTCCCAGAACTCATTGGCGTCATCCTCCTCATTGTTCAAAGTAATCGGTTGTCGGATGATGCTAGCATTTGGAATGGGAGTGATCGGAAAATAAGTTTTCTAAAACTTTGGTCAATATTGGTCAATTGTATAACAATGTTTGGTTGCGTTTTGGTTGGATGACACACTCATTGTCATGGTTATCAGGGCCTTGGATGGTCATGTGGACATGAAATAAACAGATCTATGAAAATAAACAATTACACAAAGAATCTAAAAGGGGCTAAGGCTAATGTTTGGGTAACCTAAGCCACTAAGGACACGCAGGAGTTTGTGTTAATTCTCGTATAATTAAATCTAAATTCCTACCTTAACCACATAAAAACAAGAAAATTCCAATTAAACAAACTTGATTACTTTCCTTTAATTTAATTAAATGTACATGCATCTAATTGATTAAAGAAGTGCAACTAGCTAAATGAAGAAATGCTAACAATGTAAACTACTTGTTTTTGTATTTTCCATAGACTTTTAACATGAAAGGGGATAAGACAAATAAACAAATCTAATTAATTTAATCTATGTTTTTGAGGATTTTTATGGTTTTCTAGAAATAAATAAATAAAAGTTACACAAACAATGAAATTGCTTCTAATTAAAGTAAAATTGCTTCTACTCTAAAATGAAGTAAACTAAACAATGAAATAATTGGATATGGTTATTCCTATCTTGCGAATGAATTAATTTTAATCTAGTTTAAACAAGATATTTTTCCAATTTGTAAATGTGGATCTTACTTCCTCTGGCTTTACCTCATAATCACGGGAAGATTGAGAAGCTTCTCAGAAGCAATTTCTTCCCCTGAAACTTCCTCGGTAAAACACTAAAATCCCTACGAGAAGATTTTCCACTTTGTGAAGAAACTCAAAAAAGTACATAGATGTAGAAGCTTATTCAAACTCATTTCCTTGCAGATCCATAGGGATAAGCGGTGAGGAATCTTTTAAGAGAATATTTCCTCATATGCAGTACAATCTACCTAAATGAATAAAAGAAAGCTATATGTAATTTGACAATGAATAAATACAAGACTATATGTACAAGAACTTCCAACAAATCCTTCCCGAGACAAATCCACAGGATGAGAAGAAGTTTTCAACAAAATCTACTTACAAGATATGAAACTAATCTATGAATTCTACTTTTCTTAAAAATATATTCTAAAGCTGATTATGAAATGAAATCTAACTATTGAAATAAATCTTCTAGGAATTTAAATACACCTCCACCTAGAAATGTAGAACAAAGAAAGTTTCCAATGTTGGTTGTGATTTTGTTGATCCCTCAACTTGTTTTCCAATAATAAATCCAATGTAGCCCATGGAACTCTGCTTATTGGTATGTAGAAGAAGATGTAGAAGTCTTTGGAACTAGCTGGTTGGAGGCAGTGTAGTAACAATGCAGGCAAGAGAGTAACAAGGCAAAGGCTCTAAGTTTTCTTATGTGCTTCTTAGCAAGATTCGACAGAGAAACGGTGTAATTCCAAATCAAGAGACTTCACCAATGCTTCGAGAAAAATCTTAAATTTTATAGAAAGTTAGTAGGGAAATGGTCCAACACACTTGGCAATCAAGAAGTGCTAGATCACCACATGAAGGGGCAATTAACTTATTAAGAATAGTAAGTAAAGAAGAGGAAGTCTATACACATCTAAAAATATCAAAGGCAGCTGATTTGGTCATGAAATGTGTGAGAAAAAAATTGGAAGGAAACAACACATGTATAAAACACATTGTTAAAGTCTTGGATTTAAGTGCACAAAACCACTAGTCTCACGCAGATCGATGGTTACGCAACCGCCACGATGATTGCATAACCGTCGCTCAAGGAAGACTAGCGGTTGCATAACTTGTCGGATCGGTTACACAACTATCACGATAGTTTCATAACTTAAGGGGAAAAGGAAAAATGGCCAAAAAGCTTTTACGAAAGCGTCTGAGGCTAGGAAACTATGAAGCAAGGAAAAATAAGTCATATAGGCAAGCGAAAGCAAAAATGGATTTGGATTCATCATTTAATCTGGAAATGAAATCTATCATCATCGGGGATTTTACTTGTTCGAAAATATAGCATTGTGTAATTTTGGGTGCGTACGGTACCTACGTGCATAAATGGAAACTTGTGATTGTAGATGTCCACCTACACTTAAATACATGAACAATTAATCATATAGATGACCTTCGCTCATAAAGAGGGTCACGTGTGTAAGAAGATGGCAACCAATATTTGTACATAACCTTTCCGAAGTGTTCAAACTTGCATTTGTACATAGCCTTACGGTTGTGAAATAATACCCTTTGTCTCATGCCATTCTCTAGTTCAAAAATGTATTCACCTATGTCATTATATAATTTTTGCATGTATTCACCATCAATATGAAACCCATTTTAGAGATTCACCCAAAAACTCCAAGGAGGATTTTGGTAAGGGGGTCTTAAAATTTTGTGCCAAAAATAGAATATGAAGGGTTCTAGATGTAAACTAAAAGGCCATCCTACATAGAGATCATTCATATCCACATTATGTGTGGATTCAAAAATAAAAAGTGGAATAATATGAAATGTATCCAATCATTGATACATAGTCTGCAAAAATGTCGAATTTGTGTCGAACTCGCATTGATTTTTGCTTTCTTTTTTCAATTTTTGACATCATTTCTATGTAATAATGATGTAAATTTTATGACATAAACATCACTCAAAGGTGACACTATTAGAGTCACATTGTACCACATGTGCGCTACGATAATCCTTAATTTCAAAAATAAAAACACTAGTCCCATCAGTCGTTTTCATTATTACTTGGTAATTTTTCTCTACCAAAACATCAAAGAAAGATAGTTTCGTAGAAAATTTTTAGGGTTAAATGTAAAGGAGCGAAAATAGGAAAAAGAGGAAAGCATATAGAAAAACAATTGTGTGGAAGAAGAAGAACATGGATAAAATATCTATAGACAATATTTGAATTGGAAGAAGAGCATGAAAAAGAAAGGAGAAGAAAACACCTATGTTATATGAGGTGGAAGAGGAGGAATATTGTAGGGACACAAGAAGAGAGGCATGTAAATTGCTATTATTACATTTTTGCATAATTAAGAGATAAAAACAACAAAAACCAACAAAAAACATAGCTTTAAAAAAAAACATAGATTAAAACAAAAAAACAAATAACTTAGCCCAAATACCAAATTTTACTGAGAAAATTATATATTGTAAAAAACCAAAATAATAAAAAATATATATTTAAAAATTACAAAAACAACAAATCCTAGCCCAAATACCAAATTCTACAATAAACAAACACTCATAGATAAAATAGAAGAAAATAGTTAGAGGGTTTATAAGATTGTATAACGCAACCCTTAGCAAATTGAATGCTATGATGGAAGAGGGATGTGATTGATTGATCTTACTCGACCTCTAGCAAATTGAATGCTAGAACATAAGAATGGAGTAAAGAGATTGATCACACTCGACCCCTAACAAAATCAATGTTAGAGCAGAGAGGTGATGAAAGAAAAAGTGGATTTTATCGACCCTTAGTGACGTGAATGCTAATATAGAAGAGGGTGGGAAACATAATTTGTGTACTCGACTCTTTACAAATTAAAGTTAAGATGGATGAGGCTTAACAATGAAAGGAAGTACTTAAATACCAACAACGTGAATGTTGAGAGAAAAGGTGTAGAAATGATGATGCCTAAAATTTAACAACACAAATGTTAAATTTATATACGTAAGATGGGTGAATGCTTAAAGTTTAACAATTTATATGTCAAACTAAAATACATAGGAGAATGATAGAATGAAAATATTGCAATGATGATTGATCATGATAAAGTGGATGTCACGACACCAAGACTTAGGTTTTGAATGAAATTTTGGGTATCCACAACTCAAGGCTTAACTTTGATGGGAAAGAATTTGCTTAAAATTTGGGAGAAGGATCCCAAAGGTTTAAGACTAAGGTAAAATGGAATGCATTTGAGATGAAAAATCCAAACGAAGGAATATTTGGAGGTTTTGAAAAAGATGAAGCAAAATCCAAATGAGGGATATTTGGAAATCTCAAAAGAGGTGAAGAAAATTCCAAATGAGGGATATTTGGAAGTTTCAAAGAGAGGTGCATATGAGTCCAAATAAAGGATATTTAGAGGATTTGAAGAGATATGGTGAAAGATCCAAATGAAGGATATGTGGTAGATTTCAAAAAGAAACAAAATGAAATTTTCAAATGAAGTGTATTTGGAAAATTTTGAAAAAGGGATGATTAATGGAGAGTGTATGAAATGAGCATGGAGCACAAAACTCACTAACACGTAAAGAGAAAAGAATAAATGAAAATGATGTTTAATGGAAGGTGGTCCTCTAACTTAGATTGGCTTTGCCAAGGAGTGGCTTCTTAGAATCAATTTCTCTCCCCTACAATGCGAAGGACTATTCCAATGCGATCTTGGTACACTCGGACATGTCTTAGTAGTTTTATTTACTTTACCCACCTTAATACAATAAACAAGGGTTTTACTCTGCTTAAAGTATCAACTCGGGGCTGCATATAAGAAATAACATTATCACTATTCCCTCACGGGTGTACTAGTCAAAGAAGGTGGGGATCTCGTTTTATCGCCGAGTTCACTCAAGGTGTCGACTACTTTAGGATTCTTGTGGTACTCCTCACAATGATTTATTGGTCCTTGTACGTGCACTTCCCACAATTAAGTGGTATCGGGAATAATCTCATCACCGAAAGTTTGTTCATTTTAAGAGACCTCTTGGAAATTGGAGGTGGAAAATACCTAGCGAATATCCGGAACCGGTTTCACTGAAAGGCGAATTTACCAATTTTTCATAACTGAATTTTCGCACTTTTTTTTTGAGTTAGTTAGAGCTGAAAGTTAACGTACACGATGGTTGTGCGTCATGTGAAAGTTGTAGATAGCGATGTTTGGTTGACGTGCATCAAGAAGCCTTCAAAACCCTGGTTTTGTCCTATAAATACCCTCCCTGCCGGTCATTTTCACATTTACACTTTTCGGCTCTTGAATTTTCTTGTATACAGGAATCCATTATCCAGGTCAAGTACAATCAAGCTCAAGGACAACTACAATGGTGACTACAAGTGCATCCCAAGCTCAAGACAAAAATCAAGAGGAAAATCCAGTCAACCCACAAGCCCTATCCACGGGCAAGATACTCTACAGGAACCCTTTGTGCCCCCACATCACTGTTTTACAAATGAATTCAGAATACAAGGATTTGATCGATGCATGTGAGTTTGGTGGGCTCGTTAAGATGCCCCATTTCAAAACAAACCAAGATATTTTGAACTACCTTCTCTCCTCGTATAATACAGAGGATGCATGTTTAATGTTATTGTGGACGATGGCCAATTGTTTCAATTGTATCGACCCAACTGATATTCATCGGTTTACAGGCCTCCCATTCAAAAATTTACCCATTATTTACAATGAAGGAAACACTCGTCGAAGATGATAAGAAATATCTCGAATCGACTTTCGGTTTCCATGTTGATTGTAAGTGTAAATTGTTTTCATTCGTCATTTTGTATTCAATTTTTATTTTGATACAATTCAAATTTATATTAATTCCAATGGTTTTTGGCATTTGTAGCTCATGTCAATAAATCTAGATGTGGTGTGGATACGCAAGGAATTGCACACCACTTTCTTGTTGCTATGATTTCCTTCTTTCAATCCAGAATAGTTTTGCAGGGTCGGAAAACAGATATACCAAATTGGGCCATTGCATACATTCTTGCAACTATCGCAAAGAAAAAATTTGATTGGTGCACCTTTTTATCAAAAAAATAAGAACTGACATTACAAATGCAAAGCTTTCAGAAAAACTAGTCATTCACACCACAAACTATCTCCTTGGCCTTTATTACGAGGCTCTTTTAAATTTAAAAGAAAAACCAATTCCCACTTGCATGGACAAGGCGTTGATGAATTTGTCAATTCCATTTCAAGAACAACAATGTATAAACTATAAAGTTTGTATTTGACATTAGACTGACAATAGGTATTAACTATTTTTACTATTTTATTTGTAGAGAATATTTTGGAGGCCCTTCCCAAAAAAAGGTGGCATCAAGAGGAAGAGGCCAACAACACGCTGAGGCGTTAGGAGATTCACAATCTAAAATGGAAGTTCACTCATCTCGAACCGCCAACCATTTGAATTCGTTAAATGCCAGAGAAGTAATACCCTTACATGTATTATTTACAAATTCCAAATTTGTATTTTCATTTTCCCATTTAAATTTTACCATATTGAATTGACATACAATCGTATGTTGATGACATTGCAGGGACTTTGGACCATACGCGTGCTTCTCAAAGTCAACCATCTTCCCCAACTCACTCAGTTCAGTTGCATGCATTTGTGTCTTCTCAACAACCACCTCAGCAATCCCAGCAACAAACAACTCAAAAACCACCAATTACTACTCCAACATGGCCACCTCAAGCACCGCGACAAGCTACCCCTCAACAACAAGGTACAAGTTTTGAATAGTACTTCGTTTAATTTCGTAGTTTTTGCATAGTTTTCTAGTTTTTCATATGATTTTTCTTGAACTTTTCAGCACATTGCAGTCCTCCACCTTCTATACAAACAATGGCACCACCCCCTCCTCCACCAATAATATTCAAAATGCCAACAGAGGATCAGGAAAAAAGAACATTGGTAAATGCATGCCAATTCCTCGGCCCCTAGTGGGACACTAAACATTGCCTCCTCATTTTGAATTCCAACCCTCTCACTTGGTGGCTTGCCTAGTGCAATGGGCATATCGGTTTTAAATAATATAAATTTAGATGAAGATTACTTGGGCATTGATAGCAATGACCCAACAAGATTTTTCAATACACGTGAGATGATTCAAGGCCAGCAGGTATACTTCTATTTCAACATAATTTATTCAACTTTCATTACATTTCACTTTAGATTTATTTGTTTGAATATTGATTTATTTTATCACAAACAGGATCAGGCCACCCAAAGGCAGAAACAAGTAGCAGTCGATCAACCTGAAAGCCCCCATACCTCTCAGTGAGATCATCTTCTTCAGATATAGATGGTGAATAGTTGTTACCTTTTCCTTTAGAGAACTTAATTGGTTATGATTGTCAATCCCATGTCGATGAGTTTATTCTACCTCATATCAGTCAGCTCATAGAATGGGAGAGAAGGGCTAAAGTACTTATCAATGAGATAATAAGTTGTTATGAAAATTATTGGCAAAGGGATAGTTTATACGTTGTAGTCTAGAATCAACCTGCGAAGATGGATTCCTTACTTACCCAAGTAAGAAGTGGGACTATCACGTATAACAACAACTATAAAGATGACATTTTGGATAAGACATTAAACAAATTGGAAAATATTAGTGTTGAGGCCTAGGCATATTTTAACAAATGGTCTAAGGACAAGGATCTGGTAGTAGTTGCAAATGCCAGAGAGAGATAGAGCGGTCGTAAGTATTATCACTTTCAAACAATATTTTTGTTAATTTGAAGTTTTCTTATTTTAGTAATATGTTGAATTGACATCACTTTTTTTGTGCGTAGTTGAAATATGAAAATTTGAAGAGTCAAGCAAAGGTTTTCCAAGTTCACTTGGAAACCATGAAGAACAATTTATCTGTGTGAAGAATTTGAAGGAAAATATTGTTTTGGTTAACAAACAAAACAATACACTAAAGCGGATAATTAAAGAGCATGGCTTGACCCTGAAATTTTATTCAAAACCAAGGCAACTGCTGATCCAATTTTCTATCCCATGGAGATGTGACAAAGCAAGAAGAAAGAATTTTAAAGAATCTAGACAGTGTTGCGGAAGATCTCATAAGTTTTGGGATTATTTCTACCATTGGGGAAAGGGGTACATGTGGAGAAGCCATTGGGGAAAGGAGTACAGGAGTGGAAAGGGGTACAAAAATTGAGGGTTGAAAATTTTCATTATTGAGTGTGGAAACTTGAAAAATAGAATCTATATTTGAAAATTTGAAACATTGAATGTGATGGTCATGGCATTTGAATTTTATTATCTGGATTTGAAATTTGAAACTTGAATTTGATAGCCTTTGAAAATTTGAAATACTATATAATCTTTAATTTTATAACTTCCTATATATTATGTATAGAATTTCTAGATTGTATATGGTGTTTATGTTTCTTCTCTACTTGTAATGATGATTGCATTAGATGTGGATGATGACATTACAATAGAATCATAGTCTCATAGATATGGATTATCATGAATTGTATGTGGACGTAGATTTAGCTTCAAGCACGATCATGGAATCTGGATGATGATAATGGATAATTGTTTTAAGAAAATTTAGAATGTAGTATGACAGAGACATTTAAACGTTCTCATCTTCTTCTCTATACTTGTAATGATATGATGACATTAGAATGGATATAGATGATGATGAATGATGATAATGGATAATTATTTTTAAAAAAATGGAATGTGTTAGGACAGAGACGTTTCTACACATTTAAAATAGATAAATAATTGTTTTAATAATAATTGGAGTGTCAGGATTATGATAATGATATGATGAATTTAATAATAATTGGAGTGTCAGGATTATGATATGATAATGATATGATATATATGGATGATGATGAATTTTATGTGGACGTAGATTTAGCTTCAAGCACGATCGTGGATGATGAATTGTATAATGGATCGTGGATTATGAATTGTATAATATGGAAAAATCTTCCTCTTTGTAAAATTTGATTGTGTGATTTTATCCCACAAAGTTTTAAAAATATATCAAAGCATTTTGCAAATATAAAAATAAATTAAACATAATTGTAAAAAATCAAGAAATGTCATATGATAGGGTTTAAGTTACCTCTAGTGTTTTAGATGGTTGTGAAATCATCCTTCGTAGTGTGCTAGATCTTTGATTTAAGAAAACTCAACACGAGAAATGGATTAGTAGATAGATGGGTGAGTTGCCTGACATTGTCAATCCCGAGAAGTGCGAGCTTCCTCGGATGGATGTTAACCCACATTTTCAAAAAAAAGATAAAATAATTGTATTTAAATAAATGTAAATATATATACTTGTAACATCTTTAATGATAACAAGAGCTGAAACAAAATTTAAGGTGACAAACAATAAAAGTAAGGTGAAGGAGATACCTATTTAAAGTTGAAACAATCCATTATCAATAGCTTCTTCAAACTCGATGTTCTCTTCTGTAGAGTGTGATGATGCGCCAATTCCACTCTCATCGTTGGGAACAGTTGTACTTGTAGTTGTATTATTCACACCTCTTCTTTTGCAAAGGGAATTCCAATGCAATTTCTCTGTCGAAAGGAAAGGTTTCCATGGAGTAGTGAGATACATAACACCTCATGCAACTTTCAGATTTTTATCCAACTTGTTTCTAGTTTTGATTTTATAAATGATAAAGCACTGAAAACCCTTTTGTCCTCCACAGACCCCAAAATCATTGTTTGGCATAACTCATATAATCTGAAATATTCACTGATGTCTTCTTGTAAGATAGAACTTTGATAGATTCCTCGCCATAACCTTGTAATAGCACCACTTTCAGAAGGTTCATCTAAATTTTTATATTGGTTCCTCATTGTTGTTGCAAAATTTGTTGATTGAAACTTTAATAAATCAGCATTCAGTATACCTTTGATTTCCATACCCTTGAACTCTGAAGTCTTTGTGAAATGTTCCATTATTGTACCCATGGATTTATGGAAATGCTTTCTTATAAAGTCTACACGACCACCTTCAGTATTCCAAAAATTAGGATTCATCACACCCATTGCTTCAAGAATTTTATCTTTGGAGAAACGTTCTCTAATTTATGATGATAAGGATTGAAATTTTTAAGCTTTATTCTTGTTTCAACTATAACAGACTCAAAGAGATTACGTGTCACGGGAACATCTTCTTGTTCCGATCTGTAATATCTTGACGTTTTTGCAAAATGTGCAGTGGTATGTCCCTCCCATTAATAGTGATGTAGAGGTGATCATGGATATTAAATCTCAAATAGTTACTGGGATTTTTAAGATCTAATAAAGCTTTCCAATTCTCAAAAATAGGTGTATCAAAACTATCTTGGGAACAGTACAAGATATCAAGACTTTGACATACCATTTTTCTCATCCGTATAAAATCCACAATATAGATTAATCTCCCTGTGCATGCTTCATTAGTGTATTGATCTCCTACAACATTGGAAGAATACCAACCAATGTAAGCAATGTCTCCAAATCAATTAAACGAAACAACAAGTCCCTCGCCCTATCAACTTCATGATGATATTTGTGCATGAAACCAACCAACGAAGGATACTCCTCATGAACTCTGCATGCAGGTTCATACAAAGAGATCCATCTCGTCTCAACATCTTTCAGAAGTTTTTTTCCATCTGTAATTCCAATTGCAAATTTTTGGAACTCAAGAAATTGCTTTGGGCTACTTTCCATATAGGCATGAAGTTCTCTTATAAGGTCTTCTAATTTAGCAACATTTTCGTAGTTTCTTACCATTTTATACGCTAAATTCATTATGTGAGCCATACAGTGAATTGGTAGCATATATGGGGCCATTGTTGTTTGTAATCTAACACACAACCTTGTTTGGTGACCTGCATGACAGATGCACCATCTACTCCGACGCATACCAACTTGTAGCAATTTCATAATCAGTCATTCCAGCAATATCTTTCAAATGAGAAAAAACTATTTTATGTAGGTTTTGGCATTACGATTTTCAAACCATTTTCATAACACCCAACAGATGAGGTGTCCTTATATGATTTTCTAAAGTATAGACGTGGATACATACCCATGCAGTGTTGTCGATTGTTGTCACTTCATCAATTGAAAGAGAGATAAACTTTGATTTTTTTACATTCTCTTTCAAATCTTCCTTCTCTATCATCGAAAGGCATTTTTCCATTTCCCATCCACTACTTTTAGACCAATGAGACTGAGGTACATTCGGCATTCCATTATATTGATACAAAACTTTGAAATCGAGGAAATCGAAATCGGTCTTCCTTTCTTTAGTATGTGAAATAAAGTAGAGAACTGTATGAGTTTTGCATGTAGATTTGTTTGATTCATCTTACCAATTTGTGATGTGATCGTTCCTCCCTTTTCCACGAGATGTCTGCATTTTTCTCTGCTCTGCTTCATAATCCGTTGCGTATTTAACATGCATGCATTCTTTTTCATTTTTCCACCTGTGTGTTTTGATTTTCTAGCCATCCGCCCCGTTACAGTCAAATATTGTTTTCCACAATGTTTTTCTATAGTGTCGCTTCATTTGCATTTTTTTGCTTTCCCAATTTCCACGTACATATTGTACATGTACATTCAAGATGGGATCTCTTCTGAATTAGATGATTGTACAGGTTCGATAAATGGAAATTTGGTAGCCCAATCAAACTTGTATGTCCTCCCAATGGTCCACATATTCTTGTTCATTTTCAATGTTTTACTTTTTTGAGTAGAATTTTGAGCAATATCACAATCACCTGGTTTCCTCTTTTGTGAACCAGAATTTGAATTTGATTTTGTGTTCCATTTTGTTGAGTATTTGTATGTGTGATATCTTGATGCACTCTGGTTTACACCCAATAGGAAGAATATCTTGAGGATCTGGCAGGAAGTTATATCTTCAAGATCTGGCATATTATCGTAGGTGTCATTTGTTTGATACTGTGTAGAATGCATGTCCACCTCAATATTACCTTCCACATAGTCAGTATTGATTCTTTCTAGTGGTAGCTATATGGTTGTTGGTAGTTGCAATATTTGTATCAATAGAGTTTCCAAAATACTTGAACAAGGACTTCTGAGATTTCTTAGTTACTTTTAGGGTCTTCGCATTTTGAGGACTAGCACCTTCCATTATTTTGAATAGAGTCTTGCGTCAGCAAAAGAACCAAGTGTGCGTCGAGAGAAAAATTCCTATCACACATTTGCAATACCTCCTTCATGCATCATCAACAACTAACCCCCTTGTCACACGTCTATAATACCTCCTTGTCACGCATCAACTATATCCCTGTCGCATCAAAAACTAACCCCCTTGTCATGCGTCAATCATCAACTACCTCCTTATCGTGCATCTACTATATCCATCCATGTCGCATCATCAATAGCTAACCCCCTCGCCTATGCACATCGTCGTAATACCTCCTTGTCACGTGTCAACAAAAAACCCCCTTGTCGCGTGTCTCGCAATACCTCTTGTCATGCCGCCGCGTGAACTATATCCTTGTCATGCGTCAAATACTAACCCCCTTGTCACGTGTCTGCAATACCTCCTTGTCGTGCACGTCAATTATATCCTTGTCATGCGTCAACACTAACCCCGTCACATTGTGCACATCAGCAAATATCATTTGTCGCTCGACTCTAAACTACTAACAAGCTAACAACAATCTCTGGTGCTTAGAGTATGTGAGTTCATGGTATTGGTAAGCTACTTGGTGGTAGTACCGTAGTATACTACTCCGACAAATCACCTAGGTTTTTATAGGAGATGTTTTCAAATGTAGGTGAAGCTTGACCCAAAAAAATATATATTGTAAATTTTAGGTGAACAGGACACCGACCCACTCCGAAAAAATTGCCTTTTCAAATTTTCCTAAAATGAAATTTTCACCATATTACGAATATTCGCCACTAAAATTATCCCCGCTTAGCAAGCGCAAATATCATGCATGTTAATGAAAGGAGTCGGAAATGATTGAATTTTGTAGAAATGGATAGAGACTTGGTTTGTTAGTTTTTCTCCTTCTCTGGTGCACCTGAGGACCTGAAACCTGGACAACAAGGTTAGAAACAAATAATAATAACAAAGAAATGATTATATTGTTAAAAATAAAGCTAAAATGATTTTATAAGTGTGGGCGTCTCACCAGGCATGCCATAATGTGAGCAAGTGAAAACTCGGAAAAAATAAAAGATTAAACATAAACAACATTATAACTTTCCTCCAAAATTTCTTTACAAACCTCAAGTAAGATTGTGAATCACTTAGACTTGTTAAATCTTGTATTTGTTTGGATTGTGGATGCTCTTGAAATATTCACCAAATGTGGAATGCAAATGCTACAAAAAAATTTTTGACACATGGGATCAAATGACAATTTTGATAGAAGTTGGTTCAGTAATTGCTCAAAGCTTCCAAAAATGATTTACAAAGGAATTTCCTTATTTTTATCGTTGAGGTTGAGGCCATGAGAAGTGGAGCATAGTTCTAATGAGCTCCATGATCATAATTACAATTTCCTAAAATAGTAAGAGGATTTGATTTGTGCGGTTGTAATTTCTGCAGAGGTAATGATTATTTAAATTTTATTCATGTGAGGTGGTTGTATGTGCAATCTTATTTCCCCCACCATTATAGGGTTCTAGTAGAGTTGAGAGGAGTGTGAGTAGATAAATAAGATTATTTAATAATTAATTTAATTAGTTATAAATTATGAGAAGATAATTAATCATTTAATTAAATAAATCTTTAATTTTATTAGCTAAAGGGTGTAGGAATCAATTTTAATTCCAAAGGCATGATAGAATTAAATTAATTAATTCTAAAGAGTTGTGACTTAAATGATGTAATTAATTTAATTAATTCTAATGGGATAGAAATAAGCTAGAAATAGGTAAGCATTTTTAGGGTGTCTGCGCATAGGTAATGTTTTGGGAAATATAAATATATTATAAAAAATGAAATTTATAAAAATTAGAAGATATAAAGGAAGACAGTATGATAGGATGAAGAAAAATTGTAGCTTTCTATTTTAGAAATGGTGGTAATAAAGAGAACCATACACAATTAGAGGGGGAAAGAAGAACATGTACATATTCAAAGAACGCCTCAAGACCAAATATATAATCAAACCTTTAAACTAAATTGAGGAAACAACTATTTATTTAGTTAATCTATTCATATTGCAATAGAAAGAAATATATGGTTGTTTTGGCCTAAGGAGATTCCTTAGGGCCAAGGAAGTCATAAAAACGAACCCTTTCTCTCTTTTGATTGATGAATGCTTGATATAAGTATATTTTAAAATTTTATAAATTAGACCATCACGTTTACGAGGTGGATATTATATTAAAAAAATGGAAAATGTATATACTTGAAAGGTAAATTACTAAAACCCCTCGTGATATAATTAAATGTACTCAAACAAGTGATACAACATTATTAAATTAAGTCATGAGAAATTTATGAAGTAATATGTTTAGGGATTATACTATTAATGAGAGATAAGGCAATGAAAATGTATGACAACTTTGGGAAACCAAAAGTATAATGATTGTCCTAGAAATTTGATAGTTTCAAGTGTGTCTGCAGAGAGTATGTTAAACTTTGATTTGTGACATTTAAGAAAACGAAACCCTTAACCTATTGGCATAGTTATGAAAATTTAATGTTAATATTGTTGTTATATTATATGATTGTGTTAGTATCATGAAATTAATTTGTAGACATAGGTGGTATGGGCCTCCTAGTAAGGATGATCTTGCTTGCATCCTCCTCGATTTTTTAATTAAGCGCTTTCGGGTTAACAAGTTAGGAATATAACCCAAATATCATTAAGTGAATAAGTGGTATGGGACATCCAGGATTAAGATGTTTGAGTTTTATTTCTTGTTGCCCAAAATATCAACATAAAGATAGAGAGGTTTTGGTGTAATATTTCTAGTTGAGAAAAGAGTATATTGAGAGATGTGCTAATTTTAGGGGTATGTGATAGTACAAGAGGTGATAGATAACCTAGTACATAGAATCACACAAAACGAATGCTAAGAGGGGACATAGATTAGGTTGTGGATTGAAACATAGGCTATATTATTGAATTATTAGTCTAGATTATTCATGCTCTATAATTCTAATGGTTTTCAAGGATTAGGTGGGTACCTATTGATTTTTTCATAGACTTTTGGCCAAAAGAAAAATCATAAGGTTATGATTTTAGGATGTATATTATTCCTACCACATAGATGTTTACCAGTTGATCGGGTAACTACTTACACATGAGACTCTCTCTTTCCTCATTGATTACCACATCTTCCTTCTCGTGAAGGGTAGGGCCACTCTCAAAGTTTTGAGAGGTGTGTTTGGAACCATATGGCTTGTGGTTGGAGGTAAAGTGCTTCGATGATACTCTTTCTATCATTGTATTCGGACAACAGAATGGTTTTATTGTCTTACGTCATGGGATTTAATGGTAAAATTATAGCATTTTATTACTAATTAGATTTATGTAAAATTTATAAGAATGAAGTTGTAAACCTTGTTAAGTGAAAGTTGATTTCTACATTGTATAAACTATGAAAAAGTTCATAAGGTTGTATTATATATGAAGGATGGTTTTCTTAAGTAGTTCATGTCTAAATGGTGAAAACCTTAGATCGTAGTCATTAATGGTTAAGTTGTAAATGAAAAAATGTGTATATGATATGGATGTTAAATTTTAGTAAAACACTAATTATGAATAGAATAATATAGGCTAAAATTATGTGATGGATTTATGTTAATTTGTTATATTGAAAATAGATAAGTACAAATGAATAAATAATGATCTTGAATTATAAGATAGACACTCAAACTATGTTGATTTTTATGCATGGTGGTGTTGAATTAGAATTATGATTCATTTGCTTTGAATTAATGAAATACTTTAAGTACTAATGGTTGATCAAATAAATGAGAACTCTCAAAATTAACATATGGTGATTATGTATGGCGATTATACATTTGCTTCACCCATTTCATGTAGAGGAAAATTATACCAATTAATTTGATACTTATTTTTTATTTAATTTGAAATGATCTTTGAATAAATGCAAGCTAATATTGACATTGTACGCCTCTTAATGTGAATAAATGTTAAATAGGTCTAGGTAAAATGGGAGTATCATTTTCCTTTCCTTGGATGAAAGGTGATAATGGATTCAGGATGTTTATTAATGTCAAAAAAAAAAAATTAAGACATGTTTTTATGGTCACCTGTGAAAGGGGAATGTTAGATTTTGGTATCGAGCTTAGGTTCAACGCTATGACCTTACATGTGTTCACTTTATTTTTCAAGGTTGTAATTACTTTTCTTCATATCAAGATTTGAAAAGGAAAGAAAAGGGTATCATTCAAAAGTGGTGACATTAATAATGGCATTAACATGAAAGAAATTTCTAATGTCGATGAAGAAGCTACAAGGAGCAACAACAAAGCTTGGATTAAATTCTTACATTATTGACTAACACCTGAGACAAGATAGTTGCACTTGAACAGAAGGATTCAGATGAGTAACCCATTCCTGGGAATGATAAGGGAAATGATCCCGAACAAGGTGTTGAGCATGTCATAAAAATGCTCCTGATCATACTAATTAATAAAATCCTAAGAGGGCTAGGTTTGAAACAAAATTGGTTAAGGACCTTAAGAGGATTGTTCCACTTAAGTACTAAGGGGGCAGTATTAGTAGATGGAGCTAAAGGTATGGATTATTGAATGGAGAAGTATTTCGAGATTCGAAACTTATCGAGTAAACAAAAATAATATGGGTTAGATATCATCGATAGGTGAAGCATCCGCTTGTGGAACAACGAAAATGTTGAATAAAATTTGAGTATTGAGACACACTTGGGAGTTATTTGTGACTCTTTTCAAGAAAATATGGTTGCCCAACTATATTTTGATAAGAAAGTGGATAAATTTCAGAATCTAATCCAAGGAGATTAACAGTCACTCAATATTGGGAGTTCATTAAACTTCTCAAATATGTGCCCCAATACCAAAAGGATGAGTGTTTCGAAATCTATAAGTTTATTATGGGGTTAAACTCTTGTATTGGACCAGAAGTGGATGTTCATGGGCCGAACACTATGGATGAGGATTTCAAAAAAGAAATGAAGCAGGAGCAAAATTTACAGTTAATCTATGCTTCCAAAAAGGATTCTAAGGCTCCAATGGCTGGACCAAATCAACAATCAACAAGACCATTCAAGAAGAACTTTAACCAATTCATTAATATTTGAGAAAAAAAAAAGGTAATAATTGGAAACCGAATAAGTTTGGTAATTCACCTAAGCCAACAAATAAGTAAGGAACCAACTAGGTGGAGAATGATCGCAATGGTTAGAATAGGAGTGTAAGAAAGAAATTTCCACGGAGAAAAGGTCCAGCATTACAAAATGTTAGAAGTGTGGAGGGATATTTATGCCATCAAATGTCCCCAAAACACTACTAGAGGACCTCCTTCATAATCTCAAAGTCAACATTGCACATTCATGTTGTAGTTTACAATGTTAATTTGATTTTCAAACCACTCCAGTAGAAGTGCCAGGTAAACTTTTTTGGTGTTTTTGTTTCTATTCTAATTGACATTGGAGCTACTGAATGTTTTTTTGCACCAAAATTTTTAAGGAAAATCACTAGGCAGGCTAGTTATATGGATAAAACTTGGTCAGTACAATATGGAAATCGGATGAAAAGAGAGTAGAGAAATGTCTATTTGCAACTGAATTAGAGCTACCGGGTTTCACAACTAAGGTGAACTTATATGTTGCACCCTTGGGATCCTATGATGTCATTCTAGGGGTGAATTGGTTATGCCAACATTGTGCTAAGGTGGATTGTTATGCAAAAACTATGACATGCCAAGACAATAGTGGTGAGCATCAAAATTTTCACAAGGATTTAGAAGGCCACTAAGTTAATGCAAATCTCAGCCATGCAGTTGAAGAAGGCACGAAGGAAGGGTCTTATGATGTATGTAGTTCATATTGATGATGTGGGTGAGGAAAGAGAACCTACATTAGAGGACTACCCTTTTCTTTGAGATTTTAGTGATATATTTCCAAAAGAGTCACTAGCTTCTCTATAGATTTGATTTCTCTATAGACTTAATTCAAGGAATCTAAATCAAAAGTGCCTTATGAATGACCACAACAGAGTTGTTTGAATTAAAAGCATAGTTGCAAGAGCTATTATTAAGGGATTGATCCGTCCTAGTGTCTCGCCATGGGGAGCACCGATTATTTTTGTGAAAAATAAGGATGGAACCCTTAGGCTTTGCATTGATTACAGAATGTTGAATAAGGAAACAATTAAGAATAGGTACCCTTTACCACACATTGATGATCTATTTGATCAAATGTGAGGAGCTACAATGTTTTCTAAGATTGATTTGAGATCTAGGTATCATCAGTTGAGAATCAAGGAAGGTGACATACCTAAGACAACTTTCAAAAGGTATGGCCATTATGAGTTTATTGTTCTTCCTTTTGGACTCACGAATGCACCAATAGCCTTCATGAATTTAATGAATAGTGTGTTCAAATATTATCTAGATGGGTTTGTGCTAGTTTTTGGATGATATATTTATTTACTCCCAAAAAAAAGAGCACATTCATCATTTATAACTTGGTTCTACAAAGGTTGAGACAACATAAGCTATATGCCAAGTTGTCGAAATGTAGTTTCTTCCAAAGGAAAGTGCATTATTTGGGTCATGTGATATCAGTAGATGGAATTGCAGTTGATCCGGCCAAGATAAAGGCAATCATGGAATGGCCAACACCTAAAAATGTACACAAGGTACGTAATTTTATGGGACTTGTGGGATATTATAGGAAATTTGTTGAGGGATTCTCTAGAATTGGCAATCCTATTACCTCATTGCAAAAGAAAGGGAAGAAGTTTCTATGGATAGAAAAATGTGAAAAAGCCTTTCAACTCCTAAAGGAAAAGTTGACTACATGCACACTAATTTCGAAGGTTCCATATCTTAATGGAGAGTTCATAGTGGTCACAGATGCATCAGTGAAGGTTTTGGAGGTTTTAATGCAAGATAATTAGGTAATGGCTTACACAGTCACGAAATATTAAGAAAGGGGAGTTAAATTATGCCCCACATGATCTTGAACTCAAAACTATAATACATGCTTTAGATGTGGAGGCATTACATGCTGGGTAAGCCTTTTTGTACTCAAGACATGTCATTTAGGATTTCAGTATATATTCACTCAACCAAATGTGAATGAATGAGTGATGTTGGTTAGAATTTTTGAGTGAATATGATTTTGACATAAGCTATAAAAAGGGAAAGGAAAACCAAGTTGTGGATGCCCTTATAATATGACATGCGGTCATGGCCTCGATGAGGACCACTTTCAAACAAGTATATTTTGAGTAAGCTATCTTCATATACTTTTTATGGGAAGGTCAAATTTGCATTGGAGATATTGATATCTCGGATCGTATATATGAGGGTTATCAGTTTGATAGAGATGGACTTCTTCATTTCCACGATAGAATATATGTACCTGACCTCGATGGATTGAGGACCCTAGTATTGGAGGAGGCACACAATGCTCCTTATTCATGTCACCCTGGAGTGACGAAGATGTTAGTTGATCTCAAGCCGTTGTATTTTTGGTCGAGGATTAAAAAGGATGTTGCAAATTTTGTTTCAAGATGTTTGGAGTGTTAACGAGTGAAAGTTGAACATGTACATCCATCTAGGTTATATCCACATGAACCTCCCAAATGGAAATGGCAGGTCATAAGTATGGATTTTGTTCAAGGACTTCCAATGTCCAAGAATAAACATGACGTTATATTGGTGGTTATGGATAAACTCACCAAATTATCCCATTTCATATTGGGGAATTTGAAATATGTTTCACGTATTTTGACAAAGAGGTTTATTCATGATATTTTTTAGTTGTATGTAGTACTAGAGAATATTATCTTTGATAGAGATACCCGTATGCATCAAGGTTTTGGCAAACCCTACACCTACCTTA
This sequence comes from Taxus wallichiana var. yunnanensis, assembly GCA_018340775.1. Classification (NCBI taxonomy): domain Eukaryota; kingdom Viridiplantae; phylum Streptophyta; class Pinopsida; order Cupressales; family Taxaceae; genus Taxus; species Taxus wallichiana. Next base: position 1,011,968,297 of record CM031242.1, read on the forward strand.
AGAACTAAATTGAATTTTAGTACTGCTTATCACTCTAAGATTTATGATCAAAAGAAAGGGTGAATAAAGTTCTAAAATACATGCTTAGAATGTATTGTATGGATCAACAGTACAAATGGGAAGATTACTTGCCATTGGTTGAGTTTTCTTACAACAATTCACACCATTCGACATTGGGTATGTCCCCTTTTGAGGCTTTATATGGAAGAAAATCTCGAACACCTATCAGTTGGGATCATGTTGAAGATAGGGTGGTTATATGCCCTGACATCCTTAGGGACATGGAAGAACATGTAAAACTGATTAAGTAGCACTTACTTGAGGAAGTAGACAAGCATAAAAGTTGTGTGGATAGAAAATAGACTCCTAAAGAGTTCGTAGTTGGTGATAAGGTTTTCCGAGTTAGACCAAAGAATATTTCAATCAAGTTTGGAAAGTCTTCCAAACTAGCACCTCGTTATGTTAGGTCATTTGATGTTCTCGAAGTGGTCAACCCAGTGGCATATAGACTTGTGTTACCTCCAGCTCTATCTTGGTTGCACAATGTTTTCATGTGTCTTTATTGAAAAGATATCATTTTGATGTGTCTAATGTTATTGATTGGAAATATCTACATGTAGAGGATCCGTGAGTTCTTCTAGTCGAGCCCCAGTATGAGGTTCTTGAGGTTTGTAGGTTTTGCTTGCAAAACATGGAAGTCTCTCGAAGTGCGAGGTTAGTGGGACCAATATTCAAATAAGAGTGTTGCCTAGAGGAGAACTATGAAGAACTCGTTAATCTCTTTACTTTTATGGTATCAATAATCATTGGGATGATAATTCCTCTTAGGGGAAGGATGTCACATCCCAACATCAATCATTTATTATTTTGATATATTTTAGAGTTGGATGGTGGTGGTCATCATGATGACAACATGTTATTGTTGATTGATTTTTCTTGATTAGCATTACGATATGTTTTGGATAAAGCATTTATTTTCAATAATTAAATAATTGTTAGATGGTTATTAAATGTTGAATTATAATTATGGATTACTGTTGATAATAACATGTCATTTCTGATTTATAGAAAGTTGATTTATTATTTTGGACACATAATGAATTGGGTATTGTTGTTTGTGCATGTGTACTATTGGGCATTCTCGGGAAATGAGAAAGGGTGTCATCGAGAGAATAAAGATGTCATAATGGGTATCAGAGAGAGATTTTTACATGTATATGATAGTGCTCGAAACTGGGTCAAACCATAAGTTGGTCAATAGAACATTATCATTTATTTCAGCTTTTCTTTAGTATGTTGCGTTGTGTGATGTGATTGTTGGAGTACCAAGTAACAATATGATATTGGCATGTGTTCTCATTATGAATAGAGTGATTTTGCTACACCTGAAATACAAGTGAACTATAATAAATTCACAATGGTAGTGCACTTGTGAATACGATATCGACTTTGTTTATGCCAAGGATTCATTATAATACTTCAATTCTATGGTCTTCTAAAATAGATAGCTTTGAATATGTCGCCATAATTGGCATTATCTCTAGTAGTATAAACATTGGTTTAGTAAATTGATTTGGGCTTATTTACAAAAAGAAGATAAAAATAATGGCGTTGTAAAATAATATTTTTGCATCTTTTCGGTTTGAGAGATTAAAGAGACGCACACACACATAGGAATTACACCTATATGAGTTAAAGAGGTGGGCAGAGTAGAGGCGATAAAACACATAATTGAGTGGGAGAAAAAGAGATAGTTGTGAGAGAGGTGAGGAAGAAAATATTAATGAAGGTAAATGCATAGAATTATATAGAATATGAATGGAGTTTTTAGAGAAAAGATAGACAATGAAGGAACGATATCTCGGTAGAGAGGAAAGAAGTAAAAACACACAAATATTAATACAAACGATATTATTTATTTAAATTAAAAGGGATAGATAGCATTTGGAGTAGGCGGAGTTCAAGGAAGATCGGACGTAGAGAAAATAAAAAGAAATATCTTTCAAATATACAACTAGTTGGCGGGTTTTCCTATATAACCTTTATTTATTTATAAGTGAAAGATATGGGTAGCAATGAGATGTTGGTATAAGAAACTTTGTTTACCATAAGTAAATGACGTTGGGTCAAAGTACATGCATCATCTGTTTAGACCATGGATAGGAATTTGTTAAGAATCCGGGTAATATTTTTAAGGGGTATGTTTTGGGAGATATATATATATGATAAAGTACAATTTAGGAAAAAAGATATAAAGAAATATGGTATGATAGGATGAGGAAAAATTTCAGCTTTGTATTTTAGAAATGGTGATAATAAAGAGAACCAAGAGAAAGAAGAGCATGTAGATATTCAAATAGTTCCCCAAAACTAAAAATATGATCAAACCTTTAAACTAAATTGAAGAAACAACTAGCTATTTAGTTAATCTATCCATATTGCAACCGAAAGAAATATATGGCCATTTTGGCCTAGGCAAGATACCTTAGGGCCAAGGGAATCATGAGAACAAACCCTTTCTTTCTTGATTGATGAATGTTTGATATAAATATATTTTACAAAGTTTTAAATTAGACCATCATGTTTGCGGGTGGATATTATATGAAAAAGTGAAAACGTGTTTACTTTAAAAGTAAATTACTAGAACCCCTCTTAATGTAATTAAGAGTACTCAAACAAGTGTGATACGACATTATTAAATTAATCCATGAGGAGTTTATAAAGTAATATGTTTAGGGCTTATACTATTAATGAGAAATAAGAAAATGAAAATGTATGGCAGCTTTGGGAAACCACAAGTAGAATCACCGTCCTAGAAATTTGATAGCTTCAAGTGTGTCTAAATAGTATGTTAAACCTTGAGCAAGGTGATTCATGATATTTAAGTGAAGGAAACCCTTAACCTATTGGCATAGTTTTGAAACTTTAATGTTAAAAGGGACACCTTTTTCCTGAAATCAGTGAAACATGAACTTCATCGAATAATTGGCATGCCTAGGCTAAAAATTTGACAAAGTGATAAGAATAAGTACCATAGAGCTCGGAATCTAGTTTCTAAACTACTTTTTTTTTTTAAATGGTTGAGATTAAGAGGGTCAAATGTGTGTGCACACACAAAGTATGTCTATTTTTGTGTCAAAAAGATAAGAACCTATTGTGTGTGTGCCCCCCAATTTTTTGAGTTCTATAAATTTATTTTAAATCCCTTAGTAGAAAGTTAGCTAAGACCATGTACGAGGTCCCATTAATTTTTCATAATTTTTGGATGAATATATAATTTTTATTAATTTTCAAAGTGCACATATCCCGAAAATGAAATATTTGTGTGTGCACCCCCATAACTTTGAGAAAAAAAGTCATTTTTAGTTTTTTTTTTTTTTGAGTGTGTGTAGAATGGAGTTTTAAAAACCATTTTTAAAAATTTTGGATGAAAAAATCATAAATTGTGCACCAAAATGTATGCATAGGTTTTTGCAAGAAAACAAGGCACTAGTAAAAGAAATTATGGATGAAAGCCTTAAACTAATCGGATTTTAGAAATAATTATATCATCATCAAGGTAAAACCAAGCTTGACATCATAGTATAATTTATTTTTGAATATTATGTTTTAATGCATGAGATATTGGGGTGCACATGTGAAATTTTGATGTTTTTTTGTCAAACATGGTTTTAATCACGTGAAAACAAGTCCAAACCTTTGGTTTGGAAATCCAAGGCAAATCCAAGCCTATGGATTGGGAATTTCAAACCCAAAAAAGATGAAAATGTGAGTGTGTTATAACGCACTGCTCGTGTTTCAATGTGTTATGTGGTATATGTGTTTGTGGCATGCTTCTATTGACTAAAATAAATGTTTAAGTATAAGAAATACTAAAATATGTTAAATTAAGTTTTTTTTTATTATTATTTATATTTTATTATTTCTTATACTTTAAATTTATTTTAGTAAATATAAGATGTTAGGGTCACTCTACACCTTATAGAACTAGTCTCACAGCTCCATCTATCATGGTTTAGAAGATAGTTTTTCATATTCTAATATGGTCAGTACATAGGTATTTTTCAAGATTTCAACATTCAACATTCAATCTTTTAGGGTTTAAATTATACAATCGATATCTATTTTGTGAAAGAATATAGTCATTGTTTAGGTTTTGGGGCCTTTTGGATTGGTTATTGACATTTGTAGGAGTGTTTAGGAAGATTTAGGAAAGGTTTACTCATTCAAGGGCAATCTTCTCAACAACAAGTTTTCTAGGTGTAGGGAACAAACACTCTAATGGTGAAATTTGACTTCTTCGGATGATTTTGGGAGCTCGTAAGGAGTTAGGAGGAAAATAAATAGGCACTGGAAAGATATGTGAATCCTATACATGTTGGTAACATCCATTTTTCTCTAATAATTGAAGGTTTCATGAAGAATTTCAAGATAATGTAGCTACCCCTTTCGGTTCAGACAAAAATGGCCCTAAATTTGTAAGTACTAAAGATATGATCACCACATGGTGATAGGTTAATATTTGTAAACGTTGATAAGTACCTCTGGGAATGGGTACTATCATAAATAGACTATTGTTTACCATGGGTAAGGATCTCATGAGGATGAGGCCAATTTTTGTGAGTTGAAAACACCTTCCTAACACCCCATATTGTGTTTTTGAGTGACAAAACTTCTAACATGAACTTTAAACCCTAAACCCTAGCCCCATAAACCATAAACTTAAACCCTAAACCCTAAACCCTAAACCCTAAACCTAAACCTAAACCCTAAACCTAAACCTAAACAATCCCTAAGCCCTAAACCCTAAACCATAAACCATAAACCTAATGAACCTAAACCCTAAACCTAAACCTAAACCTAAACCTAAACCCTAAACCCTAAACCTAAACACTAAACCCTGAGTTGTTAATCTTAAACCTTAAACCCTAAACCTTAAACATTCAACCCATAGCCCTAAGCCCTAAACCCCTGAACCATGAGCCCTAAATGCTAAACCATAAACCTAAACCCTCAAACCTAAATCCTAAACCCTAAATCCTAAACAATAAACCCTAAACCCTAAACATTAAACATTAAACCCTAAACCCTAATCCTTGAATAGTTTTGAGCTAATCAAACACCCTCTAGGATAGTTCAAGAAATATATTAAGCATCTAGAGGTGATGTCAGAGAATCTTAGAAGTGTTGGAGGAAATTTAGGAAGATTTAGGAATATTGTTTAGGGCTTAGGGTTTAGGGTTTAGGGTTTAGGGTTTAGGGTTTATGGTTTAGGGTTTAGGGTTTAGGGTTATGGGTTTATGGATTAGTGTTTAGTGTTTAGGGTTTAGGGTTTATGGTTTATGGTGGTAAAAATAGGGTTTAGGTTTTAGGGTTTAGGTTTAGGGCTTATGGCTAGGGTTTAGGGTTTAGGGTTTAGAGTTAAGGGTTTAGGGTTTATGGTTTAGGGTTTATGGTTTAGGGTTTAGGGTTTAGGGTTTAGGGTTGAGGGTTTAGGTTTAGGGTTTGGGTTTAGGTTTAGGGTTTAAGGTTTAGGATTTAGGGTTTAGGGTTTAGGGAACAGATTTAGGGTTTAGGGTTTAAGGTTAAGGGTTTAGGATTTAGGGTTTAGGGGGCTCAGGGTTTAAGGGTTTAGGGTTTAGGGCTCAAGGTTTAGGGTTGATGGCTTAGGGTTTAAGTTTTAAGGTTTAGGGTTTATGGTTTAGGGTTTAGGGTTTAGGTTTTAGGGTTTAGGGTTTAGGTTTAGGGTTTAGGGTTTATGGCTTATGGCTTAGGGTTTAGGGTTTAGGGTTTAGGGTTTAGGGTTCAAGGTGGTAAAAATAGGGTTTAGGATTTAGGGTTTAGGTTTTGGGGTTCAAGGTTTAGGATTTAGCATTTAGGGATTACGACTTAGGGCTTAGGTGTAGGATCAGATGATACCTCTCCAGGTGTGCACTCCCCTCTTGAGGATCATATTCATATTCGATGTATCGTCGTCGAAGAGGGAAACTCCCCTATCAAATTGGTTATTCAAGTATGATGTGGAAGATGAGTAAAGAAAATGAAAGTTGGAGAATTAGATTTCATTGGTAATTAGTACTAAGTATCAACAAGACTAATATGGCTTCCGACTACTCGACTAGGAGGGCATGACAATATTAGGACCATATTTCCTAGTCTCGTGCCTAGAACCATCATTGAGTCTACTTGTGTGAAAAATAAGCATAGAAATAGGGGTATGACTAAGAACACAAAGGAGTTATCAATCGCCTAGTAAATCTTTCTTGTTTAGTTTGAATGGGAGTCAGTTAGCCTATGGCTTAGTGACCTTCCATTCATTGGTAATTCCTTCTATGATAAACCCATGGATGCTTTCAAAAGTGCCTTAAAAAGATAGGGGTAGTCATCAAGCCTAATGAAGGGTGTGATGTGATGTGTCAAAACTATATATTCACAAGAACCTCTTCTTCCTTGAAAGTTCCTAGTTTGTCCCAAGTAATGATGTCTCCCTATATCCAAGGATCGAGGACTATTGGGGTTTGTGGTAGGATTGGACATTCAAGAATCATCGAGTGTCTGAATTAGAATGTCATTGCATCTAGAGAAACATTCTCAAACATTGGAGTAATGCATCTTGGAAAATAAAATTGAACCTCATAAATCCTCTCAAATTTCTAGTCTAGGTCGTGTTCTAGGTCGTGTTTTGTTTTTTGTTTTTGGTTTTGGTCATGGTCATCGAATATGGAAGTTTTAGGAAAGGCATCCACACTTGAATAATTATTCCCATTTAGATTGTTTGTAATGCCAATGTAGTGGATGGCAGTGCTTGTGGAATTCAGTTGGTGGAAGGTGGGGTTGTGCCCTTGTTGGTTTTTCCCCATGGCGTCATAGGTAGCCTTTCGGTATTATCAGAGAACTCCCCATGCTTGTGTGATAAGTTTAAAAGCTCCCTGGCTCTGGGAACTTATTTTTATCAGGATGCAATCGTAAGGCTAGTTTTAGTAGGTATTAATAAAAAAATAAAAACAAATTTGACTAGAATTACTTACGAAATGCATTCCTTCACTTTAAGCTTATCTTTATAAATGTAATTTGGCTTTCCAAGTTCTCCATATTTTCCAAATTTGGGTCGAATTGACATTTGGACCTCTGAAGGTGTGAAGAAAATGGTGAGTTCATTTCCTCCAACCTTTCTTGAAGTGAATTTAAATGAAATGAAATTTGGAATTTGGAGGTGGCACGTGGTAGACATTGATTATCCTACCACCGATTTTGAGTGACAAAACTTCTAACATGAACTTTAAACCCTAAACCCTAAACCCTAAACCCTAAACCCTAAACCTAAACCCTAAACCTAAACCTAAACCCTAAACCCTAACCTGAACCCTAAACCCTAAAAACCCTAAACCTCAACCCTTAACCTAAACCCTAAACCCTAAACCTAAACCTAAACCTTAAACTTTGAGCCCTAAACCCTAAACCCTAAACCCTAAACCGGCCTAAACCCTAAACCTAATTCCCAAAAATTTTAAGCCCTAAACCCTAAACCTAAACCCTAAAACCTTGAGGCCTAAACCCTAAAACTCAACCCTAAACCCTAAACCCCTAAACCTAAACCTAAACCCTAAACCTAAACCCTAAACCTAACCTAAACCCTAAACCTAAACCTAAACCTAAACCATAAACCTAAACCCTAAACCTTAAACCCTAAATTTTAAACCTTGAACACTAAAAATTGAGCCCTGATCCCTAGACCCTAAACCTTGAGCCTGGAGTATTGATCCCTAAACCCTAAACCCTAAATTGGTAACCCAAACATCGAACCCAAGCCATAAACCCTAAACCATGATCCCTAAACCCCAAACCCTAAACCCTAAACCCTAAACCCTAAACCCTAAACCCTAAACCCTAAACCCCAAACCATATTTACCCTAAACCCTAAACCTAAACCATAAACCATAAACCATAAACCCTAAACCATGAACCCTAACCATGAGCCCTAAACCCTAAACCCTAAACCCTAAACCTAAACCCTAAACCCTAACCCTAAACCCTAAACCCTAAAACCTAAACCTAAACATTTAGTCTTTAACCCTAAACCATAAACCTAAACCATAAATAAACCCTAAGCACTGAACCCTAAAGCCTTGAGCCCTAAGCCCTAAACCCTAAGCCCTAAGCACTAAACCCTAAACCCGAACCCTGAACCATGAGCCCTAAATGCTAAACCCTAAACCCTAAATTGAGAATAACAAGTCCAGTGGTATTTTTGGGTCTGACATATTAGGATACCAAGTAAATTTGATCATTTTTATGCTCTTTTGAATAATTCTTTTAGTTGCAAGTTGTCGGGAATGAAGATTTCATTCGAAGAACATAGCTTGATATGTCAGTGCTTGTGTAAGTTGGCAATTTGAGAGGATTTATGAGGTTCAATTTTATTTTCCAAGATGCATTACTCCCATGTTTGAAAATGTTTCTCCAAATACAATGACATTCTGATTCAGACACTCAATGATTCTGAATGTCCAATCCTGCCACAGACCCCAGTAGTCCTCGATCCTTGGATATAGGGAGACATCATTACTGAGAAAAACTAGGCACTTTCAAGGAAGAAGAGGTTCTTGTGAATATATAGTTTTGACACATCTAAAACTCCTACAAATGTCAATAACCAATTGAAAAGGCCCCTAAAAGCTTGAAGGTTGAATGTTGAAATCCTGAAAAATACCTATGTATTGACCATATTAGAATATGAAAAACTATCTTCTAAACCGTGATAGATGGAGCTGTGAGACTAGTTCCATAAGGTGTAGAGTGACCCTAACATCTTATATTTACTAAAATAAATTTAAAGTATAAGAAATAATAAAATATAAATAATAATAAAAGAAAAACTTATACTTAAACATTTATTTTAGTCAATAGAAGCATGCCACAAACACATATACCACATAACACACGATGGATTTCAAGGATTACGTGGGTACATATTGATTTCCATTAACTTTTTCCAAAAGCAAAATCATCAAGTTATGATTTTAGGATGTATATTATTCCTAACTCGTAGATGTTTACCATTTGATCAATTAACCACTTATACATGAGACTATCTCTTTCCTCATTAATTACCACATTCCTTCTCGCGAAGGGAAGGGCCCTCTCAAGAATTGAGAGGTGTTCAAGAGAACCTTATGGCTCATGGTTAGAGGTAAAGCACTCTGATGATGGTCTTTCTCTTGTTGCAGTTAGACAACAAAACGGTTCTCTACAACTTACGTCATGGTATCTAATGGTAAAATTATACAATTGCATTACTAACTAGATTTATGTAAGATTTACGAGAATGAAGTGTTAGTGAAATTTGATTCTTACATTGTATGAACTACGAAATGTTCGTAAGGTTGTGTTAAATATGAAGGATGGTTTTCTCAAGGTAATTTTTGTCAAATGGTTAAGTAAGTTGTAAATGAAAAAATGTGTACATGATATGGATGTTAAATCTATTTTAGTAAAACATTAATTATGAAGAGATAGCATGTGGCTGAAATTTGTGTGATTGATTTGTTTAATTTTTATATTGAAAATAGATAGGCAAATAAAAATAAGTGATCATCATTTACAAAATATACAATCAAAGTATTTTGTTTTTTATACATGGTGGTGTTGAATCATAATTGCGATTCACTTGCTTTGAATTAGTGATAATGATGGTTGATTAAATAAATGATAATTTACTCAAAATTAACATACGGTGATTATGTATTTGGTTTGCTTTCGTTTCATGTAGAGGAAAACTATACCAGTTAATGTCATACTTATTTTGTTTATTTAAGTTGAAATAAACTTTGAACAAATGTAAGTTAATATTGACATTGTATGTCTCTCAATGTGAGTGAATGTTAAGTAGGTCTAGTAAAATGTAAGTATCATTTTCTTTTCCTCAGATGAAGGGTGATCATGAAGTCCCTTTTATTAATGTATGTCAAAAAAATTAAGAAATGTTTTTATGGTCACTCATCAAGGAGGAACTTTACATATACAATGCACCTTTCACAAATCTTTGTAATTTGAAGCATTCCCAATATTATCCACTTGTTGAAAACTTTGTATTAAGGGAGAATGAACCCATTCTTTAACAATTTCATGCTTCTAAGCCCATATTCTTCATGCAAGTGAGATAATTTATCATTAACCATTACCTTAAATCAATGAATATAAAATGCTCATATTAGTATCCTCCTCTAGTTATATCCTACTTTACTCGGCATTTCCCTTACAAAAGTATATTACATATCAATATTCTTAGTGCAAGAGTGATACTTAGGGTTCTCTCTTCCATGATAATTATACTCTGGGAGTCAAAATATATCCTCATTATATTCTCGCATGAGCTTAACTATGGAACATAATCTCTAAATCTAAATTTTTTCCTTATTTACATGAGTATTTTATATGTACCTTGGGATATGATATTATAATGTATATGTGTTGATGGAGATGTTGACATGTGGCACACATCCCCCTTAGTTAGTTATATGTTTATAATATATGGGGTCACATAGGAATTAGTTATATTGGGTAATGAGTCAACCTACATTGGGATTAGGTATTACCAATCCATTAAGAGTAATGTACGTCTATATAAAGGATGTGATTATCATTATGAGGGATGTAATGAATGTATGATTTGAATCTTCTACTTGGTAGATATACATTGCTCCTCCAATTCCCTATATATCCATATAGATTGTTGCCCTCATGTGTCCTAGCATGTCTCCATGATTTTTCCCTCTCATGATGATGTGGGTGTCTATATGGTGCAACCTTAGTATCCTCAACCTTATCAACTTTTCCTCAACCTTATTTTCCTCTTCCACCTTGTTTGTTATTTCTTTTTTCTCTTGAGTAGATGAATTATTTGTATGCTATTCATCATGTTCTTTAACATCTCCTTCGAATCATCATTATTCCCTTCTTCACCATCTTCAAATTCATCTTCATGCTCCATCTTTACATTACTTTTTTCCTTGCTAAGTGTGATATCATGTAATGTAATTTTCTTTCTTGTACTATAATTTCACGAATTTCTTTTGCACATTAATATTGATTGTTCCCAAGGTCTCTAACCAAGGATATCCAAGAACAATATCCATACCATCCATATCTAAAGCATAAAAATATGAATGTAAAACATAATTATCCATAGAGATATTTAAATCTTCAAAAACTTGAATATGTTTACCATCCACTTGAGCTTCTATGATATTCTTTGCTTGAACATGTAGATGTTGAGCTACATCCATATTGATGAAGTTATATTTACTACTAGGGTTTATGAGAAAAATTTACCTTTTTCCTTTGAATGCACCCTTCAAACTGAAATATTGAAGCTTTCTTCCTCATAGACGCACTATTCGAACGTGTATCTTGATTTGTTGTCTTTCCTTTTGAATCATGTGTAACCTCTTCATCATCAACATTGGATTCTTCTTCATTGTAAAATTTTTCTTCTTCTTCTTCTTCTTTCTCATCCTTATCTGAAACACCCTCATTAGTAACATCCTCATCTTCTTCATCTTCTTTGGCCCATCAATCTAAGAAAACTTGTTCAATTTCCTCCCAAGACCAATTGAGACGCTTTTGTTGCACTTGATACCACCAAGTTAGAGCTAGACCACCTAGCTGATTTTGCAAGAAAAGACGTGGTATTATAAATGATAAATGATCTTCCTTAAACTGAATCCACCATTCTCTAGCATCAATATTTCCATCTCCATAAAAAATTATCATCTCCATGATCCACAAAACTAGGGTTTTAGGAATAGACCCTTTTGATCAAAACTTATTCTAACCCTTTCGAATAGAGGTCAGCCAAAAATAAGAAAACACAGAACACAAACCCTAATTATATTTTTGAGAGTTTTACGAAAATGTAAAGAAATAAAAAAAATCCCGATATTTTAGCCTGTGGAGCAACATTTTGAAAACATGTGAAACTAAAATAACTCTCGCAAAACATATCCAAATTGTCTACATGTTTAGGGGTATCACCTTGAAATGTATCTTAATAAACCCAAAAAAATTAATAACTACTTCATAATTCAAAATATATAGACAATACCTTAAAATTAGGTTTTCAACACCAAAACAGACATATCTTACACAAAATAGCTCCAAAAACTATGACATTTGGAGGGAATATCACTTGAATGATGTATCCACTCCCCAAAATATATCTCTAAAAATTCCAAGTCGATCTCCAAATATAGGTGAATCACCAACATTAGGGTTTCATCCCACAAATTTTCCGGATCGATGCTCGATACCAATTGATAAGATCTTTGCATATAATAAATGAATAATCTATAGAAAATAACACAAACACAAGAGATATTAGTGGGCCAAGATGCCCAAATATTCAATATATGCAGAATAATACCCTTAAGGTAGGGCAGCAACATACAATGCTCCTTAAGGAAGGAGTAACCCCACAATCTCCCAATATGGGAATCCACTTCAAAGGGGACACCTCCAATATCCCTCTACCAAGTAGAATACTCGACTCATTCATCCATGACATGACTCACAATGATACTCACATCCTTTATATAGACATACATTACTCTTAATGGATGGGTAACACCTAATCCCAATGTAGGCCAACTCATTACCCAATATAACTAATTTCTATGTGACCCCATAATTTATAAACATATAACTAACTAAAGGGGATGTGTGCCACATGTGGGCATCTCCATCAACCCGTATACATTATAATATCATATCCCCAAGTACATAGCAAGATTTCCCATGTGGTTTCCATGTACTTATCTTATATATTAAAGATTGTAACACTTTCTTGACATTTACTCATCCAACTTACAACGCTACCAAACAAGTCAAAAATCACCAAATGATAGACCAATGGTAGACCTAAACATATTAAGACCTCCACCCCAATTATAATCCCCAAAAACATGTAGGCTCGCTTCCTTTCTTACATCGGGGCTTTTTTGATAGAAATAACATGGTCATAACTTGATGAAAATATTTAAATATCTTATTCTTCATAGTTTAGTGCTCTTTGGTTGAACTATGCATATATTTGATAATTACTTCCACTACATTTTGAATGACATGTCTTGTACAAACCATGACATATATCAATCTTCTCATTGCACTCAAATATGAAACCGGGAACATGTCCTCTAGCTCCTCTTATGGCTTTGCACTTTACACAACCGATATTTTCTTACTACAAAGGAAAGATGTTATCAAACGTTTGTTTTATTTCATCTTGAACCTTTACAATGCCATCTCAACCTATTTCTTCCGGTCTACACAAAGATTTTTATTTACAATACCTCACTTGATTTTCATTCCCAAAATGAACTTTCATCAAGCAATGTATTTCGTGTCAAACTTCGCAAACAACTAATACTTTCTATGCTTGATCATTGCCTTGTAATATCCAATCAACATCATGTCATCCACATAGAGAATTGTGTTGACAAATTTCTTCCTACCTCCTTTAAAATATACACAAGGATCTACTTTACTATGTGCAAGGTCAAGTTTTATCACATAGCTATAAAAATTATGATTACATATCCTTTGTCATTGTTTGAATCCATATAAGGAATTCTTCAAGAAACAAACTAGTTCTCTTTTCCTTTGAGTATGAAACTTCCGGGTTACACCATGTAGATTCTTTCTTCAAGCTCTCCATGTAAAAACGTAGTTTTTACATCCATTTGATTTATCTACATATCAAATCAACAAAAATAGTTAAAATAAATCTAATTGAAGTTAATATTTACAATATGAGATAATATCTCACATAAATCGATCCCCACAACCTACGATAATCCTTTTGTAAACAGGATAGCCTTATACTTCTCCAATTTGCCTTGCACATTGCACTTCCTCTTCAAAAATCACTTGCAACATACATGTTTTCTTCAGAGGTAAATTTTTCATATCCCAAGATTCATATCATATCCCAAGACTCATTTTTATATAGAGACTCGATCTTTGTATTTGTGTATTTCTTCCTAAACACGCCCTACTTGAATACAAGATCTTCACACATTTTTGGGATCGTCATCATCAATTACTAAAAGTAAGAAATCAAAATGAAATTATGATGGGGTATACCTATTTGGTACTCTACTCATGCATTTTGATCATATCTTCACATAGGTTTCATGTTCTTACTCCTCCACTGATGCCTTTTCTTCATTAACCTAATACTCAAGTACAACATCTCCAAAGTCTATAATAACATGTACCTTATTTTATTCTTATTTTAGATGCTCTTTAAGATGTTTAGTTATCTTGGGGATAAAATTAAATATAATTTAATTTGTCTTATATCAAGGAGAATGTGAGAGGACATAAAGGATTTGAATAGAGACATGGAAGATGAAGGGTTGCCATTGTAGATAAATAAGAAAGGAAGGATTTAATGGGGATTTCTTTATATGGTTCTATCTTTCTGCCCTATGGCCTCTAGCCTCAAGATTGAAAATTTTCTCATCATATAATAAAATTATTAGATTGTGTTACCTCCAATGTTGTGCATAATTTATGTTTATAATGTTCATACTTTCAATTCTTCATATATAATAAAACATCAATTATTAATCATTAGTATGCCTAGATGAGAGATATCAGGGGTCTTTGCCAACTATGTTGTAGTGAGCGTGGAATCGAGCATGGAGAAGAACCATAAGATAATGTCTATATTTGAGAAGATGAATCAAGCATAGGGATTGAGCGTGGATAAAAAATCAACCATACTAGCCAGGAAAACATTCAACGGGATGAAACCGCTTACGAGAAGAGTACACATAAAATTGGGTTTCTGAGCAGGGAAGGTAATGGTGTTAAGTGCTTATATTTATTTATTTATTTTTCACTGAGGGAGTGTTGTTAGAAGTTGAACCAGTTGATATTAGGAGAAAATTCATTCTACGACATCAGAATATTGTGAATGTGTTCGTAATGTAATTGCATGTTTGACTAGGAAGATGTATGCGAGGTGTAAGAAATTGATTACAAGCACTTAATGATAAAGAAGAGAAGACAAAGGAAATAAGGCGAAGGATAATTTTACATTGATGAACAATGATTATGCAATGAATCGCATAATGAAATCATAATAAATAGAGACACAATCGGCAAAACAGAAGATAAATAGGATTGAATAGGTATGGGAAGAGTTCAAAATATATTTATTTCAATATTGATAAAGAATCATATTATAGTTTTATTCCTCTAAGATTGGACATTTAGACAAGAGAAACATTGTTGCAGAAGTATGATATGATTGTATATGTTAGTTACAGGATAGTGGATAGTGGAGAGGGAGCGTAATAAGTCATTAACCTTGATGATAGTGATGATAGTACCAGTAGTTGTTAGAATCACATAACATATACATGTACCAGATGCATCATATGTGCATATGTCTTAGGATAAGACACATATTAGGTATGGGAAAATGCTAGAGTGGATGGAATTAAATATAATTTAATTTATCTTATGGCATGGAGAATTTAAGAAGACACGAAGGAGATGAAGAGCAACAAGGAAGATCAAGGGCCAACATTGCAGACAAATAAGAAAGGATGGAAATCAAGAAAAATGGATTTGTTTTGCATGTTTCTATATTTCTACTCTATGGCCTTTGGCCTCAATAGTGTAATTATGATCATCATATTATAAAAGTATAAGATTATGTTACCTTCACTTCAATGCATGTTTTATATTTCTATTATTCATAATTTTCATTTATGTATTTATAATTAAATGTCAATTATTAATTATTAGCATTACGTTATTAGAGATACCAAGGCCCTATGTTAACATGTTCTAACTCATCTTCACTCCTACGCACATCTTTTTGTATAAGGATCTTCTTCTATTCTCTAAAGTCCATATTATGATTGTACACAATCTTATTTGTTTTAGGATTCCATAGCTTGTACCCTTTGACACCACTCCCAAATCTAATGGAGACACTCTTCTCATACTTGTATTCAATATTTGTCTTCTTATCTTTTGGAACATGGACATATGTTTCATAACCAAAAAAATCAAGTGTTTTAGGGATGTTTTCTTACTAGTGCAAGCTTCTTATGAAGTCGTATCCTTGAGTATGGATGATGGTGAGTGATTCACCGAGTAACAAATAGTGATCATTACTTCAATCCGCAAATTATGCTCCAAGTACGCACCACTTACCATGATTAAGTATTTATTTATCAATTTTCTACTCATCTACTCGTAACTCCATTATGTTGAGGTGTGTATGGCTTTATCTTTTATCGTTCATTTTTCTAGTTCTTACGAGAATTACTCAAATTCATTTGATAAAAAATTTCATAAGACCTTAATCTTATTATTCTTCTATTTGCCACAACGGCTTTGAACTCCTTCAACTTATGTAAGTCCCTACCACATAGCTTACTAAAAATAGTAAGTCCGAGGAAAATATGGTTTCCGGTACTTCAAGATATTCCTTCAAAGTGCAAAACATTCAAGAATGGAAAAATTGACAAATTGGGCAAAATTGTTAAGAATGGTACCCATGTGAAGTATGCTAAAAATAGTAAATGATCAAAATGAGCTCAAGATGATCACATATTTTCCTCTTCTCCATGTCTCAAAATTCAAGCTTTCACAAAGGTCAAGTCTTCAATTTGCAAAAAAATCCCCACCTTCACGGATGCGGTGAGCATATGGTGTCTCAAAGAGGAAATGCCAATTTTGGAAGTTCCTATAAATCTCCACCTGTCACTAAGTGGTGACCATCTCTCTGGAGATTTCCTCATGGTAATGTAATGACGAAGTCATGCTTCGAGAGGAGTGAAAGTGCTATGTACCTTGGGATATGATATTATAATGTATATGGGTTGATGGAGATGCCAACATGTGGCACACATCCCCTTAGTTAGTTATATGGGGTCACATAGGAATTAGTTATATTGGGTAATGAGTCGGCCTACATTGGGATTAGGTGTTACCCATCTATTAAGAGTAATGTATGTCTATATAAGGGATGTGAGTATTAATGTCATGGAGGTATGAGTTGAGTATTCTACTTGGTAGAGGTATATTGGAGGTGTCCCCCTTGAAGTGGATTCCCATCTGGGAGATTGCGGAGTTACTCCTTTAAGAGCATTGTATGGTGTTGCCCTACCTTAAGGGTATTATTCTGCGTATATTTTATATTTGGGTATCTTGGCGCACAAATATCTCTTGTGTTGTGTTGATATCGATTATATTCTACATATTTTTGATTTATCATAAGCAAATATATTATCAAGTGGTATCAGAGCATCGATCTGGGCAATTTGTGGGATGAAACCCTAATGTTGGTGATTCGGATATACCAAGAGATTTAATTGGATTTTTCATATATTTTTTGGGGGCGTGGATAAATTATTCAAGGAGATTACCTCAAATTTCATATTTTTTGGAGTTGTTTTGTGAAAGATATGTCTGTTTTAGGGTTGAAACCCTAATTTTAAGGTTTCATCTATATCTTCTAAATAATGACGAATTAAGCCTTAAAAATTTTTGGGTTAATGTGAATATTTTTTAAGGTGATACCCCTAGAATTTCATAATTTTTGGATCAGTTTTGTGAGAGTTATTGCATTTTTATGGTTTTTCACTATTTTGCTCCACAAGACGCAATTTTAGGAATTTTCCTAAAGTTTTTACATTTTTGGAAATATCTCAAAAATTAAATTGGGGTTTGTATTTTTTATTTCTAATTTTTTGACCTCTAGCTGAAAGGGTTAGAACAAGTTTTGATCAAAAGGGTCTATTCCTAAAACCCTAGTTTTGTGTATCATGGAGATGAGAATTTTTTATGGGGATGGAAAGATTGATGCTAGAGAATGGTGGATACAATTTAAGGAAGATCATTCATCAGTTATAATACCACGTCTTTACTTGAAAGATCAGCTAGGCGGTCTAGCTCTATCTTGGTGGGATCAAGTGCAACAAAAGAGTCTCAAATGGACTTGGGAGACAATTGAACAAGTTTTCTTAGATCGATGGGCCAAAGAAGATGATGAAGAAGAGGATGTTACTAATGAGGGTGTTTCAGATAAGGATGAGGAAGAAGAAGAAGAATAAGATGAAGAGCAAGAGGAAAAGGAAGAAGAAGCAACAACAACACTGACGAGGGGATCCAGATGAGGAGAAAATAGAGGCTAAGAGTTCAGTTAATATAACTCTGATATTAAAATCTTCTCTATTTCAATTTCACGGATGCATTCAAAGTAAAAAGGTAATTGTGTCTATAAACCCTAACAGTAAGCATAATTTTATCATCCTTGATTTGGCCCAGCATCTACATGTGCAAGCAAAGCATATTCAAGTTTTTAAATATTTAAAGCTCTTTATGGATAAATATGTTTTACATTCAGATTTTTATGCTTTAGATATGGATGGTATGGATATTGTTCTTGGATATCCTTGGTTAGAGTCCTTGGGAACAATTAATATTAATGTGCAAAAGAAATTCATGAAATTATGGTACAAGAGAAAGAAAATTACATTGCAAGATATCACACTTAGCAAGGAAAAAAGTAATGTAAAAATGGAGCATAAAGATGACTTTGAAGATGGTAAAGAAGGGAATAAGGAGGATTCGAAGGAGAGGATGAAAAATTCATCAATAATTCCTCTACTCAAAAGAAAAAGAAATAGAAAACAAGAGGGAAGAGGAAAAGAATGATACTAAGGTTGCACCATATAGACACCCAAGGTTGCACCATAAAGACACCCACATCATCATGAGAATAAAAAATCATGTGGTCATGCTAAGACACATGAGGACAGCAATCTATATAGATATACAGGAAATTGGAGGAGAAACAGTCATGGATATACATAGAATAAATGGAACAACATGTAGTGCCCACACTTTTTATAGCTCAGTAGCTGGTTGTTTATTTGCTCATAGACATGTTTTGACAGTGATTGGTGATATCTTGGACATTATTTTTAGATGTTTGATTATATTAGACATGTGTGACATTCAGGCGTATAGCGCCAATTTAGCATAATTTCTTATTGTCGCATTTTTCTTGTTATGACATGGAAACTAATGAATATGATGTGCTTGGAAATCTAATTATATTGATGGATAGTTGTTGCATGGTGGGATTATATGTCACTGTATTCATCTTGTCTAACTTTTGGAATGTGGAATATAATTGTGCACGTTGTCGCATCTTGATTTCAGTAGGATTTTAGGTTGGTTCAGCATGCATTGATATCTTACTATGTCATTTAATTATATTGTATTGGACAGGTGCAGTTAATGTGTGCAATGAGTGTGCAGGTGACAGTTTGAGGAGAACGTGGGATTCAGGCCAGTTACTCAAAACTTGCACAAGCAGCCCACGGGCTGAGTCCTAGCCATGTTCACTGTGTGAAGCCCTAGGATAGATGATTATTAATTTTGGGCACTTTGAGTGACCCCAATGTATGTAAAGTATTTTGCTTTGATTTATTAATTTTGTTTAGGGTTGTTAGTAAAGTTGTAAACTTGTTTTGGGAGTTAATAATCCCACTTTCTTTTAAATTTTGATTTTGTTAATTAGTCTCTTAATCACAAGGGTTAGGGTCACATGTGAGACCCTTGGGTGGTCCCCACACCCTCTACCCTTGTGCCAAAGTGCAAAACCCGAAATTAGGGTATTTTGGGCATTTTTGGGGACCCCTTTGTAGCTTGGGAGTTCCCCTATCACAAAAATGAGCCCTTGGACCCTACCCAATGGGTAGGGGGGCTTGTTTTCAAGGCTAGAAGGAGTTTTCCCTCCCTTTCTACCCTTGTTTTGTCACATCCATGTAAGGGATGTGGATTTGTGTGTTTTTCAAAAGTGCAACTAGTTTTGTCTTGCTAACATTTAAGGGAATTTGGGAGAAGAGGGTAAAAAGATAATTTTACCCTTTCTCTCTTTTGTCTTAGCATCTTTGACCATGAGGAGGGAGAGGGGTGACACATGTCACCCCCTCATTTGTGAGGATGCTTGGTTTCTCCTCTTCAAATTCTCATTCATGGAGAAGAAGAGGGACTTTTTTTTTTCTTGGGATTTTCTTGCTTGGATGCTTGGGTGATTTGGAGCTTGGGATTTGCTTGGAGCTAGGGGTGGAAAACTTGAAGTTAGGAAGCTTTTTGGAGAGCTTTCCTTGAGGTAGGCTCTTAGATCTCATTGTTGTGTTACTTTATTTTAGTTGATAGAATGATTGTTGAAAATTGTTATTGTTGAATGAAGTTTTAGTGTTGTTTGTGTGTTTTTACTCCCTCCATCATATGGCATGATGGAGTTTGGAGTGTGGGGGAAGAGAGAGGGAATTTTCCCTCTCAATCCTCAAGGTTTGATGGCCAAGCCTTGTAGGACCTTATTGTTTTTCCCCTCAATGGTTGAGGTGGGGAAGTTGATTCATTTGGCTTGAATCTCCTTCCCCATCCTTGGTAAGGAAACCCCTTTTTGGGGTTTGAAAATCCTTCCAAGGAGGACTTGGAGAAAGGGGGAGGAATAAGGAGGGTTTGTTTTGACTAAGGAGCAATAAGGAGGTTAAGAAGATGTGTTATGTGCAAATAATATCGATGCTTTATTTTGGAGAACTTTCTCCTCTCTTCCCCATTTTTGGGGGATGAACATGGGTTCTCCTCCTTGTAGCTTTCTTTTGGAGTCTTGTTTGTATGTGTCTTATTTTCTTTGCATGTTTTGTATTATTGGTAGTGCATCCTTCCCCTTGTGCAAGTTTTGGTAGCTATCCTCTTTCCCATGGGCTTGGGGGAGGCTAGCATCCATCCCAACCTTTGGGATAGGCATGTGATGATGCCTATGGTTGGGTGGCAAACAAGCTCCTTCTCCTTGTTGGATTTCTTGCAGGCATGAAGGATGTATCTCAAGTTTGGAATCTCTTGTCATCTTGGAGCACTCTTTCTCCTTCACCTTGTTGGCATTCCTTTGTTTTTGTAACTCAATAAAGGCTATTTGACTGGGTGACCAACCCTTTTTGCAAAGTATCTTCTTGGTGGTGTGGAAACCACTTGCAAGAAAATTGTTTTCCTTTATTTGTAATTTAGAGGCCTTACTCCAATCTTGGGTAATAGTTGCTAAGTTGTTTCCCCTTGTGTTATTGCATAGTATGCAAAGAGATGTATTGAAAGTTAGGTAAAGAGCAATGGATGAAATATAGTTTGTGATTGTATGTAGTCTCCTTTTGAAATGAAAGAAAATATATATATGTGAAATTATGCCTTCTTGTGATATGTATGCATACCATGATGTAAATCTCTCATGTTAAGAGTATGAATAATTCTTCATTGACATTTGGAAAGAAAGTTGCTCTTGTTTAACCATGGAAGAGAACTAATTCATTTGTAAAATGCACATACCCAGTTTTTGGATTACCTTAGTTTTAGGAATCCTTCTTTTATTTCGTGCAAAGGAATGTATTGCTGGTTTATTTTTATTTACAAAAGACAACACTATCTTTCTCTTTTTTTTTTTTCTTTTTTTAAAAGTATCTTGTGATGACACTTTAATATTTAGGTTTACATTTTCTTTTACAAAAGAAATATATTTGTATTTATACGGAAAAAAAAATCCTTGAATATATGTATATATGTATTTAAAATACATTATATACATGTTGTTTTAAACACAGACATATATATATATATATATATATATATATATATATATATATATATATATATATATATATATATATATATATATATATATATATATATATATATATATATATGTATGTATGTATATATATTCTTATTCTTTTAAATTTAACGGTGTGTATATATATATATATATATATATATATATATATATATATATATATATATATATATATAAATGTTATAAAGCAAAATAATAAAAAAATATTAAAATTGTGGGGGTGGTTCGGCCCCCAACCCCGCGCAACTTTCTTTGTATAGAATGGGGTGGGGCGCGCCCACCGTCCCCAAAACCCCGTCCCGCCCCACCTCGACTTTGTCCCCCCGGCGCGCCTTGCCGACCCATCGCTCCGCGCCACCCACCTTCGACCACCCGCCTTCGCCTTCCGCCTGCCCGCCGTAACCTCCTCCCTGCCTCGCCCTGCCCGCCCGCCACGCCGCGCCCAGGCCAGTCCGGCCGCCTCCCCCCTGTCCGTCTTCATTTGCAAACAAAATGAAATTGTATATGTTAAACAAAAACATTAACAATAGTAAAAAAAAATAATACTAATAAGAATAACAGTTACATAAAGAAATAAATAGGTATATACATATCCTAATTTACTAACTAGGGTTTACAAACTAGAATTTATAATTAGGTATATACATATCTATAGCTTACCCTTAACTTGCTTGAGAAATAAGAATGAAAGAAAACAAAGAGAAAAGAATTAAAGGAGATGGTTAGGGCAACTTTAGGGTTTCCTTCTAAAACAATGGCCAAAATGGTTCGATCTTAGTGTCGTAATTAATTCCTATTGGGTGTCATGGGGTTTTAATGAGAAGCTTAGCAAAAAGGAGAGGGTGAATAGAATAAAAGTGGTGTGGGGTTATTCTTTTGAGGCATTAATAAAATTAAAATATAATTAAATAATTAATGACGAGTAAGGGTTAGCGAACAAGTTAGATTAAAAAAAAAAAAAAAAAAAAAAAAAAAAATTAAATGGTATAAAATTAGTAGTTACCAGGAAAAGGTACAAAAGATGTATTAGTATTTAATTTAAACACTTCAAAAAAAAAAATTACCTTAAAATTTTAGCCTGTTTAGTGCGTTTTCGGTGTCCCAGATGGGGCATTACACAACAATTATATGACATGGAATCACATGAATAATTATTATGGATATGCATGGATGTCAAGGAGGAACGCATATGTACAAGGATGGAATCGAGGAGTGCAAGGGAATACAGAATCAGGTTTGGAGTAGCATCACCCACTAGGATCTCATATGGGTGGTTGGATGATCGAGCATGGCGACAAGTGTGCAATAATTTAAAGCACACTCATTATATGGCTTCTTCTTATGTTTGAGGACAAAACATGTCAAAGAGGGAGGCAATGCTATGTACCTTGGGATATGATATTATAATGTATATGGGTTGATGGAGATGCCAACATGTGGCACACATCCCCTTAGTTAGTTATATGGGGTCACATAGGAATTAGTTATATTGGGTAATGAGTCGGCCTACATTGGGATTAGGTGTTACCCATCTATTAAGAGTAATGCATGTCTATATAAGGGGGTGAGTATCATTATGAGATAGGATGTGATGTATGAGTTGATTCTTCTACTTAGTAGAGATATATTGTGGAGTTACTCCTTCCTTAAGGAGCATTGTATGGTGTTGCCTACCTTAAGGGTATTATTCTACATATATTGATTATTTGGGCATCTTGGCCCCCTCATATCTATTGTGTTGTGTTATCTTCTACAATTTACTGATTTATTATATGCAAAGTTCTTATCGGAAAGATGAATTGTGACTCATGTGGATTATTTCCTAATTTTGGTCATCAATGTCCTCAAGGTGGAAGAATCATCATGGTTGCATTGACGAGAAATTGTTTCAAGTTCTCAAATCATTGCATGATTGGTCATGAAGGAAAGTTTTTGTTTTCAAGTGTAAGTTCTCGGGGGATCATAGTAAAAGTATGGTATTGGTCATGAAGGAATGGTATTGATAATACCCCCTTTTATTATGAATGAAAATACCCCTATTTTTTTGTGTACCTTACTTACCCATTTTTCAATTACAATTTTATTTACCCCTTTTTATTTGTATGAAGACATCTCTTTATTTCTGAAAGAATGATCTATATGATCTTATAAGTGCTTCATTTATCAATAGTTCTTATTTGTGTTGAAAAGCATACTCAATTCTAGTTTTCTACCATCTTATTATTTCTTGGTTAAGAATCTAGATTTATTTATTAAAAAGAGATTATAATTTAATTTACCTTTTAATGGGATATAATTGGCCCATCTCTCTTGATCATTCATTAAAAATAAGTTTCTCATGGTGTTTAAAAAGAGTTGAACCCACGTGCTAGGAAGGATCTAGAGTTCATCATTCAATGGAGCATTTCATTCAAAAATAACTTGTTCATCATCTAGAGTTCATCAGGTCATCTTCAACACCATCAAAGCTAATCTTCAACAAGATCGTGCTTTGGAGAATTCCTTCTCTTCTCCCTCTTCTCTACCTCCTTTCTAATTCTTCATTGTAAACAATCATGAATTTTGTCTTATTCATTAAAGTGACTATGAAATATTTGTGCAATGTAAAAGTCCCTTTTGCAATTATAAAAATGGGACTTATTTTTTGTTTCCTAAGGTCATGTGAAAAGTCACTTGTAATGGGAATATGAAAATTCATGTGGGGGTAGATGAAGAGATGGATTGTAAAGCTATAAATTGGGAGAGCCTCCTCATTTGAAAGGATGGTTAATCTTGTTTACTAGCTCCCATACTCTCTCTAGAAACAAGTGATCAAATTTCCTCTATTTCTTTTGCTTATGTTTCCTCTCCATCTCAACTATACTCCATGAGCAATGTACTTGTTGAATGTCATGCATTAAGACTTTGTGCTTTGTGTATTTTGTTCCTTGTTGATTCTCATGGTGTATTCTCATTAAATTCATGGGTAATGTTCTAGTTTTGAAACAATAAACTTTGTTATACTATTTATTGTACAAACCCCCCTATTTTCTCTTCTCTTCACACCATTCTTTTAATCTTTTCCTCCCTTGTAGTTTCTACAAGCACTCTACCACATGTGTAGGGAAGTACCCCATGTGATCTCTAGTTGATAAAATAGTGTATATATAATTTCCTGTTTTCAATAAATGGAGTTTCCCCATTTAGGAAGAGGAACCTAGTCCCAGACCATTGGTGAAAAGCCCACAATTTATCCACTCGACAAATTATTTTGCCAATAGTGTGATATGACTATGTAGTAAGGGCGACATATGGTGAAACTTTTCCAAGCAAATTTGTTTCAAAGGATTTTTTTAGAGCTTTATTGTTCATAGGGGACTCTTATGCATGTGATATTAATTTAAAAATTGTAAAGCTCCTTGTAAAAGGTATTTTTTTGCAATTAATTTAATAGACTGGCCTTTTGGAAGACGAAGACGTAGGCAAAATTGCCAAACTCCGTTATCAACTTGCATGGTCCAGGAGTTTTGTATTCTCTCATTAGTATGTAATTTTTACAGTCTTTTAAATGCAAGTTTAAATGTGTTTAATTTTGGGAAAATTGCATTTGTTTTAGTCATCTGTTTTCAATTGTTTTAAAGTGCAAATTTACAGGTTTTTCAAGATTTTAAAGTTACATACGATTACAGATCATGAAAGGATGGAATTGGAAAAGAATTTGCTTGCATGAAGTCTACGGGGAAAGGAAGTGCTCAAGAAAGGAGAAATTTCACAGAGAAATGTGACAAGCCCATGAACATAAGCTACTTATTGTAACTAAACGCGCAGGGAAAAAGTAAGACAAATTCATGATATTCGTGGTGTAGACATGCCAGTGGATGAATCATTTTTGGGAAGTTTTTAATAGGGAAAAAGTGCAAAACTAATAAGTGGGAAACAACTATCAACCATTTTATATTGAATTCGGCTGTTAAAGAAATGAAAATTCACTCATGAAAATGAAATAAATACAGTTTGTATTACCTAGTTGGGGGTTATAAAAGGAGGGGAAGAAGTCATTTATAAGTTACCTTGCATTTGAACAAAAGAGACATTTTAGACCGGCCTAAATAATCTTTGAGAACTCTAAACCAAGCTATGATACTAGAGTTGGGCCCAAATTGGATCTACTAACAATAGGTAATCAGGGAAAGCTATTGGACCATAAATTTAAACATGATACAAAGATATCATATGAAATATATACATAGGATTATCATGGAAAAGCCCTTTCAAATTAAATAAGACAATAACCTTCCTTATTTCATTGACCTAAATTACAAATACAACAAATGTATCTTCAAGGCACTATAAAACAATATGCAGCAGTCCATGCACTTCTAGAGTACAACTACGATACATTTCCACATATCCACCCCTAGGTTTGGTTGACACATATAACATACTAAGACTATCCCAACTTAACAAAGCCAACAACCACAATCATTGTTACAATTATTTCTTCCTTGTTTTATGCCTAGGAATCTACATTCTTTAAGAGCATTTGTATGGTTTAAAGCATCTCTAGACTTTACAAACATAGAATACTAAGATTCTCTCTAACCATCATCTAGTCATTAATACAATATATTCTTCCACTAACCATGTAGGAATATTATCCAATATGTCATTTTATCCCAGTTGAAAAATCTAATCAAACAAGTACTAACAACGCATTATTGTTTCACTCAAATGCTGCACAAAGTCATTGTGCACCGTAATGTAACTCCCACTATGCACATAATCTTGCACACAATCTTGAACAAAACAATATATTGTATTCAACATTCCAAATCGTATTGTACAAGTCTGTTGCAATTGTCGAGTACTCACACACATGCCCCTACACAAGTTTTCCTTGCCCAACACTAACCATAGTGCAATTTGCACTCAATCCAAACAAAAAGTACATTGTGCTCTTTTTATAGCTTCGAGCCAAGGTTGTGTTGAGTTTCTTTGTTACGCAAAGACTATTTGTTGCTACAAACTCTTCACTAGACCATACCCAATAACAAATGTGCCTTCAAAATTCATCATCCATTGAAAAATCTAAACAAAATTGAAACATTTTTGTCACAGTATTTAATAACACATTTGATCACATAATGAGATCATGAATTTGGTCACTATTTGTATCATTGTTCTTTTGACATTTTTACCATGCTCTTGATTACATACTAGATTTAGCACCTACACTAACACTTACCACAAAATGAGGTAATACTTGGAAACTAAATAAGACTAGAAATTCATCCAAGCCATGAATTAATAAGAGGGGAAATCCAAATGAGGAGAATGGCCAAGAGGAGATTCCGTCGTGTTTCAGAATGGCCATATTTTTTGAATCCATGTCCCAACAACGGTCCTCTGGTTACGCCCCCCCGGGACGCGGCAATGGTGCCCAAGGCGGGCCAGGGCTTGTCGGAAGCTCTGAAAAAAAGATTGGGTCCCCTTGGTTCGAAAAAAAGATTGGCTTGTCCTACGAAAAAGATTGGGATTCGATTCGATTTGACGGATTGTGACATGCACGCCTTTCAGGACGATATTCCCTCCATGTCCCTGGTTGAAGACGTCGCCTTTGCTGCACAAACTAAGTGTTTTTACTCGAGAGCTATTTTCACAAAGTTTATCGGGAGAAGGCTTTCGTTTTCTGGCATTTGAAACTGGTGCGAAACACAGTGGGGTAGCGGCCTGAGTATTCGCTTCCTGGAAAAAGGTTTTTTCTTAGTGCTCTTTCGAAGCGCTGCTCAGAAAAACGACACTATGGACAGGAAAGATTTTCTCCTATCGACTCAGGCCTTGTGATCGCGATTGGGAACCTCTCTTTGATTGCAACAGAGCGGACGCGGATGGGCACCAAGTTTGGATAAGACTTTACTCCTTGCCCAGTGAGTTTTGGTCTGCTCCCATTCTCACTAAAATTTGCTCAAGCCTGGGTCGTGTCATTCGCATCGATCCTATTTCTTTGAACGGTACTCTCTCTTCCTTTGCCAGAATATGCATCTCTATCAATCCCTCTCTTAAGCCTCAGGAAGTCATTCATATCAACTCCCCATCTGGTCTTTGGAAGCAGAAAGTAGAATACGAAGGATTGTCCAACCTCTGTTTCAAGTGCAAAAGCCAGGTCACACTCGTAAATTTTGTAAAAACCCCCTTTTAACAGTGCCTTGCAATGGCGGAAAGTATCCCACCTTCCCTCTGCCTCACGCCCGCTTCCCCCCCCACTCTCTTCCCTCGCAGTCTTTGCCCATTGTCCCTCATTCTCCCTTGCCAGCTCCTGAACCCCTTGCTCTGGACCCCGATACTTTCTCCCTTGTTAAAGAAATGGCTGCAGTTGTTAAGGACTCTACTAGGATTTTGTCCCTTTTCCACGAAGGCATTTCCATCGGTATGGGTGGTAGCTCATCCACCCTAGAGAAATGGATTATTGACAAAGATGATCTTCTCCAGTCTAAAGAAGGAGACCCCCGGAAGACCTAGAAGATACTACTGAGAATCTTTCTCCGAATAACCAGTCGCTGGGTCCGCTTCTCCCCACTCCACCTTTGCTCAACGTGGATTTCGGACCGAAAAGCATTCTTGGTCATCCTAACAAAAGTAAGCTCTCTCTCAACGAAGTTGCGAACGGGAAGCAACTTCAACTGCGTTCTTTCTTCCCGTCTACGAGTAGGAGAGGCGAGTCCTCTCTGAAGCAAATATGATCCTCTTTTCATGGAATGTTAGGGGCCTTAATGCCCCTAACAAGCAGCGTCTTTTAAGACGCTACGCCTCGGATGTTGCAGTGGATATTTGCTTGATTCAGGAAACAAAAATGTCAGAAGTTGGATGCAAAAGCGGATGGTTCAGAAAATGGAAAGGTTGGGAAGGTTGCTTCTCAAACTCTGTCGGTGCCTCGGGTGGTCTTGGCATTTTGTGGAAATCTAGCAGTTGCGTGATTGAGCCCCTTCTGGTTGATTCTAATTTCATTTGGTGTAAAGTTATGATTAAACACTCGAGGATTTCTTCTTCCTATGTAATGTTTATGGTCCCTCCTCTCCGATTAGGAAAAGAGCTCTCTGGAGTAGCCTAAGTCTGCTTTTGACTTCCGACGTTGTCTCCAAAATTATTGTCGCTGGTGACTTTAATGCTACTCTTTCTGATCGTGATAAGTGTGGAGGTCTTCAATGGCAGCCTCGCTCTCAGGTGGATTTTTCTTCCTTCGTTTCCTCCTCTCATTTAGTTGACATGGAGCCCTGTAAGGGATGGTTCACATGGAATAATAGGAGATCCGGGTTCAGTTCCCTAGCCGTGCGTCTTGATCGATTCCTGGTTTCTGAACATTGGCTGCAAAATAACTTCCTTCTAAAAAGCTTTGTTCTCCCTCTCTCGGCTCTGACCACTTTCCTATCTCCTTGGTTCTAAATTTTGACCTCCCTCCGCGTCGATCCCCTTTCAAATTTGAGAACATGTGGCTTCATGACTCCTCTCTGAAGCCGTTGGTCAAGGTCTGGTGGGATTCCTTTATTGTCAAAGGGACTAGGATGTTCCAACTCTCTAAAAAGTTGTCATTGTTGAAAGCTAAATTACAATGCTGGAACTATTCGAATTTTAAAAACATCTTCCAAGAAAAACACAGAGTTGAGAAGGATCTTCGCACCCTTAATGAGTCCATTCTGGATCATGGGATGACTCAGGAGGATTTCCAAAAAGAAAAATCTCTCCTTAAGGATCTGGGTGATCTCCTTCTGAAAGAGGAAACTTATTGGCGCCAAAAATCCAGAGAAACTTGGTTGTTGGATGGGGATAAGAATACCAAGTTCTTTTTCACCTCAGTCAAAGCTAGAAGAAATTTCAACTATATCTCCACTCTCAAGCTCGAAGATTCCACCGTTGCTTCTTCCCAAGCTCAGATCAAATCAGAAGCGGTGGATTTCTTTAGGAAGCTCCTGAATGATTCGGCATCCCTTGTAGGTGTGCAGTCCCAATTCCTTTCGCAGATACCATCTTCTATAACGGATGCTGATAATGATATGCTTATTTCGCCCTTTTCTTTGGAGGAGGTCCGGAAAACTATTTTTTCTATGAAACGGGATAAAGCCCCGGACTGATGGCTTCCCAGCATCCTTCTTTCAGGATTTTTGGGATATTGTTGGTCCCTCCGTTTGGCACGCTGTCGAGGAATCCAGGATTTCAGGGAAGATATTAGGTAATCTCAATCATACTTTCATTTGCATGTTCCCTAAAAAATCCCCGGCTGAGACGTTGGATGATTTCAGACCCATATCTTTGTGTAACACTTCTTATAAAATCATATCTAAAGCTATTGCTAATAGGCTTTGCCCCCTGTTGCACAAATTGGTTGCTCGGGAACAAAGTGGTTTCATTCCGGGCAGGTCTATCACTGAGGGTATTATTATTTCTCACGAATTAATACACTCTCTTCATAATTCCTCTAGAGCGGGTATGTTGTTGAAACTTGACTTCAGTAAGGCCTACGATCGTGTTAATTGGAGGTTCCTCCTCAAATCTTTGCAAGCTATGGGTTTTGGTGATCACTTTTGTAAATGGATTTTTAATTGCATTGCTTCCCCTCATTTTTTGTTCTTGTGAACGGCTCCACGGAAGGCTTCTTTCAGAGTAGTAGAGGTATTAGACAGGGAGACCCGCTCTCCTCCTTCCTTTTCACCTTGGTAGCGGAAGCTCTCAGTCGCGGCATAAAGTTTGCTATTCAAGAGGGTTCTCTGAAAGGTCTTCACATCACCTCCAACCTCCCTCCTCTTTCCCATCAGCAATTCACGGATGACACCTTTCTCTTCGGTCAAGGGACTGTCCCTGAAGCCAGACGCCTTTCTTCCATTTTGGATTCCTATTCTCTTGCTGCGGGTCAAGTTTTAAACTTTCATAAATCTTTATATTTTCTTCTTAACGTGGCTCCTCGGCTTCAAGGCAGGATTAAAGAAATTCTCGGCTTCTCTTTGGGCAGTCTCCCACATACTTATCTGGGAATTCCACTCTTCCATGGCAAGGAAAGGCGCACCTCTGGAACGGGCTCCTGAATTCTCTTTCTTCCAAACTTCTGTCTTGGAAAGGAAAATGGCTCTCTCTGGCTGGCCGTGTTCTTCTCATCAATTCGGTGCTCCTGTCAATTCCAATCTACATGTTATCTATTTTACAGATTCGAAATCTGTCCTGCTCAAAATTGAAAAAGTGGCACGCACCTTTTTATGGCAAGGTCACAGCATTGAGCGCAAATTCCATCTAGCTAACTGGGATCTGGTAAAGCTTCCAAAGAGATTGGGCGGTATGGGTATCTTAGATCTCGCCCTTCAAAATAAGGCCCTTGGTGCTAAATTGGTGTGGAACTTCATTTCTGAAGCCAAGAGACTCGCTTTCAGGTTCTTTCCCACAAGTATCTCGAAGGACAACGGCATGATTATTTTCTTTCTAGTTCCGAGTTACCGAAAGGCTCTCATATTTGGAATTTCCTGTGTAACTCCAAAACTCTCATCGCTGAGATGGTCACTTGGAAGTTAAACAACGGTCGGTTTGTGTCCTTTTGGGATGAAAGCTGGAATGGTTATCCCCCACTCAATTTGTTTCCTACCCTCAACGGAGTAATGAATTCTTCCAAACAGTGCTGGGGTACTTTAGTCTCAAATTATGGCTGCCAACACCCTGATGGTTCACCTTCTTGGCTTTGGAAAGACCTCTCGTCTATTGGAGCCTCCGCCCATGATTCCGCCTTCCTCATGGATTCTATCCGGGATAGAAATGCCTCGTTTCTCAACAGAGATGACTGCTTACTTTGGGTAGGCGACTCCACCGGTTCCTATTCAGTTAAAGCCGGTTATAACATTCTTGTCTCTCAAGCAGGTAAGGGGTCTCCGAGTTCTCTCGGTTGCTGGCATCCCAACATCACCCCGAAAGTTGCATATTTCGGTTGGTTAGTTTTGAACAAGAAGGTACTTACTCAAGCTAAAAGGCGTTCGTGGGGTTTCTCTGGCCCCTCTAAATGCCTTTTGTGTGGTGCTGCGGAGGAAGACTTAGATCACCTCTTCTTGTTTTGCCCCTTTGCTTCCCACTGCTGGGATTGGCTTCTTAACAAATTAAACCTTTCCTGGGTCCCTTGCAAAAGCATTGTTGCTAATCTTTCTTCTGGCCGTCCTTTAACACCAAATGCCTGTTCAGCTCTATTTGGCATGTCAGCCCTTATTTTTTGCTCTGGCATATCTGGTGGGAACGAAACCTCCGTCTCTTTAGGGAGCAAGCGGTTGAGCTTCCTACCTTCCTTATAAAGCTCGAGGTGGCCATTTCGGAGTGTGTTAATGCCAAGTGTCCCACCTTTTCCTCCTTCTCTTCTAAGGATCTCTCAATCCTTCATCATTGGCCCCTTATCAAACTTCCTAAACCTGGGTCAATTGTTCGAAAAGGGCTCTCTCAAATAGAAAAAATGATTCAAAGGAAGAAAATCAGGTGGCGTCCTCCTCCTAAGGGTCATTGGAAATTAAATTTCGATGGAGCTTCTAGAGGTAATCCTGGTTTATCCGGAGCTGGTTGCATTCTCAGAGATGATCGAGGTCGCCTCATCAAAGCAGGATCCTTCCCTCTCAAAGAGGGCACTTGTAATTCAGAAGCCCAGGCTCTTCTTGAAGGGGTCAAGATGGCGGCATATCTTGGTTGTTCAAAACTATCTATTGAAGGGGATTCCCAAATCCTAATTTTCGCAGTCTCCAGAGGTGCTTCCCCTTCGTGGAAGCTGAATCTCTTCATCCCACAAATCCTTCATTGGCTTGGCAAAATCCATTTCTGGAATATTTCCCACAATTTTCGGGAAGCCAATCATGTCACGGACTTTCTAGCTAACTTCGCCATCGACAATCCTTTTGCTTGTATTTCCTCAGCACTGTTGCTCATGATTGGCAAGGTTTCCCCTTCCTTCTTTCCCAAGATCGAGATGGTACTTCCGGGTAGCCTGATGGAGTCTTTCTTGCGTTTGGCAGTTCTTTCGTGCGTGTTGTCTTCTCCTCCTTCTTTCGGCGGCGTTCCTCTGCTTCTTTCCTGCCGTTGTTCCCTCACACGCGGTTCAGGTCCTCTCGGTCACGTCGCGGGCTCCCTGTCACCTCCATTTCTTCCGGGGTCGTTTCAACTTCTTTCTCGCACGCTCCTGTTCCTTTTATGTCGATTTCTCCACTCCAGGCATTATCCCTTTTGCCCCTG
Source organism: Taxus wallichiana var. yunnanensis (assembly GCA_018340775.1). NCBI lineage: Eukaryota > Viridiplantae > Streptophyta > Pinopsida > Cupressales > Taxaceae > Taxus > Taxus wallichiana. The sequence continues at coordinate 1,012,001,229 of CM031242.1, forward strand.
TTCTGCTTCTTCTTGGTGCAATGTCTTTCGTCGGCTTCCCATTTGTGGCTCTCCGGGGACAGTTTCGCGAATTGGCTGACGTCTCGGCTATTGACAGGCGTCGGCTTGCGATGATCTTCAAATTCTCCTCGCCTGAAGAGGCCGAGGCTATCGAAGCAATCCTTGGAGATTCTTATCGTTTCCATGCTCGTCGCCCCCAAACTGATTCAGACATTGCTTCCGCTTTTGTCTCATTCTGCCTACTGTTACACTCTAATACTGCGGACGTAGAACGGGTCGCCTTAGATCAAATATATGCAGTTCACTGCGTCGGCTTGCAAGCACAACTCGCCGATTTCTCTCCACCGGATCCATTACTGTGGGTGGAGGAAGTTGATGAACAGGCCATTGGTTCGGGTCGAGACATTCGCTGGCTCTGTGGTCAATACAGAGACCTGGTGACATTTGCCCAAAACTTTCACCCAACCTTGGATCAGCGCTTCCTTCCGGTGGTCGACATAGAAGCGGCCCTCTTCCCTGTTCATTCCGCGGTGGATCAACTGAATGAACTCAAAGATCGTGCTTTGTCTGCCTTTCATTTCCTGTTGCATGCGGCTTCTTCGCGGGTGGCTCATCTTCTGGTTAATCGGATGGTGCCTTCGCCTTTCTCTTGGCTCGTCTGTTGCTCTTGTCTCGGCCTCCCTTTCCTCCCTTCGCCTCCTTTTTTCTTCTACTTCAATCACTTCTCCCGTCTTCTTTCTTCTCTCTTCCTCTTCTTGTTGTAGGGTTGGGGTCCCTTTCCCCACCGGTTCATAGCTCCGGTTAAAAGCGTTTATCAATCAAAAAAAAAAAAAAAAAAACTTACCACAAAATTCACCGATCTAATTGTAGGTTACACCCCTCCCTAAACAATTGGATCATGATCACAACTTGTACTTTTAGGTGTCTCGTTTAATTGATTTTGTTTATCTCATTGTGTGGGTGCCTCTTCTCAAGCAATTTTTCCCTTCGTATGATTCTACAATTAAGCTAAAACAAGTAAAGATGTTTTCAAACCAGAAATCTACTATAAACAAACAATAAAGCATTAATCTAGATTATATTCTATCAAGTGACTTTCCATCAATCGCAATACCATCATGAAGGAAACGCCCCTTAAAAATTATTTAAAAACCACTCTTTTATTATACACTTTGACCGGGTTGAGTAAGTGGCAACACTTCATTTTGTTTCATTGATAGCCATTTAAAATACGTACTCTATATTAATTTTTAAGACATTTTCTCTATCCTAAGCACCTATCTCAATACCAAACTCTCCATTTTAACCTTCGTAACAATCTCCATAGAATAGATCAATATTTAAACTCTTTAAGAATTTGTACCTTATGTAATTTCCTAAGATAAATTCCTAGCATTGTTTATAGATTTTAAAAATAATATATAAGTGCATACCAAAGTTTTTCTAAATATGAAATGGGTTTTATTTGATGGACTCACATTATCTTTAATAAATGGATAATGTTTGAAACAATATAGAAGTGTAGATACTTTTCAAATTGTTCATAAATTTAAAATGGGTGTTTATAAAAAAATGAGCATTTGGTTTTTCACTTCAATTATAATATATAAATTAAATTTGAAATAAAATAAAGAGAGTGCATACTTGATTCTTACTAAAATAATAATTTTCTAAATTTGAAATGAGCTTTAATTTAAAATTTGTTACATGTCAGACGAGTCTAACAAATTCATGAATTACCTAAATAACATTTATTCTTGTTGTTTGGTTGAGCTCTCTCTGAGCATAATCTACCAATATATTAAGTTTTGAAAAGAAGGCTATTTTAGGTTTCAAATTTAGAATATCTTGTTTGAATTTGTGTTTTTGTCATAATGGAGCCTCTTTTCTACAATGTTTATATAAAATTTTCCCAAACCATTTCAAAATTAGAGAAAACCTTCATAAGTTTTCCAAAGCACGAGGAATATGGATAAAACAAAGTCGCAATCAATATATTATTCTTTAGAATTGAATTGCTTTTATACAATTTATAAGTGTGTGTAAATAATTTACACGATATGATATTGAGAGCTAATGATATGGTAATGTTCACCTTACAACTGTGATAATTACACAATTTAGAAACAACAATAAAAACCATAATTGTATCACCACTTAATATTACTCTATAATGGGTGCCTACTCCAAATAGGGCTGAATTAAAGCGAGAAAGTATCTATTAATAACCTCCTAAGTCGGGATTTTACAAACTAAATTTTGATGGAGCATCATAGGGCAATCCCAAAACTCGAGAGCACATGGTGTCATTTGGGATTACTTGGTTTCTCTTATAGAGGTTGGTTCTTTCCACCTTTCAGACAACATAAGCAATGAGGCCAAAGCAATGGCCCTCGTAAGAGGAATTCAAATGGCTCACATTTATAGCTTGAACTCATTGAAGTGGACTCTATTATTTTGGTCTAGGATATAGAAGTTGGAAAATCAAATATTAGAAAAGCTCAACACTTAATAGTTGGCTTCTCAAAATGGGAGATCCAACATTGTTATCGCAATGCTAATAAGGTTTGTTGACCTTCTTGCCAACAAAGGGGTGGAGAAAATCGAAGAAATCAAAGTTGACAATATTTCTTTCCCTTTGGGAACTTTTAAAGGATCTGCCCAATCCTCCCTCAATAGAACCCTTTGATCACTCACAATGGAGCCCACCTGCCACATAGACTTTGCCCTCACCAATCATTGGTGCCACCTTGAGTTTTTTCATCGCCAAAGAGTCGTCACAAGATCCGACATGACACCTTAATGATTCATTTTGCACTCATTTTTAGTGACAATTTTGAGACACGTGGGCTCCTCTTTTGGTTGGTTATGACGTGGCTCATCAACCTTTCGCACGAACCAAACCTACCAATTTAATCCCCTTTCCCTTTCCACTTGCCTCTCATTTCCACTATGCCCCTCCTTTGCACCCCCTTCTAACATGGATGTGTTCTTGTTCCCTAAACTCTCCCTCAAAGGTAATGCCCATGAAATAGCCTACTCAACCTCAATCTCTTGGTAGAAGGCTTTGCATCATTTTCATTTTGTAGTCGAAACAATGCTCCACACCATCAAGAACATATGGGATCCCAAATACAACTATCTAACAGGACACACGGGGCTCCTCTTTTGGTTGTGTTACCATAATTCATGCACCAAGGATTTGCATCAATGGGCGAGATAAGATGGAGGTGTGTGGGAGTAAAATAAAAGAGATAAGGTACATGCTAAAAAAAAAACAAGAAATCATTCTATATTTGGCGTTATGGAGCGAAAAAATAGAAAGGATTACATAAAGAAAAGCAATCCAGAGTTTGTCCTTGGTGCCAAGCATAAAGATAGAATTGGATAAAAATAGCAGCCCATGCGCCAAAGGAAGATAAAGAAGACTTTACATGGAAGAAACTAAAAGGGAATTGTTATATTTTTAGGTGCATGAAAACGAAAAAGAAAGTTGTTGTTCTGAAGTTTGCACCAAAGAGGAGAGGTGCATGGGCTAACTAAATAAAGAAAAAGCATGTAGCAGTTCCAATTTTTGTTGGCACCTGACATGAGGGAATAAATGGTTAAAAATAGTACCATCATTCCAACAATAGAGTTGGCGCCAAAGAGTGGAAGGAGATAAAATTAAATAAATTCAAAAAGGGAAATGTTGTTCCAGTTTGAAGTTGACTCTAGCAGGGTATATAAGGTAATAAATTCAAAAAAGGGATTGTTGTTTTAAGTTGAAAGCATGTGCCAAAGATAGGATAAGACAAAGAAATAAATAAGTGAAAGGCACTGCAGTCCAAGATGCATAATAAATAAATAAAACAAAAGAATTTTGTCCCATGTGCCAAGCATGAAGGAGAGATAAATATAAAAAGGAACTGTTGTCCCAATTTGGAGTACAACCCAAGGATAGAAAGTCAAGGGTAAATAAATATAAAATAAGAGAGTGTTGTTCCAGTTCTAGAGTTGGCACCAACGGAGATGCAAAGAAAGAATAAATAAAATAAAAACCAAACAGCAGTCTTTCCTAGAGGTTGGCGCCAAAAGAGAGAAGGGAAATTAGATAAAGTAAGTTGTTCCATGCACTATGAAGGGTGCTAAAAATAGAAATTAATTAAAATAGATCCATTGTTGTTCCAGTTTGGTGCCAAGGGTGCATGGAGAAAGAAAATAAAACACAACAGTCTATTATTGATAGCAGTAGCCTATTCTTGTTGGGAGCAGTCTATATGGGCTGATTTTTATTGTAAAACCATATACTTGAATAGTTGATTGTACTTGCACCTCTGAATAAAATAAAGCTTTATTTTTTCCCTTTCGTATCGTTGTTTTCAAATTGTTCATCGTGTTTGTTGTAGGATATTGTATTTGCTTTGGTATGGAATTTATTCCCTCTACCGCTATCTTTTCTTAAACCCTTGAATTAATTTTGCAAAACAATTTAAAATTGTGCAAATGTATGAATTTTTAATTCTCTATGTGTAGAGTTACATGCGGGTATCAAACTTTTGGTGTATCACCCCTATTTTTCATTTCTCATGTTCCTTTTCACTTTTCCTTGTCAAATTTTTCATTTTTAGGTGATTCACAAGGGAACCAACTCTCTCGGAGGTTCACCTCAGACATAGGTTACCCACAGCCTTGAGGTGTTCCAATTTTGTCAACATGAAAGAGAGTACACACACCATTCTCTATCAAGGTGCAACTTCTAGGTGACAACAGGTTGGTTGTGGCATGGGTCCCCGATCTTTCCACACAAACCAAGCTTACCTATTTAATCTCATTTCCCTTCAATCCCTTTCCACTATGCCCCTCCTCTACCTCCCTTCTACGCCATGTATGTGTTCTTGTTCCCACACCTCTCCCTCAAAGGCAAGGACCATGAAATAGCCTTCTCAACCCCAACCTTTTGGTGGAATTGTTTGCATCATTTTCATTGTGTAGTCAAAAATAGTGCTTCACGCATCAAGAACATCTTAGATCCCGAATACAACAAGCTTATAGTGTTAAGTAGTTGGATCCATGTCTACATAGAACCTCCACAAGGTGGTACCGAATAAGGTAACTACAAGCGCCATTGTTGTCACATTGCTTAGTAAAAGCACCAAGGTGGATTGGACGAAGAGAAAGAAAATCCAACCTCATGATCTAGTTATTCAACAATTTTCGAGAACATAAACTCATGGTCTTGTGTTTATGGCAACCTTCAAGGAATTAGGTAGGTTTGCCTCTCTTACATCTTTTGTTGAGAGTATTCAATTGCAACGTAGATTTTCAACTCTCAAGGGTTTTGACGCTTACCAAGTCGGATTTGGTAGAGAAATTTGACGTCCTATTCTCATGAATAGTACATGGACATAAAGGCAACCGTAGGTCATAGCTGGTAAGTCCCACTCCTATCTTTTTGACACAGCCGATATGGTGAATGTTTCCATTGGCAAGTGCATTGACCCAAGCAAAGGTAGTGTTAGGGTGGAACCTGCTTATGTCGATGGCACGGACTATTCCTTGACTCCCAATCCTATCTAGGTAGGTAGAATCCCCCAACTTCCTAGGATCATGTTACATATTGTTGTATGTGTAGGAGTGCATAGAATGGCTCTAATCCCTTTTATTTTTTTGCATTTTGATATAGTAATGGTATTAGAAGTCCAAGATGGCATAGGCTGCTCATGTTTAATAGTTTTTGGTAATGATTAAGGCATTGTTATGCCTTAAGTACTCATGTAAATCTTTAGAATATTTTGAGTTTAAACAAGAAAGGGACCTGTCAACCCTTGTTTACATATCAAAACGTATAGCTCTAAAATATAAATTTTCAACAATATAAATATTTGATTACAACAAAAATCAGATTTTTAAAATTTGATTTTGAACATAACATTAACATAACTTGTGACTCAGCAAAATGCCTTTAAATTCATGCTCGATTCAAAAATATCAATTTCAAAATACAAAAATCAACTTAACATTATTTGATTACACATCATTTAGTAAAGCAAAAGCGCATCAATTGAAGATTCTGCCAAAACCAAACTTGTGTCAAGTTAAAACTTGTCACTATATTTATTTGGGTTTGATGCAAATAACAATTCTAGACAAAAACATCCCAATTTTGATGCTAAAAACCTAAATCTATTAGTGAGTGGCATTTAAATGCAACATCTACCAAACAATTGATGTGACCATGCCAATAATAGGGACCTTGCAATATCATAATACCATCATCAATGCCAAATGCCAAATACTAAATTTGTTCGTTCATACATGTAAATGCACATCAAGAATATAAATCAATTTACATTTCAAACTAATCAAAATGCATTTCAATACACGTATTAAAACAATCACAACCTGATTTATAATAAAGCCTCGGCTAAAATTGCTACCAACCGCAAACACCAACTCTCTTAAAATTTTCATTATAACAATCTGCTACCTTAGTGTTAAATCTGTGTCCATTTATGCAAATTCTAAGTCCGTATACCTACACAGTCCGTTCTTTTATAACAGTTCATAAAGAAGCCTTCTGATATCGCCCTAACAACATAAGATTATTCTAATCTTGTGATGGATTTGTATCACAAACTACTCTCGTATTGTTAGATTTGACAAAACTTGCATCCTCACCAAGTATTAATGTCTTCCATATAAAGAAGTTTTGTTGACCCGCTCTAATTATTTGAATTTGTCTCTATATGCTTTGAGATGGGGATATTACACCCAAGCATCGATGTCATTCCAATGGATTGTAATGGTAATCATTCAAGAGCAGTCATATTATTAGGCATATATCTGTTAAATTCATGATATTAGCAATGCAAACAAATAGTACAATCATAAGTTTTTACCATATTTTCAACAGTCGTTCACTTGGTTCCATAGGAAGGCACCAAACTTATTAGCTGGTCAGTTTGAACATTTTAGCAATGACTATTGATGTCCAGGTGACAATTCCTACAGCACCAACTAGTCTTCCAAATGGAGCTGTTGAGACGAGAGATGTATTTTAAGGGCAGGGTCCCGTGGACCTGCTCCAGCTCCTATTTTCCTGTTGCAGATGGTCCCATGTTGATTTTTTCAACCAGCTACAGGAAAATCCGAATCTTGACCTGGAAATCAAGAGCTCCACATTTTTGCCCCTTAAACTTCAGAGGTGGCTGGAGAGAGGGGGCTGAGAGTTTCCCCCACTGTTTAGGCTGTTTTGTTTCCATGTGGCATCAAAAATGCATTCTGGCCACTAATTTTTGGTCATTTTTGGAGGGAAAATTGCAATGGGTTCCTAAAATATCTCAGCAGAAATTGTAGAGGAAAATGGTAAAAACATGAGACCTTAAATTGGCTAAAATGTCCCTGAATTTTCTCAGCAGCACCTGCTGAGATATTTATGGAGCCCCCACTCCATGGGATCATACACTAAGTCCACCTTAAAATATGCTCAATGAACTGTACACTTTTGACATTTACTGGTCAGCAAGCTTAATCATTCACGGTTAGCAGTTTCATGATCGGTATGAAATAAAAACATTGTATGTCTCAAGATACCGTGACTGTACTTTAGCTGAGGTCAATTAACTTAAAATTTCATTTTGTGAAATTATACCTTTTCGGTCTTTTTGAGGTAGCATGGCAAACAAAATTTTCTAATATGAGTAATAATTCATGTAATTAATGGCTTTGCACTCACAGAATGCAAACAGAGTCAAAAATGAGTCACACGCACCCAAATATCTGAGATCCAGAAGAAATTTTCTGAAGTAATTTTTCTATTATAATAATTACATATGCATGAGTACAATGGGTAAGCCATAAATCCAAGGCACCCATACTGTCACTGGTTTATGGCTTTACCAGAGTATTTGCCTCGGCAGCTTTGCTCAAATCAACGTATTTGGCATCAGGAGCAAGCAGTGATGAAGGTGCAAAAATAATATACATTGGAGATGTCAGTTTGACCAAAATTTGAATTGGCATCTTCTCAGACAGCTCATGACAGAGTGACCAAAATTTGAATTGGCATCTTCTCAGACAGTTCATGTCAGTTTGACCAAAATTTGAATTGGCATCTTCTCAGACAGAGATGCCTATGAGCAGTGATGAAGGTGCAAAAATAATATACATTGGAGATGTCAGTTTGACCAAAAATTTGAATTGGCATCTTCTCAGACAGCTCATGTCAGTTTGACCAAAATTTGAATTGGCTTCTTCTCAGACAGAGCTGTCTATAAGGTTAACATCAGGAAATCACAACGTCAGTTACCAAACTAAGATAGTTGCTTCTCAGGTAATCAAATCTGGTAAGTTACTTCTCATGTAATAAAATCTGGTAACAGCTGTCACCCACTCACAGCCATAAACGAGCTCTTCTATCCTTTGACACCAGCAAACAATGCACTACTGAAAAATCTCCATGCTAAAATGCGCCAACCTCTGAACCAATCACCTGAAACACGGCTCTCATTAACTCAGCTCTGATGTATCCATCAAAATTTGCACTGAAATTGTGTACCACATACAAATACCTACCAGCCACAATAATATGTGAAAGAATGGCAAAATACCGAACTTGTCAGTATCTTCAGTAACAATCAACTCTGCAATGAAGTCTGTGCAAAATACGATTGATTCAAGGGTAGAAAACAAGTACTAGTCAGGCCCACACTTTACTTGTGCTGAGGGGAACAGGTTACATATATCAAAATGCAATTGATTCAAAGGTAGGAAATATATTTTAGTCCAAGCAAACACTTTACATTGTACCAAGAACAGCAGGATGGATATAGAAAAAGCTTAACACAAATACAGCCAGCCTTAGTTCTTTTTTTTAGATATCAGATTCTTGTGCTGGATTTTGTTGACCTCTGATGCTTCTTGCTGCTAAAAGGTACATTGTTACAATTCATTAGTTTCTTATCGTAACATAAAAATCAAAATAAAACAGTGCATTATTGTAGTAAAAAAATTAAGCGAGTTGAACGGTCAAAACTTGAAACCTTGTATAATTCATTCCACCAACGCTCAGATTGCTCTTGTAGAAGCAGCCATTCCATAGCCATTTCATACTCAATTGTATTTGGTTGAGAACAATGTGATGTTGAGACCGCTTTTCTCTGTTGAAAACAGAAATTTGATCACATAAGGTAAGCACCAGCAGAGAAACAAAATATTTAAGGAACGACCACATAAAAATGAAAAAAGATAAAACCACAAAGATGCTACACCTCGCTAGAGCTGAGATTTCCAATTATCCCCATTTTGAGTAAATATATTCTTGGGTGAATCTTCTTAATTTGAAATAATTAGTGAATGAATAGTAGAGTAGTGTGTCTCTCTTATGGAAATTAGAAAAGAATGATGCATGTCATGTCTTATAGAATAGCTTTGCTGTATAAAAAATTGTTGCATGCAATGGTTGATGATTGGCAAATGCATTTTTAACTCCTTAATTGTGTTGTTGATATCTCCATGAAGACTGACCTTTGTATCGTAAGAATTTTATGTTGAAAATATTTTCCAGAAGACTATATATGTTTTGAAGATTGTGGGCCCTAAGCCACTCACCAGGTTCTCAGGCAAACCTCTAACATCACTTACGCCAAGAAAACAAATTAGTTAGCTGTGTTAAGTTATTAGTCTGTGTTTCCACAACAGAAGCTATCCCCTACTACCATATAATTTTGTTTCGTGTGGCCACAATCCTGTTGGGGTAAAGGGGGACCATATCATTTTGTTTCGCATCGTGGCCACAATCCTGTTGCGGTAAAGAGGGACCATATCATTTTGTTTCGCATCATGGCCACAATCTTGTTGGGGTAAAGGGGTTAATTGACCACAATCTTGTATTTTTTCCAGTTGTCCCATTTTTCTATTTTCTGGGTAAATAGAGAGGCTCCACAAATATAAGGCATTATCCAATTTTGTTCATTTCTCACTTTGTGGTCAAAGTTCGAAAATCTAAAAGACATATATGGTTGTGCACGGAAGCCGCTCCTCTCAAATGCAAAAGGAAATCACAGTCCAATTTCTTCAAATGATGTTCAGGGCTTGTCATCTTACATTGGGCCTAGAGTTAGTTTTGTTAAATATTAAGGTAATGGTGTTTATTAAGGTCACCACAAAGTGAACAAAATCCACGCAAACACGCTTTAACTAGCAAACATTGTGAAGTACTGATTTTAATATTTTGGCACATTACTCGAGAATCTTTCTCAAGGTTAGGATACAAAGCTGTTGTGAGTTTTGCTGTGTCAATTGTTCATCTGAACCAACGGAATAAATCACGCACCATATCCTCGGTCTGATGTGCTCGTTGCATTAGGAGTTTATGTTTCTCTACACTAATATGCCCAGCATATTTTTGTTTTTCAGATGTCACAGGAGCAGCTCTTGTAGCTATGAGAGACCTGCAAAAAAAAACAGATTGGTAGGAAAACAGATTAGGACACCCACTTGACAACTATATAAAACAAGATCTAATAAAATTTACAGTACTTTTGAGTTCTTCCCTCTTAATCAGATAATTGAAAAATGAATTAGTGTGCTTTATATATCAAAGCCAGAAAAGTGATTTACCCCATATAGAGCAATAATTTACAACCTAATTATGACATGCTAATACTTGAACATCATTTCTGATTACCAATATGCAAAACATCTCTCTTAACAAAATAACATTTCCAGATAAAGATACGTACATACATTTCTAGGATCATTCTGTAATACATTAGAACATTAAGAGGTTACATATAGAGATGAACTAGAATCACACTTCTAAAGATGATATAAGGGAAGAATTAGTGTGCAATTTATTGGAGAGGTGTAGACCAGCGCACTCAATTACATGGCAAGTCCCAAATTATGGACTGCGACTACCTATTAAAGGAAACAAAGTTGCCTGATAATCACAAGAAGAAAGAACACAAAAATAAATAAAACAAGCAATAAAGAACGTTAGTATCATCTTTTTGGGAAAAAGAAATCCTTAGGGATTAAAAAAGTTCAAGTTTATAACCTTACCACATTGCAAAATTGATTTTTCAAAACTTATGCAGAGTTTTTATTTGCTTGTTCATCATGATTGACAGAACAGCTCACTTGACATACAATGAGTTATTTAATAATACAAGGTAATGGTAGCATTTACACAAAATTACACCCTCATTCACTAGGCAGATGATAGCACCACGCTGTCGAATCATATAATTTACAAAGATCAATCAATCTTTTATATTATCACACCATATAAATGACGATATAAACCTACAAGAACATAAAGCATAGAACAACAACAAATGCAGAACATTAAAAGATAATCAGGAAACTGCTGCCAACACTGATATGCTTCACTCTTAATTGGCATATTTAATATAGGTTTACAAAGGTGAAGCTGCACGTTGATTGGATAAGGCCAAGTAAATGCAAAATGGCCCAAAACTGAAAATGCAAAACTCATCTTGGTCCAATTTACATGCAGTCAGCAACGCTCTAGTGAACCCCACTCAGCTAGTCTAAAGTTCTAAACTAGTCAGTGATGCTCCAGCACGCCCACCTCAGCTAGTCTAAAGTATATGCAGTCAGTGAGAGTGCAAATCATGCATACAGATATCTACAGTATTTCAACAGTTTGAGGGAAGACTTAAAGGACCCAGGAGCGCTTTTGTCAATAGATTGAGATGCAAATCATTGCCAACAAAACCAGGAGGACCTTGTTCAGGTTGCTTGTCACGCTGGTGCAGCAGTGTTTTAAAAATCGTTCCAATTCCAGTTCGGTTCAACCAGTTTGGCCGATTCATTAAAAAATTTTGCAAACCATTAGAAAAACCGAACCAATGACCGGTTCAGTACTGAACCGGTCAAACCGGCTGGTTCCGTACTGAACCGGTCAAATCGGCCGGTTCCATACTGGACCGGTCTGAACTAGTTGAGGGGTAGGTTTTGCCTTAAAACATTTTTTTCCCAATTTTAGCTTTTAAGTTACTTTTTCCAACCCTAACCCTAAAATGATGTTATATAGACCCCATTTGGAACAACGGTTAAATGATCTCGTCTTCATGCAATACAACCTCCGGCTAAGGCGCAACCAATTACTAAATAGGATACCTAATATAGATCCCATTGTCTTGGATGATATTGATCCAACCTCAAAATGGGTAGAGGAGAGTCACCTAGCAGAGTTTGAACCTCCGGATAAGGCGCAACCAATTACTAAATAGGATACCTAATATAGATCCCCATTGTCTTGGATGATATTGATCCAGCCTCAAAATGGGAGAAGACTGTCACCTATCAGAGTTTGAACCCGATGACATAGGATGGTTAGCCTTGGATGATGAACCACTAGTAGCACCAGACATGGCAAACACTAGCCGTGCTACTACAACTACTGCAGATGTCCCTAAGGAGTCCGATGTGTCTAAGCCAAAGGAACATGATGACATTGATGAGGATGAGGATCCCATTCTTAGCAATGGTGTTGAGTTTGATGATTGATATCAAACATGTAGTAGCTTGTAGCATATTGTTTTTTGGACTCTATAGGCCATTTAGAGCCTCATTGTTTATGTATTTTGTTTCGGATATGTAGTGCACTCGGTGCCATTTTGCTATATTTACCCTTACATGGTATATGCATGAGCAAACTTTGCATATTTTGTCTCTAATTGTTTGTAATCATGGTTTGGAATCTTTAAAATTTCTTGTTTTCATTAAAATTGTATTCGGTCTGACCTCGGCCGATTCCTAGTCCTAGTCGGTTCCAATTTTTAAAACATTGGTTGGTGGTGCTCTACAGATGTGAAATTTGGGGCAGCACTACGTCACATTTAAAATGGCGATGGACAGAGGATTCAAAAACACCCAATCACAAGTAGCCTCAAAACTAAAACATCGATTCCCCATGAGATTTTATTAGCTGAAACAGTTGATTTTCCAACATCGACTATGATTTGAATGCTTAGTTACATAAAGATGACAAAGGGTAATGAGACTCATCCTTGGTCTAAAATGGTAGTGGAGGAAGAGTTAAGCAATTGAGAGAACACATCGCTGAAACAAAATAAGTGGATGAGTAAATGATGCATTAATGTGCAAGTGTCCGAACAACAATGACGAAATAAAAAGGTATGTGAGAAAAATTCAGGGTGACCATGTGGACAAAGCAGCTCAGACTGAAGAGAGTTCTACATATAAATAATATAATTCCACTAAATATCATGATTGAAATGCCTAGATAGGAGCAGAAATCAAGTGGATGGCAAAAAGTTGATGGCTGAACTAAGGACTCACATCACATTTGGAGTGAAACTCATGGTTATCGGACAAGTACCTCAATCTATCAATCAAGTGTCCATATATAGATAGGATTCCTCGATCCAAAAAGATTGGAGATATAGGACCCCCTTCACTATAGTAGAGTCAGCCGGGGCAGATATATACATATCCTCCCCTAGTTCTCCGCCTTGGGCGCCATATCTATTTATTAGGTGCCCCCATCTCCTTATATCCCTTCACGCCTGAGAAGATAGGGAAAAGAGAACATGCATGTTTTGTACTTCAAGGTTGGTGGAGACAAAATGGCATCCAAATCAAATGCAGTGATAACTTGAAAGTTGACACTCTGACTGCCTCATTTGAAGAGGCTAGATTAAATAAGATCAAGATTTACGGTAGAAGATCCAACATCAAAAGGGAATAAATATTTCACAAAATTAATGGGGCAGCCTTTGTCTCAAGCAGTCTTGGGGACATGGGGACAGGGGAACGGGGGACAGGAGAACGGAGGGACAGGGTCTCTAGGATGGCTAAAAAAATCCAAATTTTGGGGACGGCAGAGGGCGGCAGGGGGAATAATGCATAATGTTTAATATTTATATATTTTAAATTTATTCAATGAAATTTAGGGATTTAAAGTTTAGACTGTATTTAATGTATTTTAGGTACTTTAGAGATAACAATTCAATGTGTTTAGTACTTTAGGTATTTAATGTGTTGCGAGGATACGGGTACAGTATCGTACGGGTATGGGTACGATACGCGGATACGTCAATTTTAAAAAACCCTTGGGTATGATACGTCTTGGATACATCCGTACATATATATTAAAAAATCAAACATATATATATATATCTACTCATTTTACTCATTTTTTAGTCCATAAATAACTGAAATAAATAACTGAAATAGTAATACAAAACTTAAATCAATGTTCAAAACATTCAATATACTTAAGACTTAGCATTTTTATTGATCATGTGGCTGCCATACGTATCCTTGGCGTATCAGTATCCGTATCCGTATCAGACAGGAAACATGGGGGGTCAGGGCATATCCTGGTAACATAGAAAATATACAGCTCTTTAAAAGTAAAACATCTGAAAACTTTGAAAGATTTAAGAAAAAACGAGCATCCCCTCCAAGGCCCCGAAACATTCAACCAGAATGCCACCAAAATCTAGGGGACATGTCCCTGCATGACACTGACATTAACAAATGTTCAAATCAAAAACCAAGCAATTATCTCACTGATGAAGAAAGCAGTCACTCATTATTGTGTGATTTGATAGCAATCAAATTGCAGAGATTCAAGTAAGATAAAAGTGTTGCTTTCTTAGAATACAATTTCAGAGACATTAACAACTGCTCAAATCAAAAACCAAGCTCTTATGTCGCTGATGAAGAAAGTAGTCACTCATTATTGCATGATTTGATAACAATCAAATTGCAGAGATTCAAATAAGATAAAAAGTGTTGCTTTCCTAAAATACAATTTCAGAGACAACCTTCCATCTGAAAAGTTAGGCATGCTTGATTCAATTTCTTCAGAGCTGTTTCTGCTCCTTCTCTTGTCCTGAAAATGACTAGGGCATCACCTGCTCCAGCATGGATAAAACAAGTCTCCTTTCATAAGCTTAGATATATATATATTGGGAACAGAGTCGCATAAATAAATGAGGAACATAGCTTCTAAGCCAGAAATCGGCTGCAAGCACTCAATAGAACATTGATGTTCACAGTCATTCTATTGACAACCTTCAAAAGATGATGATGTGATTACTAGAGATGTATCCCTTCATTTCATAAAGTCTCATTTCATGCAGTATTTAGCTGTACAGTCTTCAAATAAAAGATATTCTTGTGTGAATATAGAAACTAACAAAGATATTGCTGCAAGATAAATTCAGTAAAGCTTTACCAAATTTTGGGTTGGAAAACATAGTTCGAGGCATGACTTTAGTAGTACATCGCTCCCCAAGCATATGCCATATAACATCCTGTAATAAATTACACAAAACTCAGAAACATGAAACCGTAAGCAACTAAGAAGATATAAACAATGAATAAGTAAACAGAGAAACTGAAAGAGACTTGTTACGATGCTTGAATGCAATCAACTCCAGTTCCAGTTATTGGTACCCTGTTTGTCCTAAAGGAATTTTTGTGGGTCCATTCAGACCAGTTTTGTGGATTGATTGGGAAGGACTTCTATTCATGTTGGACCAGTGTACCTTTCTGTTAAAATCTTATAATTTATTCCAAACATAAAAACGATTAAACCAAAGTGGAAAATCAGCTACAAACAGGCTCTTAAATGTTAAGAGCAGGGTCTGTTTGGGATAAGAAATTTAAATCGATGCCCAGGTCTATGGATTATATTCCTGGTAAAGTGCAGCAACCATACTGCATTCTGAGACACCATCCAACTTTTAAGGTGGGTATGGGAGGTGATTTTAAAATTGACATCCAAATCTATAGATTATATTCCTGTTTAAGTGAAGCGACCATACTGCATTTTGTGAGACTATCCAACAGAGTTGGCATCCATACCACCTAAGCTTCTCTTCTTTTCTTCATATTACCTCAACCAATGTTTTACTAATATTACAGCTCTATTGCTCCCAGTCTTCACAGCAAGATACGAAAATGATTTATTTTGTGTGCATCCAGAATTCAGATTCATGATTTTTGTGGTTTTTATTTTTTTAAACAGTATGTGTAAGTGATGTCCCAGGGACATCAGGAATGTCAGCAGAATGACAGGGGGTAGCAGGATGTCCCCAGCAGAGGGTTTGGGGCAGAGGGATGTCCCGGGGTCATTTGATAGCAGAGGCCACGGGGATATCCCAGGTACATCCCTTTTTCTTTATTTTTCTTTTTGATGTACAGGAAATCGGTTACAATATTTCATTATCTCTGTCAAATGTCTCTTGTTAACTGTTAAAAGGGACGGGTTGGAGACATTTTGTGCCCATCCCGGGATGTCCCAAACCTCCAAGGATTCTGTTTGGACCCAGGGATACATCCCTGTGGTACACATATAAATATAGAGAGAGAGAGAAGCACAGTATTTCTGCCTCAGGGCATACTCTTATTTTTAACTTGATATCATAACCAAACTACAAGAATAAGGTTGATGAATTGGGATAAAGATAGTCAATACCTTTAAAAGGTTGGCTCCTCCAAATAGTAAGGAAAGCACCAATAAAACATTTGTGAAATTAAAAAATCAAGAATGGCATAATCAATAACTTCCTTTCCCATAAGAAGCATGAACCACATCCCTACAAATATTACTATCACTGATAAATGCTGCAATGAAGCAGAGAAAATCAAAATGTACCTAACTGAAAAACTAATGGCACAACCAGGGAAATGATGGTAATATGTATGAGTAGCATTATTTTGTGTAAGCTTCCTAGAAGATCAAATTTACATGATATATCATTTCTTGGGTAATTAACATTTGCAATATGGAACAATAAGATCGAATCTGGTTATATTATTCATGCCAAAACAATATACAAGCTGTAGACTTCTATGATTTGGCTAGTGCTTAAAAATATTTCTCAACACCAGATACTTGAAATTGATGAAGATGAATATTGCTGTACATATTTTTTCATCTTTCAGATTTTTATCATTGTGTTTACTGGAGTTTTTAACAAAAACTATGCACTGTGGAAGCTTGAAGTCTAAGTCAAGACCACATGCAACAGATAGCTACTCATTTAAATTTCTATGTCCATGTTTTTACAGATGGTTACCACTAAGAAGTATCTCTACTTAAATGACCCCTCAAACAGATGCTCAAAAATGCATTGGATAGCTTCTTGTTTAAATTTCTCTACACTGCAAAGAAGCGGCTCTTCAACATCATCACTAAACCCATGGTCCTTTATGCATATAAGATCTGAAATTCAAACCTAGAGCAGACAGATTGGACATTTACTCGATGGGAGCAGGCTATCTCATTCCATTGTATGATCTGTTGCAAATGGAGGGTGCCCTAGTGGAAGGGTTAAACTGAGTTTGGTGCACAGCCTCTTCATCTAGAGAACATCTTTAAGGTCTTTTTCCATCTCCATAAACATAGATCCATGGGGAATCTTGCCTCAAGCTAGGAGATAAGTATGTAGTTAGCACTTCGCCCTTTCGGAATGGTTGAACACATTAATATCAAGAAATTAAACGATTGAAAAGATATTTAGCAAAGTCAGCATCGTATAAAATGAATGAGCGATGAGTAAGATTTTGAAATATTTTTATATTAGCTCTTTATAAGTAATGTATGAATAAAATAATATAAATAAGTATGGCTAATGATGTGCACGTAGGTTGTGCTTATCCATTAAAAGTGCATCCTAGACCATACAAAAGTGCATGTCCTAATATACACTAACATCCTCCTAAAGATGTACTTGAAGGACCAAGGAATCACAAATCCATCCCCACATTGATGACACCTTCTTTCACTCACAAAAAGTTCCTTAAGCTGAAAAATTCAAGCCTCAATCAAGCGCTTTGTAAAGATATCACACCCTAATTTTCTATTCGACAAAATTTAAGATCAATGACCTTGTCATGTATTAACAGTGTTACACAGGGGCGTGTCCCTTAGATTTTGGTGACATTCCGAATGTTTCAAGGACTTGGGGACTTGGAGGGGACAATCAATTTTTTTAAAATCTTTCAAAAGCTTTCTGATGTTTTAACTTTTAAAAAGTTGTTATTTTTACCAATAACATTAAATTATAATCTTGAAAGTACCTAAAATACATTAAATACAATTTAAATTCCTAAATGTCATTGAAAAAAGTTAAAATATCGAATATTAATTTTTATGTATTATTTTAATAGCCGTCCCCAAAATTTGGGAAATTTTTTGCCGTCCCAGAAACCCCATCCCTCCATACCCCCATCCCCGAGACTTAGGTAACTTTGTGTATTAGTGGTCAAATATAATGCATATGAATCTCAATGTGCTTTTGCAAAGTGGTGCTCCACCGGGTTGTAAGAGATGTGGATGGCACTCTGAAATCTGCAAGCCCAACCAAAGCATTGTGGGTTAGGCTTGCGAAAATCCAAACTCAAAAAGCAAGCATCAAACCCAAACTGGCCCATAGACAACAATGACAGCTCCACTATACTTGGCCTTCGTTGCAGACTGCTGCTTGCAAGACCAAGTCTTGGAATCTGCCCCAAAGATGATAGATATATCTTGAGGACAATCACAAAGCTATCCCCCCTTGATGACACCCTCCACTGACAAAAGGTCCATAAACTGAAAAAATCGAGCCTCAATCAAGGGCATTGTGAAGATATCACAACTTTATTTTTTGTTCAATAAATTTTAGATCAATAACTTTCTCATGTACAAACAGTCGAATATAATGCATATAAATCTCAATGTCCTTTGTGCGCTGGTGCTCCATTGGGTTGCAAGAGATGTAGATAGCACTTTGATATCCACAAGCCCAATCAAAGTGTTGTGGGTTGGACTTACAAAAATCCAAACTCAAAAGCTTGTGTCAAATCCAAACTAACCCACAGACAACAAAACCAACTCCATGATACTTAGCCTCCGAGTAGACTACTTCTTGCAAGACAAAGCAACGGGACCTGCCCCAAAGATGATAGATATATCTTAAGGTTGGACTTGCGATCATCTAGACAACGTGCCCAATCTAGCGGTGTAGCCTACAACCAATGTTGTGCCACCAAAAGTGTAATCGACAATTGAAGCTTTGCCCCTAACAAAGACTCAATTCCATGGTGAATAATACCACGAAAATACCTTATAATACACTTGGCTGCTTGCTAATGACCATATTGAGGTCTTGACAATAGTGTGAGATTAAGCCAACAACAAAAGACCAATGAAGACAAGTATGAGTCAAATAGAGAAGACTTCCCACCAATTGCCCATGGAGTGTGCAATCAATTGAAGGAGAAGAACACTTGGCAAAAAGCTTTACTCCAAATTGAAAAGTTGGGGCAAACATATAGTTTTCTATGTTCATGCCGTGAATGTCTCAAGCATAATTGGGCTGATTTTTAAATATCCCTTTCGCAAAAAAGAAGATCTAAAACCAAGAAAAAAAAAGTAATAAGCCCAAGTTGTTCATTTCTACATATTTCATCAACTATGCTTTCACATCACAGATTTGAAAAACCAAGAAAAAGTGTAACAAGCCCAAGTTGTTCATTTCTACATATTTCATCAACCATGCTTTCACATCACAAATTTGTTTGGTGGAACTCCTAATGATTAAATCATCCAAATAGAGAACCACAATTGGGAGTAGTGCATCTACTTTCTCCGTGTAGACAATGGGATCGTGAGCAACTCCATGTAAAACCAAAGTAGGTTAGAAACCCTATAATAGGGATTCCTCAAGACACTCTTTTTCATTGTTAACACAATATAGTGCAATTTACTAGTCTCTCCATGTGTTCCAATATATATGATTATAATATTGGATCATTCGTTTAAGACATGGTATCAAAAGTTAAAACCACTTACTAAAGGAATATATAAAACTGTTTGTGGCGGGATTAGGTCTAGAACTAGCAATCGCGCGTGAAATGTGTGATGTGAACGTCGAAGGGGAAGTGAAGGAAGAGGTTGATTTTGAGGGACCAAAACATAAAAGAAGGGTTGTAGAAGAGGGGGTTAGAGGGAGGAGAAGGAATTGGGAGAGGTTAATGTGGGGCGGGGGTATCATTTTGTGGAAGCTATTTTTTTTTAGGAGGAAGATATGTATCATGTGTATGTTTTGTTAATTGTTTGATAGAGAAGTGGGATATGGCGTGCATGGCATCGTGGAAACACATTCTAGAGATATCTTTGAAAGTAAGGTGTTGGCAATGAATAGTTTAAAGGAGAACTTCCATTTTTTGTTCAATGTGGAAGTCAACAATTGTTAAAGAAACTACAATTTTTCATTGAGGGTTCATTATGTTGTTGTTTTCATGTTCATGTACGATAATGGTTTCTCTTTAGATTTCAAGAACGCGATCAAGGTTCCCACCCATAAACTTTTGTATTGAGTTGCGGAACAAGGTGTGGGACATGATGAAAGAAGAAATGAGTAACACGAGACATCAAAATAGAAATCAGTTTTCGCTATAACTAAGTAAACCATTACCAAGATATAAAATATTTTATATTTTAACGAAATTTAGGTAACTTTCCCTGAGGTCCTTTATCCATGTTTTGTTCGAATGGAATTTTTAAAACATTTGTGGAAATTGTCAGGTACATATACTAAACTTAAATGATGATGGTGACATGGCACAATTTCATCTTTGTGGAATTTCTATCCTTGCAAGGGTTTCGAATGGCTATTTCAAACGAAGGGTTTATGCAAAAGTGTTAAGTTCCCTAATTCAGAATACCTTGCACCTACTTTTACGATGACTTGAACCGGTGACCACCTACAATACAATCAGGCGCACCCTCTAGGGAATATTCCATGCGCAGATACTAAAGCAAAGCATTCATTACTGTGCATCCCTATTAGGCGACAAAAAACCTTTCATTGCGCCCACTCCTCCTATTCATGTTCATCCTTTATGAAACAAAATGCAACTGCAAACAATGTCGAAAAAAATAGTGATGACGAGGAAGAGAATTACTTGGACACTTGTGGGGTTCACGAATGGCAAGTGCACAAAAATGTGTTCCCGAAGGTGACATCAGCGGAGCATGGGGTACTGAAATGGAAGGCTAAGATTATTTTGTTCAATGTCTATTTACAGACATCAACAACATAAGCTATCTCTGCCCTTGAATGTCTGGCACCTGTTAGCCGCCTATCAAGTTTTTCCCTTGCTGAAAATGTCTTTGGCGTAATAAGACGCCAATAACTACTCAAAATTTTATTGTTGTGTAAGCTCTTTCGTTTCATCCCACCACCAAGAAAATCTCTATCTTCGTTTTGTCCACGCACTTAATCATGGGCCCACGAAGGACATCAATGTTTAAAGTAGAGTAAATTAAATTCATTAAATCCAATCAGTCATACTCTTCTATACTTATGAAAGGATTGAACGGGCATTGTCAATTTCAAGAAACCGAAGATACAACACATGCAAGTCGACGGTCTCAGGTGGTTCCGTGGAAGATGTCGACGTACTTTGAACAGTGGGCCCCGAGTCACCTATTAGACCATCCCTAGCTCAACCCACCTCGACATCCCTTTAGTGTGTGTGTGTATAATTTTAATCTTCACATTTATGAGATGACAATAATAATTTCGTTATCGGGACCAAATGGAAAAAAATGTAAATAGTGGGCGGAAGTTCAAAATAGCGATCACATGTGACCGACATTTGGAGCGCAGATGTTGGGAATGGATTTACAGATACTAACTAGAAAATTGAACAATATTAATTCAGGCTATACAAATTCAAAAAACAACATTGACATATATGAAAGGCCTCATTATTGCATGGAAAAGTGCCAACAAACGCTTACATTTGAAGGAAATGGTGAAGATGTGTGTTCAATAGATCAGAAGAAATATTCTAACATTCACTTGGTCTCTTTGATTGGGCAAAAGATACTGTAAACACATCGTTTAGAATGGAGATATTGGTGACCAACATAACAACTTCCTACCAATGTTTTGTTAGGAAAAGAGGAGACGCCCATTACAGCAAGGCGTGACATGCATTTAGAGCGAGATACATAATCGGTGGGGTGTGTTTTTTTACAGCTTAGAACCCTAGTCGGCCGAGAGGATAAAAACTATCAAGCGATAAAAACAAATTACAAAGAGATAAAATAAAGAACAAGAAAAAGTGCCACCTTGTATGCCTTTTTCTCAATATTTCCTTGATATGACAAGTCTAACAATGATATTTTAGGGTTTTCATGTTATAGATATAGATATTTTACATTTATGGTCATGACACATTTTAGATTTTTTTAAGGGCATTCGATATACATATTCCTTAAAGTGAAAAGATTCCAGTTGAACGTATACCTTCAAAAATATTTGTTTCTCCATGTATTTAACAACAAAATAAAAGTTGAATGGGAAAAATAGACCCATGTCAAACAAACCCACCAACCGGGTTAAGCCCTCTTTAAAACGCAAAGCAGAATATGGAGAGCGACACATCCTAAACGGCCTTTCAGACCTAATTTTCCATTTCAACCACGCTGAAACCCAAGTTAACGTTGTAAATTTAGTAGTAATTGGATAGATGCTGCAACAAGAAATGAAATAAATAAATAAACAGAACATTACGCAGAACTCTGCTAAACGGAGCTCTCGCTAATGGCCATTCTAAAATGAAAACCATTATGGGTTAAATCAGACCTAACACGGAGATAAAGTTGTAACCCTAATATCTCCTCTGAAGCGGGATCAACTGTTTGCCGCCATTTTGTTTGCTGCATGCAGAAGAGGAAGTAGCTGTAATTATTTTGTTTCATCTGTTTGTGAACACCGCCCTTCGTGCACTATAACCTTTGCCGCATCATTCCCGCAGTACTAAATAAAATATGAATATGAATAAAAAATGGAAAAAAACAGTTGTTTTAATACTTACTGTCGGATCACGATGTTGATACGGAAACAAAGCAGAGCCATTGATATGCATGGGCTGTGTCAGAGGCAAGAGACTCGCTCTCACTTATAGACGCCTTCAGCGTAGTAAGATAACACATGGATATTTTACTAATAAGAAGAACCCTCCTTGACCCTGTGCATGAGAATATATGGTATGACCAAGCAATTACCACAATGAAGACTAGGGCTCAAATCCCACATGGAAGCCACAGGGCCCAGCTCCCGCAGTAATGCTGCTATGATAAAGCCGGCCAAAAAGTATGGTTGCTACACACTCGGGCAATGGGGCCACTATTTTCAAATTTTGTGACCTCAATCAGTCTTGGCTAGGTGATGTTGTCCCACATTTACCAATCTGCCAAAAATAACCTTCTTACATATTTGTGTGCCATTTCTAAAATGGATTTTATATGGCTGTGGATTCAGAGTAAAGGATCATTTTGGTTTGTTGCAATTTAGCAATGTTATTAATTCTTCAAATGTATCTATACTTTTCATAGCACCAGCTGGCATTTTTCCCAACAAATGCACTTTGCCTGTGAGAACCAATTTTTGGATATTCGGAGCAATCACAAGCATAGTTCAAGATAAGCTATTTTAAGAATCGTGACGTTGAGGGGACACGTTATAACAGTTTACCAAGTTACCAAATTATTGAAGTTGAATATTTGGCATAATGGTATGCAATCAAGATGAATATTTCTATCAATAGATTCCTCTCACAAGTCAAACAAATTGCTAAGTCCAAGCCACAATCAGGAGATACATTGTAAAAGTTACCCATGAAGGCCAATGTATGCCAAAAGAATATTGAAATCTTTCTTACTAAAGAAAGAAAAATTGTACCATAGAGAAAAACTGAAGTTGGTAGAAATACTTAAATAATTTGGTAGAAAAGCCCCGACTCAAAACAAAACTAGCTCAGAGAACATGGCAAGATACAGAACAACATAGAAATCAGAATTATGGTAGGATATATAACAAATGCAAGTGACAATAGAAAAGTCTTGACCATGGCCAAGATAAAAACTGCTATGGACAGAATTTGAATGAATCAAGAGACAGTAACATACCTGAAGTTTCAATAAACAAAAAGAAAACAGTCCAATGAAATTAGTAACCACGACCATGATGACCAACAATGATGCAGGAGTATCACTAGAAAATAACATGATCCTACATATTTAAGACAATTCTATGGTCGCAATACATATGTAACTTAGTAGGAAAAACCACATGACTCAAAACAAAATAAGCTCAAAGAATATAGCATAATAAAGAATAGCATAACAATATCAGTATATGGCTACGTTACCAGGGTTCGCCCCCACTTTCCCATACCCCTTAGACACGCACTGGTACGGATACATCCCACGCACGGTACTAATACGTCCCAAGTACGTACCCAGACGCACTACCGAGACGTATCAATATTGTTGGGCAGTGGGGGGGGTTCTAAATTTATTTTATTTTATTTTGACTCAAACAAACTTCGGTTTTATCGAGGACTAGACTAGGAGGGCATGGCAACCACAAAGGAAACTTGGAGATTGTTTAAAATCCCTCCTAGTTTATTGAAAAGAAAATATTCAAAGCTTATCAAGAACGTTTGAGGTAATTATTTGGGATCATTGCAATTGACAAAGGAAAGAAGCTATTCATAGAAATTTCGACATATATCTCTGAGCCTCAGTGCAAGTTATTTATGAGATCAAATCTCAGGTGATCTTCAATACTAATAGAAAAATTTGGAACCGCAAATTGCATAGCTTAAAGTTTCAAAGAGCATCCTTTCCTAGAAACTATTAAGGCACAGCATTGACTCCTTACCGCATCCTTAAGGAGATTAGAAGGTGATTTTGGATAATATGAATGCAAGAACCAACCATTGGACTGACCTCTTTAGTTATTGTTGGCAGGTTACAGTCTACCTAATTTGATAGGTCCTTCAAGGGCTCCCTATATACATTTTTTATGGCCACCATCGCAACACAAAAATTAATCTCAAAGGAAATGAATGAAACACGAAGGAATATAATATTCATGTATCATAGAAAATGTAAAATTTAAGTATATGTATATAAGTATATTGAATGTTTTGAACATTGATCCTACCATATTTTTCAAGTTTA
Source organism: Taxus wallichiana var. yunnanensis (assembly GCA_018340775.1). Classification (NCBI taxonomy): domain Eukaryota; kingdom Viridiplantae; phylum Streptophyta; class Pinopsida; order Cupressales; family Taxaceae; genus Taxus; species Taxus wallichiana. Next base: position 1,012,026,247 of record CM031242.1, read on the forward strand.
ATATTTCTTATGGACTAAATAATGAGTAAAATGAGTATATGAATAATATATATATATAGATATATATGTACATATATATTATTTTTTTAATATATATGTACAGACATATGCAAGAAGTATAGCCAAGGGTTTTTTAAAATTGACGTATCCGCGTATCGAACCCGTATCATATCCTTATCCTGGTAACACAGGTATATGGTAAAATTTATAACATATGCAAATGACAATAGAAAAATCTTGGCCATGGCCAAGATCAAAACTGACATAGACAAAGTTTCAATCAACAAAAAACAGCAAAAGCTCCATGAAGCTAGCAACCACAAGCATGATGACCAACAACGATGCAAGAGCTTCCTCAAAAATAACATGATCCTAAATGTTTGAGACCATTCTATATGGTCATGCAAAGACAACACCTTTTTAAGATCATTTTGTTGGATTTTGAGAGGACCGTGTTTGAAAACATTTTGAGATGAATATGAGATTGCGCTTTGGTCAAAGACTCTTGCGAAAGCCGTAATTTGTCGTGCAAACTTGGAATTGAATGTCATTTCTTTTCGAAATCATGCCGTAACTTTTCAAGAGTACTGTTATGGCGCCATTAGAAATCATACAAACCCTAACTTGATAGTAATTCTCTTATTTCATATATTTTTACAATGCGGATACAATGGATGAATTAACTTGCTTATGTAGACAAAACCTTTTGGAATTCGTTTGGTGGAATTCTAAATGCCTTAAAAACAATTTTGAGGTACCACTGCAATGACACTTTATGAGTTTACAACAAGACTTTGTCAGGCTCAAATGATGGTCCAACTTTAATACATCAGATGGTGGACAGAATTACTTTTTAAGGTAGCGCAATAGGGATAACATGTTGAATGCCCAAGTGTAAGGGAATCAATGTGTCAATGCAATAATCATGCCATGT